>JASDQU010102395.1:164531-227577 GCA_032191745.1 Picea mariana
GTCTAGGGTCTTAGCCATCCTCCAAGAGAATGGCTCTCGCTGCTGCATGTAAATTTAACACTCACGAAAACCACACACAATCTCCTTGCTGCTGCTGTAGGAAGCTCCTCTTGCTAATGAAAGTGTGAGGAATGAGTGAAGCAAGTGGTTTCTTATAGCAAAGGAAGGAGATTTAGGGTTTCTATTTGCATCTAGAAATTTCTTTTTTAAATTTAAAAAAAAAAGGCAAAAAATCAACCTCATTCTCATAGGAGAATATAGCAAATGCCATAAATAAATTTAATTGACTGTTTGGGGGCCCCACGACCCCCTTTTTTTCCTTAATTCACCTCAAAGACACCCGAAACAGGGGTGGGGAGTGCGTTCCCTGCAACTTAGGTTCCAACACTACACTTTTATGGCCAAGTTTGAAGAACGATATCATGTATGTGATATATGATGGTAAACTAGCCTCGACTATTTGTTTGAAATTTGAAACTCAAGTGTTGAGTCGTATCGGGGGAGGGCGTCTCTCCTCCCCCTTTCGCTCTCTTCCAAAGGCTAAGGCAAGGACTAAATAAACAAGGGTAACTCTAATTGGCGAGCGGAGCGGTCCAGTCATAGAGAAAATGAAAACAAAAAAGAAAGGATACCTTTAATATAAAGCTTGAATAGAGAGGGAAAATTGGTGCACCTATCTATTTGAATTCAGCAATTTCACTTTTAACCTATTAAAAAGTGGTCTTGACCACAAAATATTTGATCACATTTGTGGGTTTTTAGCCCATTGATCTAGGAGGATCCCAAGGATTCAATCTAAAAGAGCCTCTAGCAGAACCCGACAAACGCTCAACGACTTGAATAGAAAATGTCCTCGCCACGTCGAGGCATTGCTAAATGTCAAGGCGTATCTCTCAAGATGGATCTCTAGTTCCAGGGTTGGAACGGGCCGTTCCGCTAGCAGATCATGGCAAATCGCACCTGTGTCCATCCAGCCTCCTCAAATGACACCATAGCCTCTCAGAATGTCAAGAAACATGCTAAATGAAATGATCTCACTGTTTCTAGGGATTTCATAGTTTAACTACATCTAGAGCGAGAAGATTTTGAGGGGATTCGAACCCCTACTAGATCACATCAATTATTGGCACGTAGTCTTTGGCATCTATGTATTTAAATGTGTATAGCAACAATGAATAAAATCGAACTGGTATTTAATTTTTTTTCTTCCAATTCAATTTTCGATTTGAGTTTTTTTGCAAAGATCTTCTATGATATTCTACTACAGGAGATTGAGGTTGGGTTGCATCGCTGCTTATCTCAATAAATCTTGATGCCCTTTTCCAAAGTTCCCAATTTGGCACAAGACGAGAAAACACTGGCAGAAGTGAAGCGATCGGGCTGGACATCGCTCACTACCTCTAATTAAAAGAGTGCCCATGTTGTGCTCTGTGTTTTCCAATCCGAGTGGATTTTGGGAATTGGCATGTAATATTTGGTCTTCACATCCACCTAGCCAAAAGCCTGAGTTCGTTGATTGCAGAAGAAGCCATTGCATTCTTCCTAGAGAATATCAAAGAGTTTTTGTACATTGAAGGCCATGAGTTGATGTAACAAAGTTGTAATCCTCCTTAATGGATCGGTTCCTCACTTGAAGCAAACTCGAAGACATAGCCCATACGGGTGAACTCCAATAACAATTGTTGAGTGTTGCTTGTGTTTTCAGTCCTTGTTTTTATTTTCAGTCATGTACATACTACATTTTATTTCATTCATCCAATTAGTTTAACGAAATTATGAGAAATTGAGAAAACACCGACATTAGTAGAACAACATGTTTTAGCACTAAACTTCAGATCACCCATCCTCACCCATGACATAACATGAGAACATTTCCTCATCCATAGCCTTGGTCACATGCTTTAGTTTTCTGTTCAACCTCGTTATTTTAAATCTTTAATGAAGTTGTGTTAAGGCTTTGTGCAAAGAAATCCAAAAATAGGGATTAAACCTATCAGGGAAGCATTCGTCAATCTATATGCTTCATCTTTCACCAATAAAATTGTGTTTTATCTCAAATAAGTCTTTCACGACACCCATTCAGCAAGATTGGTTTCCAACATCCAAAGCATTTAATACACATCTCATCAATTTATCTTGAGAAAAATAAAACCTATTCATGCAAGGACAAAAACGTGAAAACAAAATTTTAAACAAAAGGGTGGGGGCAAACAAAGGGGATGAAAAAGGCACCGGAAACAAACTACCTCATAAGGCAAAATTGGGAGATATAACTAAAAACGAAGTTGCATAGGCACAATCTACGCAATACAACAAACAACCATAGCCACATTGCAAGATGATTTCTGACCAAGTTTGACTGATAAAATAGATTTCCCCCTGCCTCTATGAGCTGCTAAGTTCCTTATTTGATTGATGTAATACCTAAATATGATTGCTCCTAGATTAAATTTACATTTTTAGATTGAAGTTACATTTTATGGTTGCTACTAGAGTATCGCATAACATATTTAAGCGTTACAATTTACTCTATTATTATCTGCTTTGGTCTACCCCTTCTGCTACCTGTGTTTTATTCTTACCTATTTAAATTATGAATCAACTCTGTTACTGTTCTCTTTACTAGGGGATGCATTATGCATTCCCTTTATAGCTGTGTACGCATGTTGTACTCTCGAGTCCCGTTGACCTATCTTGGTCATTCGTGGACATTAATAAATTTTCAATTTCCACAAACGACTTCCTTTGGCTAAAATTATTTAACGCATAAAATGGTTCAATGCAAAACCTTTTTTAACTTACATTACCAACAAAAACAGAACGTGAATCTGCATCTTCTTTGCTTGCCTGAACTGCAGCTGCACTAGTAGGGTCTGCATCGCAAAATATAAAAGCATGAGTTACAGGAAGAATATATAGACTTCTCCCCAAAAGTTTTACTCACAAAGATAGCAAAAATAAGAAAAAGGCTAAAATGAAAATACTTTATTTCATTTATCACACCGCAGAAACCTGAGATAAATGCTGTTTATGCTGTTTAAACTTCAGTAATGTCATAAGGAAAATGTTCATTGCAACAAGAGAAGTGAGGTGAGGTGCTCTACAGCTCAGGTAGGGGGGAGGATCCATCAACGCTTCGTGTTTGCGTGTAAGTTGTATACATATAACAGTGCTGTGAATCTAGACGGTGCACCGAGTGCACTGAATATAGACACCACCATAAACCCATTCAAGCCCGGATTTGGTATCCACCTCAAGATTGAAAAGCTTGAGGATGTTCACTTGAGTTCACGCAAATAGTCGACCCATCGAATATTGGAATTCAGTATATGCAATCTAAAAGCTTTGCAACCTCCAGGTGCATATGAGGCGTAGTTTAGATGGGTTTGAGCTGGTAGATAAAAGTGCATAAAAGTGCTTCCAGAAAGATCATCGCAAAACACAACAATTTCACAGTAGTTGCCGTTCCATCGATTTTAGGAAAATTTGAATGTAAATGAAGATAAAATACATAACCTTGTAGGGCGCCCATTTCTTTTTCTACCTTGGCCTGCATATCTCTGAGGGCAGCTGCTTCTTCTTCCATCTCCTTGAGCCTCTTCTTCATCTCTTCTAAATCCTGCACCAAAAATGAATATGAATAAATAATCAAAACCCTCCTTGTATTAGAATTTAAGGTTAGCTGAAGTTTAAATTGAGCTTTGAATGCTGGAGGGTTTAATAACAACCCTGGATGCAGCATCTTCATCGGCCTTGGCCATGTCCACATCGGGATGGTGAGCTTCTGTATCTCCTTCCATCTCGCCTTCCATTTCTTCAGGGATATCTCCCCCATACACTTCATGCTCATCCTCCATTATTTCTTCCTCTTCTCTCGGTCGGATTCACAGACGAAAGCAATTGAGATTTCACTTTTGATCAAGATTTATAGTATGTGCGTCAATGTCAATATCAATCTACATAGAAAGGGAGGATGATAGGTGAAAGTATTGTAAGATAGAAATAAAATTATTTGGCTTAACCGTGTGTTCATCGCACGTGAACACTAACAATGAATAGTTTACCGAAGGACAACTTGCTCCCAATAACTAAGGTTTTTTTTGAGTTCGGAAGGTCATTCAATATGGGTTTGATCAAACAGTGTTTAATTATGGACTTTCTTCCACTCTCAAGTGCATAAACATGTAATTAGTCCCTGTGAAGCGAGGGACTCTAGTATTCTATTCGGCGTTGATCATTAATTACTTTGCGTATGACTATAAATATTTTGATTTTTTCCAGAGAAAATAAATAATTATTTTTTATAATATTTAAATTGATATTTATTTAACACACTATTAGTTAGCAAAATGGATGTCTTATTGTTGAGCTTTGATAGAGATTTGCTTGGCTTTGATAGATAAGCTAAGCTTTTCACTCTATTATAACTTCATTGCATTGCATTTTTTCAATGTTACATAAATTATAACTTCATTGAATTTTTCTAGAAGAAGTTCATTGATTATCTTTAAATAGACTTTGATTTTGACGGTGATGCATTATATCCACTAACAAATCTAGAAATCAATCTGTGTATGCATTATGGTGATGAAGGCAAACCGATCTTTGTATGCGACGGATCTATGTATGTTGTGAGTGTTGGCAGCATTCTACAACCTTTTTCCACTGCCATTGTGCTTGTACATACCCTTGCCCTTCCTCTAGTCTAAGGTTGCACTTGGTAAGATAAGCAGATCTCGTATTGAAGGTGCTTTTCATTACAAGCCAGCTCATTAGACGATTTGAAATTAATGCTTGGAGTGTCCCTGAAACCTGAAGTTTGGAATGCCCCTGTGTGATTCTGAGATGAGGATTGTCTGTATGTTGAGAATTCTTTGTATGCTGAGAAGAGGATCTATCAAGCATGAAACCTATTTAGTTAATCAATCTCCAGGTATTTCTTTGATAAAATTCATATATTTTTTCTTTGATTGAAAATTCAAATATTATATGTAGCATGAGAAAATGAATAAGTACCAAATATGTGAAGGATAGATTGTATTAGGCTTTTAGCTAGATATCGCAGTTAGTATCTTCGGCTTCCCATTGAGCGAATGGGCTTAGAGAGAACCAGATTTACAGAACCAAGCTTAGGGAACCTAAGAGATTACACACTTGGCTCATACCAAAGATATTTTCCATTCGGCTTATTATTAACAACAAATAGATTATCGGTGGTCTTAACATATTTCTCTGCTTGGCTTTCTTTCTCTACCTAGCTTTGGCTTGAAGCACCTAGCGGCTCAAATCAATTACCTATCATGTTCCCTATCAGGCTCAAAGAGATAACCTATAGCTAGGGGTCGGGCTAGAGAACGTACCTCTTTTTGTTAAGTACATGAATAGATCTAAAGATAAATCTCAAAATAAACCCATAATATCAACAAGAAAAAACCAAACCATTCACCAAAATACTGAACACAAGAAATAGTCAGAACCCTTGAGGTAGGGTAACACCAAATATTAATCCTTAAGGAAGGATAACACTCCTCAATCAATGCTTGATACATTCACAATATTCTTCACTATGCTCCAATACATTGCTTACACTTCTTTATATAACATTTTATATCTTCTAGGAACATTCTAGAGAAGGAATCTTCTAGAAAGTCTATTTATTATATCTAACTACCATAGTGGGCCTTATTTAATATTATAGTGGACCTAGTCCACCTTACATTGAATGGCCTCCACTAATAATACATAACCCCATTCTCATTAGGTACGTCCCTAGGTACCTTATATTACCTCCCTAGGTATACTACACTCCATCCCCCTTCACATGTTTCATCCTTAAAACACGGGAAGAAACCATACAATATGATCGGCTAAGCAATGTAGCCAATTGGTACCAAGTATGACCATCCATCCATCCTAATGGGAAATGAACATGATGTCCAGTTGGTGTCTTGTCGCCATGATCTTGATCTGCATGATGTTGGTGTTGCCATGGGATTGGTTCTCTAGCATGACATTGGTGTTGCCATGGGATTGGTTCTCTAGCATGATGTATTCATGTAGTGTTGGTAGGCCTCCATGCACCCCTTAATCGGTTTCCTTTCTGGTTCCCTGTTGGTGCATAAATGTGTTGATGTTCACGCCCTTCCCTTGATGATTGTTGTTTCTCTATATGATGTGGATGGCGATATAGAACAATTATAGGAATCTGTTCTTTTTTCTTCAAATCTACAACACATTGTGTGTTTGAGTCAATGACCTCCTTAGCTTCTTGATTGAGTCCTTCCTGTAGTTTTGCTTCATCTCCTTCTGTAGACTTTTCCTCTAATTCAACTTTAGACTTGGCAATAACTTCTTTGATGGCCTCCATGGGCCCATCTTTCTTACTAAGAGACACATCCTGCAATGTGATTTTCTTTTTCTTGTACCACAACTTCAAAAACTTCTTTTGCACATTAATATTAATGGTACCCATTGATTCTATCCAAGGATATCTCAAAACAATATCCACTTCATCCATATCCATAACATAAAAATCTAAATGCAACACATATTTATCCATGGTAATCTTCAAATCTTTAACAATTTGAACATTTTCACCCTCAACCTATGTGTTTTGAATATTCTTTACTGGAACTTGCAATCTATTAACCAACTGAACATTGATAATTTTTTGTTGGCAGCTAGGGTTAAGAGAAACAATGATAGTTTATTTATAAGTACAACCATGAACTTGTAATATAGATTTGCCACCTAAAAATAAACCCTCGGTGCTCTCTTCATCCTTACACTTTGTATGAGACCACCTATCTAAGAATATTTTTTCAAATTCTTCATTAGAGAGTGTCATTATTTGGGAATACTTAAGCGATGCCCACCAAATTAATACATCACCTTGTAAGTGTAAACTAACCAAACCTCTCCATTTCTCTTTATATGCTAACTTCTCTTCTTTTATAAAATTTTCAATACTCGGGCCATCGTCTTTTCCAATAAAATACAAATACATCTTGGAATAAATCTTCAATAAAAACTAAATCTTAAAAATAACTCAATGTGCAAATCGCGCGGCTTTTTCCTGGAAAAACCCTGAAAATAGTCAAATTTAAAATGCTCATAACTTTACTTCCCAGACTCCATTTCGGGCGATTTTTTTTTTTTATTGGGTATTTTTCCGAGTGGAATTCAAATATCCAATTTTCTGGGCCAAATTTTACTCATAAAGTTTTAGATCTGAACCTAAAGTGTTTCGCCCTCTTTTTTCCCTAGAAAAAATCTGCAAAAAGAGCCAAAAATTATCCCCTTCTTTGGCCAAGGAAAGTGCTTTAATACCAATTGTTAAGTACCTAAGTAGATTTGAAGATAAATCTCAAAATAAACCCACAATACCAACAAGAAAAAATCCAAACCATTCACCAAATATTGAACACAAGAAATAGAGAAAACCCTTGAGGTAGGGTAACACCATATATTAATCCTCAAGGAAGGATAACACTCCTCAAGCAATGCTTGACACATTCACAATATTCTTCACTATGCTTCAATACATTGCTTATACTTCTTTATCTAGCATTTTGCTATCTTCTATGAACAATCTAGAGAAAGAATCTTCTAGAAAACTTATTTATTATATCTAAGTACCATGATAGTGGACCTTATTTAACAATATAGTGGACCTAGTCCACCTTACATTGAATGGCCTCCACTAATAATACATAACCACATTCACATTGGGTACCTCCATAGGTATCCCATATTACCTCCCTAGGTATACTACACTTTTGCATTAGTTTGATATCATCTCGTCGCAAAAGAAGCAAATGCATAGGCACTACCTGTTGAAGGACCAGTTGATCTAGTTACAATTGAAGTCGACAACCCAACACCAATTAACCCACTAAATGTTATTTTTCACCTTCAGGAATGCTCGGACATGATCTTGTGAGAGCAGGATGTCTCAGTTCGTATAGCCCCTATTTAAGGTAGGCCCAACACTCATGTTATAATAATAGGCCTTGATGTGGTTATATATCCCCGGCTGAAGGGCGAGCATATCGTCGTCACGACATAGATGCTTAGACAGAGGAGGAATGACCTCGAATTCACCACCCCTGAAAGTGATACCAGTGGTAAGCAATCCATAAGTAGCCTCTATTTAAGCATGTATGATGCAAAGCAACATAGACAACACCGACCCAAATGCTGAAAACTACCAACTTGCCAAAATGAAACCTATATTGGTTGAAGCCAAGACCTTTAAGTCCAGAAAACTTGGCTCAGTAAGGTGTAGTGCAGGGACTCCCTTGGATTTATGTAGTGTTACCATCCATCTCGCACAACGTAGGAGCAAGCCTCATCCTAGAGAGAGAGAGAGGAGAAATTATTAGAAGTCGTTGGCGGACGTGGATCGTTACAAGCAAATTAGTTCTCGATTACTTTCATTCCTTTGAAACCATTCTGGCTACCCTCTTTCTTTATTCATCCTTCTGAGAGCTTCATGCCTTCTGAACATAACAATAATGAACCAGTACATAATACAGTGAAGAGCTCTATTGCTCGTATTCTAAAGAGAAAATACAAGGTCGAACGTGAGTAACTAAACCCAATGTGTGACATTGAACCCTCAGATATGCTTGAAAATATCGTTGTAGCTCCTTACTTGACTTGCATCTACCGACATGGTCTCCATTTTGTTAGATATCTTACAACACCCATAAATTTTTTCAGAGGTTTTGTGGGATGCATTGACGCAAACCTCGACCGAACTCTCTTTACCTTCTTGAATCCATCCAAATGATCTCATCAAACATAGATAGAAGAATAGGTACCCATTTATTCCCCCACGTAATGAGGCGCATAAAACGCTATGTTGGAATGAAGTACAGCCAAATGATAGTTTGAACGCTCTCTTGGAATAAAGTGCAGCCAAATGATAGTTTATATTCCCTATGTCCAAAGTAGTAGGAATTACATACAAAACCCTATCTCTCTTTCACAACTAGAGGAACCATAAAAGTCTCCCAGCTTGTTCCTTAACTCCTCGTCCTCTGGCATACATGAAGCTAGAATCTATAATTGTCATAAGAGTGGTCTCATAGAAAACAAGTGGCGTGCATGCATGCATGAAGATGTCAAATGGCGCTGACAGACGTCCTCACAGATGGACACACAAGGCCCCCCTTTGGGTTGTTGGGTGATTTTACCAAGAGTTTGTGATTTGTTAGGTGATTTTACCAAGAAAGTGTCGATTTCCAGCGTCACATATTCAGGACATTTTCGGTATCTTTGCACCTTCTTTCATTTAAACCATGATGTATAACTTCTTTTTAATTGGAAATAGTGTTATGGAAACATGTAGCTTCATTTCTATTTGGCCCCCACAATTTCATTGGAAATGGACAATATTTTTGGGTAAGAATGTATTGCCCAATTGATGTCCAATACATGGTTGTTTTCCAGGGATATACAAATCAACATACTACTCTGGGTTGAGGTTCAGTGAGCCCTTAATTTGATTTCCTACGGACCACTTGTCCACCTCCAAGTCCCAATGTTCACTGAGGCTGAGTAGAGTTATAGAGGTAACTCACAAGATTTGATGTTAAGCCAATTTCACACTGTATCAGAAGCAATTGGCATTAATTTCCCAAAAGACATGATCATTGTGCATGAGAATGGCTTTGACATGTGAGCCATCGTTTTATGGCATACTAAGTATTAAACTAAATTAGAATAATTAGTGGAAATTGGAGCAGGTTCTTCCCTACCTTGAAAGATTTACCCCGATACGACAGGTGAATTGAAAAAAATTGACTATTAAAATTTCATTGCTACCAAATGCATCGAATTCTTTCAACTCGTGACTCTGAAAAATTCTCGATGCCCTAGCTCGAACTGTCTACTGTGATATGTGGTAGTTGACAGGAGCCTTAAGAATTTCAAGGCCACAAAATTCATCGAATTATTACCATTGACTTGCCACTTTGACAAATGGAGAGGATGGAAGGACTGAGCCATCAAGATTGAGCTAGGGGACCATCATGCTATAGCGAGGTGGGTTTTAATTTACAAGGGAATGCATGCATGTTCCATGTACAAGCATCCTTGCATTTTTATATTACCCCTGTGTGTAAATATACTCAACCAATGTTTGTATACTAACCCAAGAATGAAGCTTCTTTGTTTTATTCGATCATTCATGTTCCCTTCAATTTTAATTTTGAAACTTTTGGAAAGCTACAAGAAAATAGAAGCACTCACGAAAATGGGAGACCGACAGGAATAGAAGCACTCACGGGCAAAGTGTTACAAATCTCCATCAACCAAACTGTAGAGCACTTAGCTTCTTTAAAGCAACCATGTTTGTCTGTATGTATTTTCTTCGTGGATGGCTTTATAGAGGGTGATTGCAGAGGGCGAATTTTCCTGGGTAAGTGCTTCCAGTGATATCTTCTCAACTGGATGTTCCCTATTCATGTGATATCATCTGTGCAGACACATATTTTCTTATTTACGGTACATAAACCTACATATGAGAATATTTATGTTCTTTTATTGCATTCTCTTTTCCGGTGGATCAAGATAATGTTATTATTCTTCTCTTATTTAATATCCTTGTCATTCATTCCCCATTTTCCACACTTCAATTATGTAATTGTTGGCATCCTCATCTCATCAATGCTTGTGTTCAAGATGTTGTGCTTGGATTCATCTCTGCAATCAATACTCATTTTGATCTCTCCAAACTTTTTTCAATGGACAATCCCTACTTATCAATATACCTTCTTTCATTTGATTTTCATTTTTGCCAGCATGTAATCTACAATGCTTCCTACTGGTTGGACATTGATGAAGGATGGCCTTCTATTTGGGTTCGTGTTTGGACTCTAATTATTCATATTTTTTTTCTTAGATTAGGTATTCTGGTTTATTTATTACAAATGTACATTTGACTTGGTCAATATCCTAACGGCTTGAATTTGATAAGTGAACATGAAATTCTTGTCAGTCCACTCTTACTAAACATCAAACATGTTATGGTATGGAGGCTAAGTTGTACAATACCCTGCGATTAGTGTTCTTAATATTCAAAATTATTTGGTACAGACTTTGAGCTATACATTACCATGGGCTTTGTTTCATATTCTTAATCTTAAAAATATTTGAGGGTTGTATATAAAATTTTAACAATATTTGAGGTTTGTATATAAAATTTCAACATTTGAGGTTCATATATATAATTTTAACATTGAAGAATTGAGTTTGGTATGAAAACCTTAAAACTTGTAGTAATCCTGCTTTTTCAAATTTACCATTTATATGTTAATATGTACTTGATTTTGATTTCTATGATATAGAAACAAAAACTGACATACTAGTGTTGTAGGAAAATCTCCCTGCGAACAGGTAGATTGCCTCAAAGAGCTAGACCCTAAACTCTAAGACAGAAAGTGCTTAACGTGGACACTGACTTCCTTTCAAATCTATACAAACTAATGCATGAGGAGGAAGGAGAACAAAAGTACCTTTTTATCGATGTTTGTCCCTGCACGCTCCAAGTTGAGCTCCAATCTTTCGCTCCTCGACGAGCCCTGTAGACAAACAAAGTACGCCCACTTCCTACTCTATTGATATTAGCTTGAAAACAGATCTATCTATCAACGATAAGTTCATGTAAGATCAAACACAAACTAGAAAGAAATAGGCCAAGCATGTCATATTAATGAGAATAACGACAGCAGTACTTACAATCGTAGATGCGAATGCGACAGCTTCGTCAAGTCCCCTTTGTCTAACCCTTGCTCGAAAGATCCATGACCCGGAGGATAGCAGCTTCACTGATCACTTCTCCTTCAGTTGACTGTGTGTTTCCTATGAGATCATAGGTTTCATGTTAGCAATTCTTCCCCCTTTTTACCATCATAGAGCCTGCTTATATAGGTTAAGAGAAGCTTAACCTCTTGAGTTATCTTTAGAACAAGTTGAGGAATCCCCTCCTTAGATCAGGGATCTCCTGATGGAACCAAGAATTCGAGTACAACTGCCTTCCAAACTTGAAAGATCCTCCCCTTATTCTCCTCAACGAGCCAACCACTGCCCAGATTAGACAGCGCTCCCTCAAAAGGGGCATCAGGGCGCTATAGCACTCCTTAGGAAGCTTGAGGGGAGCGCCAGCGCTCCAAGGATGGATAACGCTCCTTCAGAGGGGCAGTTGGGCGTTATAACGCTCCCTAAGACCTTATAGGGGAGCGCCAGCGCTCCTAAGGCTGATGCAGAGGAGTGCTCACGTTCAAAACCCTAGTTTAAGAGCTCCTTTCAGGTGATAAGAGTTCCTTGACTTCAGTTAATCATTCTTCCTCCTCCAAATCAAGTGTCTGAGGTATTCTAAATGTCTCCTTGGTGTCGTCATCATGGCAGTATGCTTTGTTTGACGTTCGCGACACTTGTGAATGACATGCGACACTTGTGACAGTTGAGAGGAACATGCGACACTTACGACACTTATCGAAGTGAGCAATATTGAGGTGTAACAGATTGCCCCCCAAAGTATGAAGTTAGAAGATGCAAACTGATAACTGAAATGCTTTGTAGACGTTCAAGCAAGGGTATAGACTCGGAGAACCTGACAGAAGCTGCACACAAACATCCAACAAATATCATGTCATATTTCAAAACCCAAGGCAGGCATACCTATGCTTGGGTGATCAAGACTTGCAAAATATGGCCGCCATAAAATACACTACGGATCCATAATTGTATTGATGAAAAGGTATAGCCACCAGGAATACAATGTGGATCTATACTCTGATGACTCGGACTGATCGTAGCCACGAAGAATACACAGTGGATCTACGAGATGACAAGACATAGCCACGACCAATACAAAGTGGATCTATGTAACAGTGTATGCATCATTTGTCCAAAAGAAACTCCTTTGCAGCCTGGGCAAAGCATATATCAAAGTGATTATTCAACCCAGGGTCTTCTTACTGATCTCGATGTGGTATGATTCTAACCATGTGAATAGATGTCCTGATGTCGAACATGGCAGAAACCACTTGATTACCAGTCAATGGTGTGAACCGTTAACAAGTGCGAGAGAGATCACCATTAATGTCAATAATTCCCAAGGTACCCTAGTACATTCCAACGAATGTGAATGGATGAGTTGAGGTCGAACACCCGTGGAATCATCCGATCAGAGGTCAATGATGTAAACCTACTGTCGAATGTGAGGAGGCCTGCCATTGAGGCATGCAGGTCCCAAAGTACTAACTGGTTTCTAAGCCTGATTCCTAGATAATGTGTTGAAGTAGACAGGAATACACTCGTCGAGGGAGGGCCTTGATGTATCCCCCATCAACAACACGAAACGAACATAAAGATGTAATTGGTGGATCAAAAGGACGTAGACCGGCACAGGTTTTGAGGCAAGATATTTGGGATGGTTGACTCTTGAGGTGGATACTTCCCTTGAACACTGAGGCACAACAGCAGAACATGACATGGACCAAAACTTGATGATGTAGTGGTTGCGGTGACTTACGTCAGGTGACCCAAAGGAGTGAAAGAAACTCAAAGGATTGGCTCAGCGCAGAGGTTCAGCGGGTTATAATGCGTGCAAAAGACAAAGTGTCATGTTCAAGGGCGACTCTAAGAATTGCTTGATAATGTTCTCAAGAGACTGCTCGGCTTGCTTCTTTCAATTTTCCCCCATCCAGATAGACGAGTACCTCTTTTTGATTTAATGAGCTCGAGGAGGATAACACATGCTCATTATAACTCACCTTCGGTAAGTTCCTCTTCCTTTGTTTAACGAATTGGAAGAAGTAAGGGTTCGATCCCGTATGGGCCTGTCGATGTTTGTTTTAATGAGTCCAAAGACAAAAAACTCAAAGGTTTTTCGGGATTATAGAGTTTGGAAAAACACTTAAAAGAGAACTCTCTCATTTCCTTTTTTCGTACAGTAGTCTGACGAGACTGAAAAAGAGATAAACTATCGCTTGAAAGACGCCCTTTCAAACCTTTTAACGAGCGTGAAAGGAAGCAAGATCATTCGACAATCTTTTCATATTTAGAGAGTCTGAAAAGAGTTTAAAGATGACTCCAGGGGGTTCCTTTTTCATGTGTCCATGCGGGTCCGAAAAAGAGATAAAAGTCTACCCGGATACATTCTCATGTATTTACGAGCACGAGAAAGAACAAAGACTAAGCTCAGTATGCCCCCAGCATGAAAGCTAGTGGCTTAACTCCAGAAAGATCATCAAAGGCTGGAGACATGCCCCCCAAGCTTCAATTCATTCACCGACTTTGAGGTTGTCACCAATTTCTATGCTAGAAGGAGAAAAAGGATACAGGTGGATGAAATGAAGGTTCAAGAGAGGTGACTGTTTCATTTTTTAATGAGCTTGACACAGGAAAAGAACTATGCTCAAGGTTTCGGGTTCAATCCCCAGATTGTTGTCTCATTTTTTAACGAGCTTGCTACAGAGAGGAAAACTATGCTCAGTACCTCTGTTTCATTTTTTAACGAGCTTGCCACAGAGAAGAGAAACTATGCTCGTGGTTTCGTCCGGATCAGAGCTTCCAAGAGGATAACGCTCTGGAAGGATACCATGTCAAGGGACAAAACTCGGTCATGGCTTTCAGGAGATCTTCATTGGATGGAAGAGAATCACTCTGGAAGGAACACATGTCGAGGGTTGTGACAGGGGTAAGGAGATCAAGCTCCAATAACCCTACCGAAGAGATAACCATGTCAACTACCGGATCCAAATCGTCAGAAGTTGAGGTCATGTGAGACAACGCCACATAATTGACATGCAACGGGGGTGATACTGTCTGCATATAAGAACCACTTCTTAAGGAGGTAACCCAGTCGGGGCCAATGAATGAAAGTTGATCAATAGTCACAATTCTTCCATCGTGAGGGAAAGATATCACATGGAAAAGAGTGGATACAATAGCTTTCATGGCATAGACATAATCTTGCCCAAGGAGTAAAGAGAAATCCAAGGGGTCTCGGACTACCATGACATCGATAAAGACAGTTTTCCCTCCCAAAGTTACAGGAAACTGAGGAAGGATCCCTAAAGGTTGACTAATTCTTCTGTTAAAAGCTAACAGATTTTGTGTAACCGGCTCAAGCTGCAGACAACCCAAAGCGTACCAAGCAACAAAAGACAAAATACTAACGGACGCACCTTCATCTATCAGCGTTTGAGGAACGTCTCGACCACGCACCTGTATTGTAATCTGGAAAGGATTGTGGGAGGGAAGACGAGGTCCAGTTAGCACACCCTAATAAAAAAGGATGGCTTCAGTACTTGGAGGGGGTTTCGCAGGAGAAGGAGGAATGCCCCCCCGCATGGTAGAGTTTGTATTAACGAGAAAAACATGGGCAGTATCGGGTTTACTCTCTAGAAGGAGAGTAGGATCGACCGATGATTGGATTGGATCAACCAATGGTGGAATTGGATAGACCACTTTGGCACTCTTCAGAGGAAGAGTGGGACTGACCGAGGAAGGGACTGGATCAATCACTTTGACATTCCGCAATGGAGGAATGGGATTGACCGATGGTGAAACTGGATCGACCACTTGAGTTTCATTCTCCAAGGGAAGAATGGGGTCGACGGGTGGAAACGGATTGACCACTTTGGTATCACTCTCTAACGAGAGAGTGGGATCGACTGTGGATAAAAACAGATCGACCACTTTGGTGTCACTCTTTTGATGAAGAGTGGGGCTGATCGATGACGGAACTGGATCAGCTACTTGGGTTTGTGGTTCAATCGAGGAGGAAACTAGATTGACCACCTGATCAACCGGACTGACCGGGGATGGAACCAGATTGACCATTCCATTAACCAATGATGGGTCAGAGGAAAGCTTACGATAATATTTTGGAAGTTGAAGTTTTTCCAAAAGAGAAGAAGCTTCGTCCATGTGAGGACAAAGGTGAGAGTAATGATTACCTTTACATAACATGCAAGGGAACTTGAAAATTTTCTTCTTCTTACCAACCTGAACATCACTAGTTGACGGGGTATCATCGACATGACTGACAGAGGTCGATGATGTGGAGGACCACATTTCTAAGACTTGGGTAAGACCGAGGCAATCCCTCAGAAAGTGGTCACCCTTACCAAGGCTGCAAGGGAATTTGGGTTTTGGATTCTTCATTTTAATCTTGTTGACCTCATCAACACTCTCAGTACTATTAACAGTAACTAGTTTCTTAGAGCCAACATCTTATGTTGTTGGGGTCTTTGTCCTTTTCGGGTTCTTCTTCTTCTTCTCTTTCCGTTTCTTCTTCTTCTGATCAACCTGGCTACTTGCTTTAGAGCTTTCACTAGGTGAAAAAGGAGAAATAGAAGGAGACTTGATGGATGAAGAAAGCGAAAATTCGACATGAGGTTGATGTGTGGGTGGTGTATTGACATCCAAAGTATTAGGTGCAACTGAAACATTGGGAGGATTCGGGATCACCGGAGTGGGGAACACCCAAACTGGTAATCCAATAGTGAGTCTTGGAAGACTCAGTGTGGCAACATATGGAGGACCAAAGTATCCAAATCAAGGAAAGGTATAAGGTTCCCCAGGAGAAGGGGTTCCTCCATTGGTACTCCCAGGATTCGATGCCATTAACATTGACTCGACCTAAGGTCCACTAAGTAAAACAAACAACACACGCTAAGAATCTAAGAAGCAAACAATCAAACAAACCTTCCTATGATGAAACCACTAGTTGGTGATGAAATCCAACGTTGCGAGATCAAAATAGGAAGGGGCGGGGATAGAGCGGGTGGATCAGTTATGTTGGCGACCTGCTTAATGGACTTACGCCTTGGTGCAAGCTTCCACGCAGTAATTGTGGATTTACCCTCCAAGGAGCCCGAGTGAGTTTGACCAACGTCTGTTCCAGGTACAGTGAGACTTCCCTTCACCGTCACCTTGTGTGAGACTGTTGGCGGTGGAAGTCACTCCTTGATTGCAGCAGGAGCAGAGCCCGACGCCCATCAATTTTTATGTCATGATAGTTTTAATGGGTGATCAAATGGGTAGAGACTCGGGAAGATATCACTCAAACTCAGGGACTGGGTCCGGCATGTGAGGAACAAAGGAGGTCTTGATCTAACTTCAGTCAGTGGGTTAATTTGAAAATGAGCAGGTTGAAGACTTGGTGAGAAGAGTGGACAAACTACCTCAGGCAACAGGCCTTTCAGTAATTTGTAGAAGAAAAAATCTGAATGCGAGATCCTCCAGTTTAGAGCTTCGGGAAACTGAAAGGGGGGACTTGACTAGATTCTCCAATTCCAAGTTGTTCAGTGCTAAAAAATCACAGGGACCAATTAGAAACAATGTGACTGTTACAGTGATCAAACTCTACATCATCCTATAACAGTTACAACTCGACTGGATTCTCCAATTCCGAGCCGTTCTAATACAGTGTAAACACAGACGCAAAAGAAAAACTGACATTCATAAGACAAGAAGTCTCAAGAGTCCAGACTTAACCAGAAAAACAGTGCTTCATTAAAGTTTACCACCGGGAGCCTTGCTCAACCATCGATGCTTTACAAAATACAAAGACTGAGTCTATATACTCAGAAAATTCGCCTAACAGCGGCGTGCTCAGTCATCCACGGCTTGGTGTCCTTTCAGCCGAATTCGGACGGGTATTCTTTGTCAGACGCCACCTTAATTGCGCATGGTTCCTACAGGAGGAGTAGCTGAGCCATTAAGTGTCGGGCTAGCGTGTGCAGACTTCCTCTGGTTGGTCGAAGACTTGACATGGCTTCTTTAGAAAAATGGGTACACAGGACCCTCTCGAGTAGAACCCCTGCCAGATTATCCATACTTTGCACTTAATGCCTGAGGAGAGGTTTCAACCACCCCTTCTCGTCTTCATTTACTCCAGGCGAAAACCAGGATCAAGGTCAAATCAGATGGCGCATGGAGATCACGATGATCCTTTCAGCAACTAGACTCGACGCCTTTGGCCCCTTTTTCACGGCTCCTTTCTTTCCCAAGTGACCACGGGCTGCGACCCTGTGTCTATTCCCAAAACGCTTTCGGCGTTCGCAAATGGAAGGAGTTAATCCTTGCTTATTCATATCTGCGATGAGCGAAACGTCAAGATGGCCTAATTGGGTGCCACGCGTCCCTCTCAGATCTGACGACCCTGAGCTTACTTGGTGATACTGCAGGCCCGGGTCCTGGACGCTCCCGGCACCTCGCGCATCGGGAATATGACAGGTTATTCTTTTGTATTTCGAAGTCGCGATGGGCGAAAAGGCGAGGAGCCTAATCGCGTGCCAGGTGTCTCCTGTGGATGAACGGCTGAGGCTGCTTCACGATACTACGGGCCCGCCTCTGGGCACTTTTGACACTCTGGGTTTCGAGGTTTCGGGATGTGAGATGATGAGGGACTTTCATCCTTCGAACTCCCAACTGCCGATATGCCGACTAGATCTCGCACTATGTGTCGCGGGATCGGACGACCCAGATTCAGTCTCAGCATAAAGCCGCTTTCTTTGACGTTATACATTTGTCAACTTGCTAGCCCCGATATTTCAATGACCGTTGATCTGCTCTTATGGATAGATCGAGGCTGCTGACATCGTAATTCCACCCACCCGCTTGATTGGAAGCCTCAAAACGAGATTTTTTCCATGCTGCGCTCGGGTGCTTCTCGTGCGCCTTGCATACCCGAATACTTTTGCGCCTAGAACAAGAAATGTCGCTAACATTAGGCTCCATGGGGGATAGAGTCGTCCCTACGATGCTCTAAAAACTCATTCCACAACTTCAGTGCCTTGCTATTGGGCTATGGAGTCAGGCTCAAAACATCCCGCTGCTAAAAATACAAGCCAAAAAATAAAAGCAACAAAATAAAAATACATGCTCAAAGGAGCTTATTTATATACAATCCTAAACTAATAAAACACTTTACATGGGGTTAGGTGAAAGTAGACTTCCACCATAGCCAATCAAGCAACTTCCTGAAGGGAAGCTCTTTCTTTCTGTCGATGATCACCAACAGATGGTGTAACTGTGACAGCAGAACGACTACACTCTTCAACTTCTTCTCACAGGGTGAAGTTGATATGGAATAGGGCGACTCCAAGGCATAAAGGACATGCCACTCCATGTATTTGCCGACAGGGTCATAGAATGAGTGGCGAATTTCGGAAAATTGGTGACAGGCAACCTCCTCTGCTACAGAGTTGCTCACATGTGGTTGAATATCTTTGATAAGCACAGGTGAGTGGACAACTGACGTAGGCTCACTGATCTTAGGCGGTAGCTGCTCGCTGACTGGCTCTGGAATGAAATATGTGCTCAGCTGTTTCTCTGGTTCCTTTTCCTCTTCTTGGCTCTCCCCCGGGTCAGATTCGTATTCATCATAAATAGGGACCATGGGGTGGTTCTGCTTGCTGACTGGCTCTTCAGTATCTTTATAGTAATCAAATGTAGGATAAGCTTGTTGCTCATCATCACTATAATATACATCAAAAAGGGGTTGTCCTTCATTGATATGACCTTCCTCCAGAACAGTGATCCCGTAAAAAAATTCCATTTCAGGGACAGTGGGACCTGCTGCTTCTGGCTGCTCATACATAATCCTTTTCTCTTTAATCCCAGGTAAAAATATATCATGAGAAACCCCCTGGGGGAAAAGAGAAGAAACCTCTTCCACAACTAACCCCTCTTTTAAAAAAAAGGGGTCTTCGTCATCATGAGCAGAGCTGCTAGGAACATCTGCTTCAACCCGATATCCAAGTGAGTCATCTACCATGGACCACATTTGCTCTATAAACTCACAATTTCCACAAGAGGCATGTTGATCGTTATGAACATCTAAAAGAATAGAGGCATCTGATATGATGTCAGATGCTTCCGTTCTAGGGCTAACACAATTAATATCATTCAACACCTCCATATTTTCCTGGAAAATGCTTTCCTCCACAGTAAAAGCTTCATCATGGACCTGGTCTTCAGGGCCAGCAGAGGCTTCATGAAGCGAAGAAAACTCCTCACAACAGTTTTCAAACAAACAATCAGCTGGATAGTAGTCTTTACAAAATGAATTGAAAGTTGTGTGAAAACCTGTTAAAGAGCGGATGCTCGCAGCGGGAAGAGATAGACACCACTCAAGAGCAACTCCCTTCAATGAACACCTGAAGAGCTTAATCCAGACATCCTCATGCGTGATATTGTGTCGGTGAATAACCTCATGGAAGTCTAGTAAATGCTCAGCTGGTTCCTCCCAACTTGTTGCATGAAATTCAGGGAGGAAATCTTCCCATTGGTCTCTATCAGGAAGTGCATTAGGAAACCCAACTATCTGGGAAAGGTCACAGAAAGCAAACCTTTGAGCCATAATTTTCTCCATATCGAACTAGTGGAGTCGCCAATCGATCCTCGAATCATGGAGTCGCCAGGTGAAAGATGCGCAGCTTCAAATATGCCTGGTCCTTGTTCACCATCAAAGGCCAGATCTTAACGTTGTCGTTACCCCGGGAAGCTTCTCAAGCTGAGAAAGCAGCTGCTGAAACCTTCTCGAGAAAGCTCCTCTGGGTTATCTTTCAGGTATGCTAACAATAGCTACAGCTAAAACAGTGAAGTGGAAACAATGGAGTCGCCACAGTGGAGTCGCCAGGTGCACAGTAGCAATCTTTAAGGGCTCTGATGTCTGATGCACCTTCAGAATCAGAGGCTCAATGTCGTTCTACCCAGGGAAAATCTTCAACTTCCTCCCCGACAACGACGCCAGAAATGTTGGCGATGGAAGTCAGTCCTTGATTGCAGCAGGAGCAGAGCTCGACACCCATCAATTTTTATGTCACGATAGTTTTAATGGGTGATCAAATGGGTAGAGACTCGGAAAGATATCACTCAAACTCAGGGACTGGGTCCGACATGCGAGGAACAAAGGAGGTCTTGATCTAACTTCAGTCAGTGGGTTGATTTGAAAATGAGCAGGTTGAAGACTTGGTGAGAAGAGTGGACAAACTACCTTAGGCAACAGGCCTTTCAGTAATTTGTAGAAGAAAAACTCTGAATGCAAGATCCTCCAGTTCAGAGCTTCGGGAAATTGAAAGGGGGGACTTGACTAGATTCTCCAATTCCAAGTCGTTCAGTGCTAAGAAAATCACAGGGACCGATTAGAAACAATGTGACTGTTACAACGATCAAACTCTACATCATCCTATAACAGTTACAACTCAATTGGATTCTCCAATTCCGAGCCGTTCTAATACAGTGTAAACACAGACGCGAAAGAAAAACTAACATTCATAAGACAAGAAGTCTCAAGAGTCCAGACATAACCAGAAAAAGATTCATTAAAGTTTACCACCGGAAGCCTTGCTCAACCATCGATGCTTTACAAAATACAAAGACTGAGTCTATATACTTAGAAAATTCGCCTAATAGCGGCATGCTCAGTCATCCACGGCTTGGTGTCCTTTCAGCCGAATTCGGACGGGTATTCTTTGTCAGACGCCACCTTAACTGTGCATGGCTCCTACAGGAGGAGTAGCTGAGACATTAAGTGCTGGGATAGCATGTGCAGACTTCCTCTGGCTGGTCGAAGACTCGACATGGCTTTAGAAAAATGGGTACACAGGACCCTCTCGAGCAGACCGCCTGCCAGATTATCCATACTTTGCACTTAATGCCTGATGAGAGGTTTCAACCACCCCTTCTCGTCTTCATTTACTCCAGGCGAAAACCAAGATCAAGGTCGGATCAGATGGCGCATGGAGATCACGATGATCCTTTCAGCAACTAGACTCGACACCTTTGGCCCCTTTTTCACGGCTCCTTTCTTTCCCAAGTGACCACGGGCTGTGACACTGTGTCTATTCCCAAAACGCTTTCGGCGTTCACAAATGGAAGGAGTTAATCCTTGCTTATTCATATCTGTGATGAGCGAAACGCCGAGATGGACTAATTGGGCGCCACGTGTCCCTCTCAGATCTGACGGCCCTGAACTTACTTGGTGATGCTACAGGCCCAAGTCCTGGACGCTCCCAGCACCTCGCGCATCGGGAATATGACAGGCTATTCTTTTGTATTTCGAAGTCGCGATGGGCGAAATGGCGAGGAGCCTAATTGTGCGCCAGGTGTCTCCTGTGGATGAACGGCTGAGGCTGCTTCACGATATTGCGGGATCGCCTCTGGGCACTTTCGACACTCCGGGGTTCGGGGTTTCAGGATGTGAGATGATGAGGGACTTTCACCCTTCGAACTATCGACTGTTGATATGCCGACTAGATCTCACACTATGTGTCGCGGGATCGGACGACCCAAATTCAGTCTCAGCATAAAGCCGCTTTCTTTGACGTTATACATCGGTCAACTTGCTAGCCCCGATATTTCGATGACCGTTGATCTGCGCTTATGGATGGATCCGGGCTGCTGACATCGTAATTCCTCCTGCCCGCTTGATTGGAAGCCTCAAAATGAGATTTTTTCCATGCTGCGCTCGGGTGCTTCTCGTGCGACTTGCAGACTAGAATACTTTTGCGCTTAGAACAAGAAATGTTGCTAACAGAGACCCTAAAGATTATGGCTACTAAGGTCACCAACTCGTAGTCAGCCACTGGGTGGGTACAATCGACAGTCCAGTCGGAATGTATGGGCAGGATAACAAGTCCGAAATCAACTTGAAAGGATTCCACTCAACATTGTGGGTATACCTTCCAGTGACCCCCAATATACGATCCGACCACTACAAACAGTTGGGCCACGGAGGGATAATCTCTGTAACTCACCCGAATGCAACCTCGTGCGTAACCCCTGTGTGAGAGGGGGATCCTAGCAAGCCAATACGACAATTGGATTTGACTCTCCCTACCGCAAGATACTAAGTTTGTTCGATAGCTTTGGAAAGTTATCCTTTCAACCTATTCCAAAGCCCTACACCTTAAACTAATGTAGGTTTGCTAACAAAGATGTAAAAAGTCTGATAAATTTTAGTTAAGCGTTGATTTTAATGGCTGTTGTTTACTCAAAGGGTGTACGAAAGTGAAACTGATGGAATGATGATTCAATTCCCAAAAATATGCATGAAGTATKGAAGCAATCGTTTCTTTTCAATGAATACCTATTTAAGGGAAAGAGGAAGAGTCGTTTTCACTATCAAACACTTGATAAGGAATGCCCTCAATCAATTTTTTTCTCAATCAAATCCAATATGATGCTACAACATTTCAGAAATGCAAACTAATCATTAAGCTGTCTCTTTATTGTTTGTGTGTGAATAATGATTAATTCAAAACAACACGTCTCCTGCTAATTAACCTTTTTGGATCAAGGAAACTCAGACAAGCATAAGCAGGTTGCGTACAAACAATACACCCTCTTGTTGTGATAAAAAACAAGAAGCAAAAGAAAAGAAAACAAGGAAAACCAAGAACTTCACACAAAAAGATGTTGAAGAACAATGACCTCAACAAAAACCAAATGAAGAGATTCATAGACTTATGATGTCCTTCACCAGAGTTTTTCGCTCAGTCAAAAAGGAGAGAAAGACAATGCATGGGTTTCAAACTCCAAACGACAAAAAAACTCAACAACAATAGTGAAGAAGGCTACAAAATCCAAACAACAAGATGTTTGTTCTTCAAAAAGACAGATGTCAAAGCTGGAAAGGAAGAAGCATTGACTCACAATGTGACCTAACAAGCAAAACACATAGACTAGACCGTGAAAAAAAACAATTCTGGAGAGGTTTTTGGCCAAAAGAGAGTTGGCGCTCTGTTGTAAAGGGCAAGAGGCATTATAGCGCTCTGTGTAAGGCACTCAGGGAGCACTAGTGCTCTGTTAACACAGGGACATGGGCGCCAGGTTTAAAAAGCTCCTAAAAGTGTCAAAAATCCAAAAATTGCAGTTCAGTCTCGACAATCAAGCTGAGTGTGATGGGGTAGGGAGTCAATCAGCTCATGAAACCAATCAAAAAGAAGCGAACCAGGTCTGAAAGCAATCAAGGGGTAAGACAAGGTCTATGAGGAGAAATCAAAACAAAAAGTTTTGATTCGATATCCCCAGCGGAGTCACCAGTTTTTGTTGTAGGAAAATCTCCCTGCGGACAGGTAGATTGCCTCAAAGAGCTAGACCCTAAACTCTAAGACAGAAAGTGCTTAACGTGGACACTGACTTCCTTTCAAATCTATACAAATTAATGCATGGGGAGGAAGGAGAACAAAAGTACCTTTTTATCGATGTTTGTCCCTGCACGCTCCAAGTTGAGCTCCAATCTTTCGCTCCTCGACGAGCCCTGTAGACAAACAAAGTATGCCCACTTCCTACTCTATTGATATTAGCTTGAAAACAGATCTATCTATCAACGATAAGTTCATGTAAGATCAGACACAAACTAGAAAGAAACAGGCCAAGCGTTGTTAGAAAAACAGGACCGCGGAGCAATAAAATAAAACAAATGCAGAAACAAAACACAGAAGACACACAATACAAGAGAGACACAGATTTACGTGGTTCACCCAGTGTGGGCTACATCCACCAGAGAAATTGCCAGGTCCTTCCTTTATTATTATCCAGCAAATGAAGGGATACAACCTATAGCAAAACCCGCTGTAACTTCCTCTTCTTTCTCTCACAGTCTTCTCTCTCAGAATACAATATTCACCACGATACATAGCCGCAATACATTTCCCTCATAAAAGAGGGTTGCCTTCTAGGGCAAAAAACCCTAACATAATCTGTACCGTTAGATCTGCGAACTTATAATGAACGGTCCAGATTTACAATGAAATTACAATATACTTTTACAAGGCAATTTTTGCTTCGGGGGCTTTGCCCCCGAGCCCCCGCTTGCTGCCAGACCCCCCAGCCGAGGGGATAGCCCCCTCGGACCCCGCAGAGGGGGTACCCCCCTCTGCACTCCCCCACGTGGAAGAGTGTACATACTTCTGGGGTGTAAATACTTCATGGGGTATAAACATGGCTGAAAAGCCAGGGCCTCTGAATCAGGAAGATAATCAGGCTCCACAACCAACAAGTGTGTCATATTAATGAGAATAATGACAACAGTACTTACAATCGTAGATGCGAATGCGACAACTTCGTCAAGTCTCCTTTATCTAACCCTTGCTGGAAAGATCCACAACCCGGATGATAGCAGCTTCACTGATCACTTCTCCTTCAGTTGACTGTGTGTTTCCTATGAGATCATAGGTTTCATGTTAGCAATTCTTCCCCCTTTTTACCATCATAGAGCCTGCTTATATAGGTTAAGAGAAGCTTAATCTTGAGTTATCTTTAGAACAAGTTGAAGAATCCCCTCTTTAGATCAGGGATCTCATGATGGAACCAAGAATTCGAGTACAACTGCCTTCCAAACTTGAAAGATCCTCCCCTTATTCTCCTCAACGGGCCAACCACTGCCCAGATTAGACAACACTCCCTCAAAAGGGGCATCAGGGCGCTATAGCGCTCCCTAGGAAGCTTGAGGGGAGCGCCAGCACTCCAAGGATGGATAGCGTTCCTTCAGAGGGGCAGTTGGGTGTTATAACGCTCCCTAAGACCTTATAGGGGAGTGCCAACACTCCTAAGGCTGATGCAGAGGAGCGCTCACCTTCAAAACCCTAGTTTAAGAGCTCCTTTCAGGTGATAAGAGTTCCTTGACTTCAGTTAATCATTCTTCCTCCTCCAAATCAAGTGTATGAGGTATTCTAAATGTCTCCTTGGTGTCGTCATCATGGCAGTATGCTTTGTTTGACGTTCACGACACTTGTGAATGACATGCGACACTTGCGACAGTTGAGAGGAACATGCGACACTTACGACACTTATCGAAGTGAGCAATATTGAGCTGTAACAACTAGTATGCCATGAAAGTTGTAAACTTTCTCCCCTTGATTTGTATGGGAAGGAGGCATAAGATTTTATTGATCTAGGTGGTGTTTAATAGGCAAATGCTCCAAAACAGCTACCCACTTTCACCTTCACCAGGCATGGCCACAGTTATACATAGATTCTATATCAAAATTTTATGAAATATCACTCACAATCAATATCAAAGTCTGCACGGTACTTGTTACAAGAGACTTCTTATAGATGCCTAAGATTTGTCTTTTATTCCCTATATGATGAAATTGGTAATCTATTTACATCAAAAGTATTTTTCTCTACATATACTAGTGATTCTCCCCATTTACAATGACAATGGGTTGCTTGGTTTTTGTCCTCTCGAAATTTCGACGTCATGGCATTTTCAATGACAAATAGGTTGCTTAGTTTTTTTTTGGAAACTTTGACGACATGGCTATATACTATTTATTTATGTACTTTTTTTTCTACATATACTAGTGATTGTCCATACCACAATAAAAAAAAATAAAACAATTATGAAACATATGCCCATGCAAAACCAAGTCATTGATCATCAGTAATTGGTGGCTATGAAACATGCACTTTACACCCAAATCTCAACCAAATCTGCTATGCAGCGTCAATGAACCTTTTGTATCGTACGTTTTTAGCAACGGAAGAGTATGGTTGTAGAAGCGAAACAAAATTGTTGTATTTTATGCTTTGTCCATGTTAACAAAACTGGAACTTCCACGGGAACTCAATTTTTCCAAGGAACTTTCATTATCATAAGTCAAATTTCCCATATATATTGTTGGAGTACACTATAGCCTGGATCGACTACCAGTTGATATCTACAAAACTTCCAAATAACGTTACAATTTGCCTACCTAGGCAATGCATTATATAGAGATTGTGGAGATGATTGAAATGATGAAAGGCCTCCCTTGAACGCCTTATGAAAAGTGTCATGATATTCCCAAATTAATACTCACACAAAGGGAGAAATTCTGGTCCATTTAGATTTGCATAGCTTACATGTAGC
This sequence comes from Picea mariana, assembly GCA_032191745.1. Lineage (NCBI taxonomy): Eukaryota > Viridiplantae > Streptophyta > Pinopsida > Pinales > Pinaceae > Picea > Picea mariana. Next base: position 191,419 of record JASDQU010102395.1, read on the forward strand.
TGGCAATTTTATTATGACAATAAATATTTTTACTATTTTATTAATAAATCAACAAAACGATAATAAATGTATAACTGCAGGTAATTTTGATATTGCAAGCTATCAATAACGGATCAAAATTGTCATAATTGACACCCATTGCTTGTATCCTTATAGCCGTAGTCTAAATGTTTTACGAAATGACTCTTCTCCAACGATATTTTCCGGGGACGTTTGCCTGAAATCTGGGGATAAATTGTTAGATCCGTTGATTTGAGTGATTATTTCTGTATAATCCAAGTGCCCCAAGAGTTTTTTAGCACACTGGATCCATTTTTGCATTCAAAAATGGATTTTAAACAAAAAAAAATAGTGATTTCGTGAAGATTTATGTCATCGTATTCCGATGAAAAAAGCCATTTTGTAGAACAATTAGACGACGCCCATCACTAAACACTTTCATATCTATTTGCTATATAGAAGAAATCAAACTAATTCCTATCAACTTTTACATAATTTATATTAAGATACAGGTCAACATTCTCATAATTTAAACCCATTGCTTGCATCACTAAACACTGTTGTATCTATTTTTTATATGGAAGAAATCAAACTAATTCCTATTATCTTTTACAACATTTTATATTAATAATATTATAAACTATAACCATTTACAACATTTATATTAATATTAATATTATAAGCTATAACTATAAAAAGACAAAAAGATTCACTAATTAAAATTTTACAATGTTATAGATTTATCATTCAAATTCAATACATTGAGATAATAGCCACCATGGATGCCCTTAATCATGCCATTCATTTAATAATATATCCTTAAACATTAAAAGGTGGACACATGAATTATATATATTTAATAGTATAACCGTGGAGGCAAGATTAATACTATATATAAAAAATAATACGTTTTTACAAACCAACTTTAAATGATGGACAATTTAGTTTCAAATATCAAATATGAAGTATTGTTTTTGCAACTTATCACAACTTATGCAATTTAATATAATTTAATCTTATTATGATTTTAAATTTTATTGTTTTCTATCCTATATGCTTGGCAGAGACTAAATTGCCCTACAACACGTGTTTTATTTGCAAAATCTTAATAAGTATTGTGTTTTATGAATCATTCATTCAAAACTTTTTTTTTTTTCATTCAAGAATGTGTGAACTTTTACAATTCACCATTAAAAAATATCATTATTTTAAAATTAATTTAGTAGAGTATTTAATACTCAAATTATTCATTATGATCCATCTCCTTTGAACATCATTTGTTGGAGATTCAACTTGAGTGACTCAATGATGACATGGTGAATATTAAAGCAAGCATATTTGTTGGAATCCCTCGTGTCTTATACATGTGGAAGATGAAGCTTAGATGGAATTTGATCGTGTAATTCTTAATATGATATCATTTTTAAAAGTGTGTGTGAAACAATGGTACTTGACTCCACTTGACCTTTAGGTTCTTTTAATGAGAGGGTATGAAACTCCATGCAATAGACACTTTGTAATCAACTTTGGTTGCTAAGGTGTCTATTTTGTTGAAGACACCAGTGTTGGTGGAATTGTAATTGTGTGAGGTTGTGATTTGATTGTATGGAATGTCCATCACACTTCTCTTCACACTAGATATCATTGGCATGACTTAAGAGAAAGATGCCCACTTGACCTATGTCTCATTTTGAATCACGAATTACAAGTTATCCTCTTTTTTTTTTAAGATTTGGGTATTGAATTGGAATCTAACACACAACTTTCTCTAATACAAGAGTATAATCCTTTTGTTTTCGTAGTGAACTACTATTTTCTTTATGGAAAACTTTTCCAATCCCTGTTTTTTATCAAAGCCAAAGGGTAGTTCACAAACTCACATAAGCATCGCCCATCTTGCACTCCAAAATAAAGACAATTCTAATTTCCACAATCAAAAGCTTGCTTTATGGACCTCTATATCTCCACAAGCGCATACAAATCCTTCTTGTTGATCTCATCATGCTCAACTTCTTTTTGGTCCCTTTATGGATATTTAACCATCCAAAAACCTCATTTTCATACTCTCAACCATGGGAACTCATTGAAATCAACTTGCAATGTGAACTAACATAGTTAGAAGACCATTCATCTAACATTCATTATGGGAACTAAATTACCTTGCGTATTTAACTTATCAATTATATGGCTATTCAATTACCATGCTTCATTGTTATAGTTGTCGTTGTTGTAGAAGCAAAGGAAGCCAATGGTGTTGATCGAGGATAACACGTGTTAGGGAGATAATGTTAACTCAGTAACACACTTCCTAGTTCACAACGAGCACACAAGATTAATCATCACAACCCATGTTAATTCAATTATGTGCCAATCCTTGGTGCAAAAATTCAATTAACACACATTAGGATGCACCATCACACAAATTCAGTTAGCATGCAACAACCAAAAACATCGCTCTTCAATCCTTTAGTTATATGTTTCCTAGTAGGAGCATTGACCTTTGGGTTTCATCCAAATGGATAATGTGATTAATAAATAGCCTTCAAAATGTGAGCATCTCATACCTTGTATGTTAGGGATGTAACCTTCCTAACCCCTCACGTAGGTAGAATAATATGTTTTCTATGTAATAAAGGCCAACATTAGTAAATAAGGCTTATATAATAATGTGAGCAAGTCTAATGTAAGAAGACTTCATAAAAATTTCCACTTCTAGAAACATCTTCCTCCAGAATGTTCTTTAGAAGATAGAATTAGTATAAATAGGAGTAGAAGGCATGGGAAAGTCTTGTCTTGAGAACTATTGTAATCGAGCTTTGCTCTGTTGGGGATTGCTCCCTCAAAGAGGCAAGTGAACATGGCTTTCTATAAACAAAGGTATCATTGTTGGTGTTATTGTTCTCTATATTTTGTTGTTTCGCAGGGATTTGTCGTAATATTTATGTTTTTACTTATTATAATACATTTGGTACCTTACAAGTGGTATCTGTTAGGATATTTAGACACTTAGGAGTTAGTTAAGATTTACTTGGTCTAATGTGTCGTTAGGTAAAAGTGTGTTTCTTTAGTATGCATTAGTATGCATTTGTAGTTAGGAAATCTAACTGTCATGATATGTTCCCAACATAGAGTGATATGACGATTCATATTCTCCTCAATCTTAACGGCCATTGATCTGTGGCTTAACACCTGAATGGTGCATGATCTCTATTTAAAGAGCATGGAGGGTCATTTTCCGACGATTGATTGTGAGAAACCCTCTTGTAAAATCTCTTTGTAATCTTTTTCTTTTGCATTAATAAACTGCTCCAAGTGGCCGCGTTGGCTAGGGCCGTGGATGTTTCCCTGTAGGCGTTTTACCACGTCAAAACATCGATGTGTTGATATTTGATCTTGTTGTGTGAGTGGTTACTGAAATGTTTTGTCCTCTACTGGAATACATGTGTTGTCGAACATGGTATCAGATCTTGTTTGAAGACCCGCTCTTGTTGTAGATCGAGATCGTGAAACTCAGTTGCCTCATCTCCATTTTTTGTCATTTTTCGTACATGTATGGGTTGAGAGGACTACTCCATTGCGTCTGGAGTGCTCGTTTAAGTCAGGAACACTTTTCGTTTCACTCGAAAAGGTTTTCGTTTGCCCAAGATACGACCATTTAAGTCAGATCTGGAGGTATAAAGCCCGAATACACATTTTAAATTTTTTTGCAGAGTATTATTTTTGGTTTTCTTTCAGTTTTATATTATTTGTTTCTGGGTTGCTACTCTTTTAGATCTGCGTATGCTCTTTTCCCCGTGCCCTATGTGATCTCGGCAAATCAGAAACAGATAGGAAAAGGTGCATCTTCCGGGTAAGCTAACCGAGATCTAACCCCTGTTGTCATCGAGAAGCGGAAATTTTTTCTTCTGTGAAAAAAGTTTTTTTTAGCACGCTCTCCAAGGTCGTCTTCAACAACAACAACATCAACTTCAATCCTCTTGCTAAACAATACAATATGTTTTGCTAGCCCATTTGATTAAAAGTTTCCTTATTAAGTAAGAGGTCTTGAGTTGAAGTCTCTCTTTTTGTTATTTTTTTTTTTAAATTCATGCTGCATTATAAAGTGTATTTCACTTAAAGTATAAAAGTGATTCACTATAAATAGTTTTAATACTTTATTTTAGAGTTATTTATCTTGCATGCGGATTTTCTTTTATAAAGTAACTTCATTGTAAAAGTGATCCCCACTTCTTTTTATAAAAGTGGGTCACTTCATAAAGCAACTTACATCACCACATGGTCCTTTGGTTACCGTTTATGCCTTTGTTTAAAAATGACATAACTTTCACATCCGAAGTCTGTTTTTAGTGCCGGTTTTTTTTTTTAAATCGCATAATTTTTTGAGATCTTTCCATCTAGATCATCAGTTTTAGTTTTTAAATCCATATTATCTACATATTTAATATGGATTCTTCCAGTAATCTTTTGCTTACTAGCACCAACTGCTTCCAATGGAAATCTCATATGGAGGATTTATTAAGAAGTAAAGGCTTGTACCGGATTACCTTGGGAAAGGAAAAAGAACCCACTGATGTTTATAAGAAAGTCGAATGGGATAACAGGAGTGACGAAGTATGTGGACTAATTAGAATGTCCGTCTCTCCTTATTTAAGGTTCCACCTTAAAAAAATTGATGACCTCGATGAAGCTTGGGAAAAGATTGAAATTGTGTTTGGTAAACTCAATATTATTCGAGTACAACAATTAGAAAATCAAGTACTGACTTTAAATCCAAGTGATTTTTCTTGTATTGGAGACTATCTATCTAAGTTTAAACACTCATAATTTTATGTGAAGAATGTCAGATAAAGATGGAGGAAGAGTATTGCATCTATCTTATTCTCTCTAAGCTAGGTAGTGCATATTATGTGTTTATATCTACCTTTTATGCCATGAGAGAGGCTCTAGGGACAGCTTATAAAAAAAACCACTCTTGAATCCTTTTGTGTTGCTTTGATTAGAGAGGAAGTTAAGCTTGTACAACTTGGAGTGATCAACATTGCAGGTACCTCCAACAAAGCCTTAGTTTCCCAACAAAAAGATAAACCCAAGAATCCCAAGAAGCAACATCCTTGCTACAACAACAGGCAACATAAGGGTCCCAAATCTGCTCAGACATGTTTAGCTCCTAATGGTGACAAAGGAGCAAAATATAAAAATAAGAAGACCGACAGACATTGCAACTTTTGCGATAAAGATGGTCATGATGAGTCCAAATGTTTCAAGGAGATGGCAACTTTAGAAGCAGTGATGGAGAAGCACAACATCAGTATTGATTCTACTTCTTCTTCTTCTTCTCATGGACATGCATTTTCTGCTTGTGGTTTCTCCTTCAATACAACTTCTACTTCTTCTTCTGATGAGTGGCTTATTGATTCTGAAGCATCTTATCATATGGCTAAGGATAAAGACATATTTTGTGCTCTAAATGAATGTAACACCAAGAAAACATTTGTTGGTGATGATAGATCTCTTAGTGTTGTAGGATCTGGAACAATTCAAGTAGATAATAGTCATTTCAATGATGTATTATGTGTTCCAAGCCTTTCTTGTAACCTTCTATCAGTATATCAAATGACTCATTCAGGTGAAGGTAAAACTGTAGAGTTTTCACCTCACCAAGTTGTAATCAAGGATCTAAAAGATCTTAAGCATGTTCTTGCAACTGGAATTGCTGATGATATTAATAGGTTGTACAAGTTTGACAACTTTGGGTCATTATTTTTTTCATCCGTTTTTGTTGCTCATAGCAATGACTTGAGCAAACTTTGGCACGAGCGGTTTGGTCATCTAAACTATCACTCATTGCAACAACTATGTAATCAACAGATGGTGACTGGTCTTCCTCCCGTTTCATGCAGAGATGGTGTTTGTGCCGGTTGTGTTCTCGACAAACATCATCGCGACAATTTTGACAAACATGCCTCTTGGCACGCCTTGAGCCCTTTGCAGCTTGTTCATAATGATTTTTGTGGTCCACTTTCTTCTCCTTCTTTTTCTAGGTGCAAGTATTTCTTAACTTTCATTGGTTACTTTTCTAGACGTACTTGGGTTTACTTCTTAAAACTTAAGAGCAAATTTTTTGACAAGTTTTTGGCCTACAAGGCCCTTGTAGAAAAGCAATCTGGACATCAAATCCAAAAGCTAAGAACAAATAATGGAGGCAAATATGTGAACAATAATTTTACAAGTTATTGCACAACACAGGGCATCCAAATGCAACACACTGTTCCATATACACCACAACAAAATGGTGTTGCTGAGAGAAAGAACTACACATTAAAAGAAATGGCTAATTGTATGATCCAATCTAAGGGGTTAAGTCTAAAGTATTGGGCGGAAGCAATCAACTGTGCAAACTACATAGTAAATTGCACTCCCACAAAGACTCTTAAAAATATAAAATTGGAAGAAGCTTGGACTAAAATTAAACCAGATGTAAGTCACTTCCGTGTATTTGGCAGTATAACATGGGCTCACATTCCTGATGAGAAAAGGAAAGCATTGCAGCCTAAGAGTGAGAAGTGTATATTTGTTGGTTATTATGAAGATGTCAAAGGTTATAGACTTCTTTAGCCACATTCTAATGAGATTATTATTAGAAGAGATGTTAAGTTTGATGGAAATCTCTTGGCCTGCAAGCCTAATTCGACAATTGTGCCTTCTTCGACCTGCAATCCATCTTCGACGTTTGTGCCTTCTTCTGTTCCTATTTTGGTTTCTTCTTCAGATGATGACAGTGAGGATGAAAATCCATCTCCATCTACTCACCTTCCTCCAGATGAGTCCTTTGAACCTAAACCAACACTAGTTCCACCACTTCCTAGATGGGTCCGTTCAACATGAGAAGCAGTTGGTGGTCTTGTCAGTGATCCTTCAGATCAACGTCGAACACGTTCACAATTCCAGTGAGCCTCTTCTCTTTTGGCTCAAGTTTCAGAGACTCATGAACCAGAGACATTTGCAGAAGTTTTAGGTCATCCAGATTGGGATACATCAATGAATGAAGAGTATCATTCTTTAATGACAAACGATACTTGGGATCTTGTACCTCTTCAAAAAGGAAGAAAACTTGTCAGATGTAAATGGGTCTACAGAACTAAGTATGCATCAAATGGAAGTGTTGAAAGATAGAAGGCTCGGTTAATTGCCAAAGGATTTTCCCAAGTTGAAGGAATTGACTATAATGAAACATTTTCCCCTATAGCCAAAATGAATTCCATCCACCTTGTTCTTGTCCTTGCAACCTCACATAAATGGGAGGTCCATCAGATGGATGTTAAATCCGCCTTCTTGCACGGATATTTGCAAGAAGAAATCTACATGGAACAACCTCTTGTCTATGTCCAAAATGACTCTAGCCTTGTTTGTCGCCTTAAGAAATCTCTTTATGGTCTTAAGCAAGCTCCCTGAGCTCGGTATGCCAAAATGGACAACTTTCTTATTGACACCGGATTCTCTAGATGTCATTCTGATCCTAATGTCTATACCAAGAAAGTAGGAAGCCATCGCATAATTCTTGTCCTTTATGTTGATGACCTTATCCTTACTGGTAGTGACTCAAAACTTTTAAACCATGTGAAAACTAACCTTAAGAAGAAATTTGAAATGACAGACTTAGGCTTTTTGCACTATTTCCTTGGCCTCCAAGTTTTGCAAACCAATGAAGGAATTTTTCTTTCCCAGTCTGAGTATGTTGGTGACCTTCTTCGTCACTTTCACATGGACGATTGTAAACCAACCCCTTCTCCCTTCCAGTCTGGAGTCAAGCTTACTGCCACCTGTACTTCTCCCGAAGTTGATGCCACCTTGTACCGTTAGTTAGTTGGTAGCCTATTATACTTGACTCATACACATCCTGATCTGTCCTTTGTTGTTGGTCTTGTTGCCCGGTATATGCAAACACCCCATGAAAGCCATTGGAAAGCAACTAAAAGGATACTTCTCTATGTCTGTGGTACAATTCAGTTTGGGATACATTACAGTTCATGGGGGACTCCTTTATTGGTTGGTTTCACTGATTCAGATTGGGTCGGCAACCCTGATGATCAAAAGTCTACTACAGGTTATGTTTTCAGCCTTGGTTCAGGACCTGTCACTTGGGCTTGTAAGAAACAATAGGCTATTGCACTTTCTTCAACAGAAGCAAAGTACCGAGCAACGATAAATGAAAGTCAAGAAGCCTTATGGCTTCGACAGATTCTTTCAGAGTTTGGATTCTAGCAGCAACATCCGACCAGCATTTGGTGTGACAATCAGAGTGCCATCAAGCTCGCCAAAGACCCAGTTCAACATCAATGCAAGAAACACATCGAGCTACACATGCACTTCATCAGAAAGCTCATTCATGATCAAGTTATTGATGTTCTCTTTTGTCCTACCGAATATCAAGTTGTAAACATTTTCACAAAGTCTCTTACAAAAGCGAAGTTTTCCAAACTTCGATCTATGTTAGGAGTTCAAGAAGTTGTCATTAAGGGGGGATAGGCTCTAATGCCTCCTTCCTTCTCCTATTGTGTCACTATTGTAAATCCTTCAATCATATCCCAAGTTGTTCTTAAGGGGGGATGTTAGGATATTTAGACACTTAGGAGTTAGTTAAGATCTACTTGGTCTAATGTGTCGTTGGGTAAAAGTGTGTTTCTTTAGTATGCATTTGTAGTTAGGAAATCCGACGGTCACAATATGTTCCCGACATAGAGTGATCTGACGGTTCATATTCTCCTCGATCTTAATGACCATTGATCTATGGCTTAACACCCGATTGGTCCATGATCTCTATTTAAAGAGCATGGGGGGTCATTTGTCGATGATCGATTGTGAGAAAATCTCTTTTAAAATCTCTCTGTAATCTTTTTCTTTTGCATTAATAAACTGCTCCAAGTGGACGCGTTGGCTGGGGCCGTGGATGTTTCCCCGTAGGGGTTTTATCGCGTCAAAACATCGGTGTGTTGAGCTTTGATCTGGTTGTGTGAGCGGTTACTGAAGGTGTTCATCTTCTATTGGAATACCTGTGTTGTCGAACAATATCAAAGCACTTTCCTTTGTAGAAATTTTGGGACGGTTCTTTTATGAGTAGAAACATGTATTGTCGACGTCTTTAAAGCACAAAGATTTGCCTTTTGGTGGATAAAATTGTGGCTGGGGAAGACTACACACAAGAAATACAGACGCTTTCACAAGTTACTTGAAACAAATGTTTCACCTTGTTGGAAACCTCTATAACCCTTGTTGATACACCTTCAAGTAGTACAACATTAAACAACACCTGTACAGAACCATCACTCCCACGTACCTTCGCGTATATAGTAAGTCCCCTAGGTTTCCTGAAACCAACTTTAAATCATCCTATCGATCACCTGACTACTATAGTGACACAGAGAACAACACTTGGGGAGACTACTCTCTAGTATCTGGGTAATCTGGTAGTACGACTAAGGGTATAGTCGAGCCTTCTTAGTTGGTGCCCCAAGATATTTGGCTAAGTACTATTGTTCAACCCCGCACATATATCATAGAGTTATAACACATGGAAAACCCTTTTCTATAGGAACCCTAAAAACCCTAACCCTTGGGAACATAACAAAAACAAAAGGGAACTTTTGCAGCACAACCTTGCCTCTTGCATCCAAGTTGTGCAATTCCTACACAATTTTCTTTGTTAACAAATTGGGCATTCCGTTATTGCAGTATTCTTCAGGTTGGAGTATAACTCTGTAGGAGTAAAAAAACAATATAGTGGTCCCGTCGACACCCTTATTCAAGACATATCACATTGGATTCCTCTTTTTTCCCCGATCACAGTAATACCTATCACTTCTAAGCATTTTTTTCCTATGGATCCACCCACCCTTCCTAACACCCTTATTTTCCCCATGTCCCATTGGATTCTTCTCTTTGCTTCGCTTGTTGTGATACCCCTCACCTATTACCTTGTTTTTTGCGCAGACCCACCCTCCCCCTTTCCGCTTATTCCCAAATGGCTCTCACTCACAAGCAAGAAATCACCAACTTGCTCACCGATAATGAATAGAACAAGTGTAACAACTAGGACATCAATTCCAACACTGCTACCATCAACACTGATATTGCTTCCCTCAAATATGATATGTGAGGTGTGCAACAGTCCATGGACTCTCTTTCTACCAAGATGAATCACTTCATGAGTCAATTCTTGGGCCTTAACTCCTCATTGGCACTGCGCGCGGTTGTAATACCCTAGGTTCGAGTTATCTTTGACCAACAAACCCTACCAGACACCGACCCTTTCAACATCACCTGCTTGTACAGATGAAGTCTCACCCAAGGTATCTATTAAGACTGCAAGAACCAAGTTTCTACAGCAGTGAGGGAATGGGAGGTGATCCTTCTGTTCATTCTTACTTTTTGGTTCTGTGTGCATTGCTCTGTCTTTGTTCTTTAATATCTACTTAGTGATTTCATATTCGTATTACCATTATATTTCAGATTACCATATAACCCAGTACTGTAACAACCATGATTATTGTGCAATGATTATACATAAGACAAATCTAATCTAATAAGCATCCAAACATAATCCATGAACAATTATATAAAAGACATTTGACACAAGAGTTGACGTGGTTCACCCAACTCTGGGCCACATCCACAATAGATGGCTTCTTTATTATACGTTTGGTAATTGTTTTAGGCTTGCACACTACGCTTACAAAGATACATCATGGTCATCTTTCCTTTCTCCTAGCCTATTCGTTCAATAGTGCAAGCCTCTCTCTCTATCTACATCATCTCCTCAACATTTAACCAACCATAACAGTAACTAGAAGAGAACCCAACAACGAGGAACCAAGGAACCCCTATTCTCTCGATCCATTACATATTTATACATACATTCTAGGGCTTCAAACCCTAATTTTTTCATCCCAAAACCTTGTTACAATGCATGACTACTCCAGTTAACTAGTTGTTCATGCTGCTTTCACCTACTTTCCCATCAGCAAGCTGCTTCTACGCTCCGACTGTTTTTCTTTCTGCTTTTCTATGTCCTTCTATCTTTAGCACGTCGAGCTATCATCCTTCCTTCTCACTCGCTTTCTTCTCTGCTTTATTCTCTTTTTATGTGCATTGTACTTTTGGATGCGCCTCAACTGCGCACTCTCAAATCTTCCTTCTTCTTCTGCTCATTTCTTCTATATTTAGGATTTTTACCAAAATTGTATCCCAAAACTACATGTCCAACCTGCCCCCGACACTCACATGTGGCTTGTCCCGAGCCACTTAGGCCTATTGCATGCTTCTGCTCTCCTGGATAAATTTCTTTAAGGCTTCCTTGGTTGTCACAACTTACTTTATGATTTCTTTCTTTGTTTCCACAATCTCTTCGACCCTCTACACAGTCAAGCTCATAAGTTTTTCTTTTGCTTCGTGGGCAGCTTGCTTCACCTTGCCCTGTGCAGTGGTCAGTTCATCGATCACCCTTATGATTCTTCGTACAACAGTCCTAAACATTGTTGAAGGATCTTTTGGTCATCCCTCATTTGTTCCACTTCCACTTATGAATGTCGCTATGCCAAAATTGATGTCATACGTTCAACTGGTGGAAGTGTGTTGATTCTCTCTAAAGCGTGTTGGGCCTTTTCCTATGCTTCTCTTAATTTGGCTTACATAGCTTTCATCTTTAGATCTTCCACTAAGTCTGTCCAGATTTGTGTGCTCTCCTCACAGAGTTTTACACACTCCTCTTATATCTTCTTAATGTTGGCGACTATTGTTATCGCCATTCTCTCTCTTCCTTCTCGAACTTTTGGTGGCATGACTAGTGTACTTTGCAACTGTAGGTCCTCAATATTTTCTCAGAAGCCCTTGATGACTTCGACAATCTTCAATACCTGCTGTTCCATAGTGGCTTCAACTACTATCAAGAACTCTCACATTTCCTTGTATATTTTCTGGATGCTTGCTTGTGTCTTTTGCGCCACACTCTTGGCTTTGTCCTTTTCCTTTTTGGCTTTCCTGACCCGTTCCTCGACCTCATTCTTTTGCTTCTTTACTTCTTCCACCTACCCTTCCATTGCGCTCTTTTGTTGAAGGACAGTTTCATACTGTTTCTATAACTAAGACTTTTCCTCATGTACTTTGGCCATTTGTTGGTGTGCTTCCTCTCCTCGCATCCTAATCTCATGCAACATGCCCATTTGAAGGCTTTGTAGTATGTGTGTCAGCAGTCGCAACACCACAATGTTCAGATGGTTAATCGCCTTCACCTATTCCTGTAATTCTGTCATTGGGAACTCAATGGCATATGCCTTAATTTGTAGTGTCGTATGTCCAGATGCTAGCTTGGTTAAGGCTGGACACACAGTCTTTGCTTCTTCCACTATAATTGTGGACGTTCCCCCCTCTGACCTACACTATTTTGTTATGTTGGTTGCTTCCAGGAGGTGTTGTAGTGTTACCAAGTACTCCTTCACCTTCTGGTGTTGCTCTTCCTTTTTCCTAGTTGCTTCTTCAATGACTTATTGATCCAGGTGGATCTCAATGGCCATCCACCTTTTCCATTAAATCAACATTTCAAGCCTATGGTTTTGATAAACCATGATATTCACGCTTTTGATGGGGAATGGAATGTAATTCCATTTTCATTTGTTAATTACAAACATCATGTACTGATTTCCTAGTGGTCTTATGTACATGCTTGCAACATAGCTTAATGCATCGGATCCCATTAGAACTCCTAAATTAACTGCACTCGAGCTAGAGTAGTACTGGGATGGGTGACTGCCCGGGAAGTCCTAGTGTTTTACATGCCTATGGCATTTTATAAACTTAGACTGATTTATCCCACATGCATCATGAGAATCGTTCTCCTCTCACTCTCTCATATATAATTGAGGTGAAGGAGGCCCTTTAAGCATGCGATGGGTCTTATGTACATGCTTGCAACATAGCTTAATGCATCAGATCCCATTAGAAATCAGCAGTTAAGTGCACTCGAGCTAGAGTAATATTGGGATGGATGACCGCCTGGGAAGTCCTAGTGTTTTACATGCCTATGGCATTTTATAAACTTAGACTAATTTATCCCACATGCATCATGGGAATTGTTCTCCTCTCACTCTCTCATATATAATTGAGGTGAAGGAGGCCCTTTAAGCATGAGATGGAGTGTGATGTAAAGCTTGTTGCGAATGAAACATAACCAACATCTCTTTCTTTTCAGAGATAAGCTACCCCATTTTGCCAGTTTGTGTTCTACAATGTTTTTTTCTCTTATTCATTAATAGAAATTGGGCTTCACTATATTTTATGTTTCTTGCAATATCTCTGTGTATTTCCTTGTTATATCTATGTTATATTTTTGTCTTCATGTCATTCTCAAAATAATCCAGATCATTTCTTCTGCGTCGTCCCGTACTTGGTAGCCAATCCTATCCATATCTTCATTGGTTAAGTTGTATATTGGGGGTACTTTGTGCACTTTGGCCTTCTTGCGCGCACCTCCTATTGGCTCCTTCTCCTTATCTTTTATTTTTCATTCTTTCTCGGGAACTTTTTATTGTGCCTCTGTTGTTGATGGCCCCAACACATCTATTGCATCATTATTCATTCTCTTAGCCCTCATCCAACTCTTCCTCGCTCTTATCTTGTTCTTCTTCATCTTCTGGGTGCCCCATTTTCTCTGTTGGGATTTTCCACCCATCTTCCCAATCATTCAGAATCAAACATGTTATCACACAAGTTGTAGGTTGGGCAAAGCTCGACCCAGCCACCAAATGGTGACAATTAAGGGACATTATACCCAATGTCACCTTGATATAGGTTCTGCCCTTCAAGGGTGACTAGGTCACTCTAGGTAGGTGATCCCAGTGACTTTAGGGGGATTGAGACAGATGGAATGGAAGGAAGAGAAGTACCCCCCTAAGTTTCAATAATGGAAGAGGAAAATGGCTCCAATGACTTGTCTCCGAGTGGTTTAAAGTTGCCAAGTCTTTGGGTACTTGCAAAAGTGTTTGTACCTACCCGAGACACAAGAAAAGCCACACTTGCATATAGTATGTTAGGTGGACGAGCAAGTTAATATTGTTGTCCCTAATTTGCAACAACATATCGATCAATATATCAACAATTATTAAACCATGACAAGTACAATAAGAGCTAGTAAAAGTGAATTTGAAAGCATAAGAGTTAAACTAGCAAATGACTAAGGATTAACATGCACTTTGATATTTAAAGAAAAGATGTCATACAATATCTCTACAGTAAAATTTATCAGCCTTATGGTTGTAACATACAATGCATTACAATAACAAAATTATCCCATGAAACTTGCCCAAAAGTTGACCAAAAAGTGTGCTATAGCAAGTAGAACATTGGGGGGAAGTTTTAGCTTAAGTCTAGGGTTAGTTTGTAAGTTGTTAGGGTTATAACAATTAGGGTTTTTGAAGCCTTATGGATGTAGGGTTAGTTTGTTAACAACAACAATATTTAGTAAGAGAGAGAGGACGCCTCGATCATGCAAGAGAGCATAAGGCTGAAAGAACAAAATCCAAGTGAGAGAACTTCAAGACCTTGACTTTTCACATTTACCAAGGCAACAATTTATTTCTCCAATGCAACAAGTAATGACTAGTGCCTTTAATGGTTGGGTTAATGGAGTCAAGAAAAGAACAAGCTAGAGGTACTACCTTCCTTGGAGGTGTAAATCCTCTTACTCCCCAAGGCAAGTATCCCTAGCTAGGGTTTAGACTAAGAGGGTGTATGCACTTATAGTTCTCTTAGTAAACCCTTGCTAAATAAACAATACTTAAGAAAAATTATGATGGAGGCTAAGGTGGGGGTGTATGCCCTTCTACTTCCCACCTAGCTCTAACAAGATAACCTTGAAACACAAATGATAGCACAAGTAGATTTTCTTACCAATTCAAGGAAAAGATGCTAAGATAAACCACCACAATAGCAAGAGAAAAGGCTTCCAAGGCTAGCGCATGCTTCCACCAACCAATAACCAAGAAATATAGCCACACACAATAGCACAAGAGACAAACAACCAAAGATAGCGAAAATTTCAGTCCAAGGCCTCTCCAAATGGGAGAGATATGATTCAAAATGAGATCGTATGATCTCTATTTATACAAAATGTCTACCACATAATTTGTCCATATTAGCAAGGATTAAATATAAGATAAGGGGTCCACAACCCTTATCTTACCCCTTGCAACAAAATAATATTAAACAATTTATCTTAAAATTCACTTTTTTCCTAATTGAAACCCTAAAATAAGAGGATGTCTCCCTTTAGGGGACGTTTGGCACTTTGAAGAAGTCGTTGGGGTAGTAGATGTATGGCTAGGCCCCCAAAGGCCACTTGCCACTCATCCAAGTTCTACTCCTCATGGTAAAAGTCTTCTTCTCCTCAAAACGTCCATGCGTCAATGAGCCATGTCTTCACCACCAAATCCTAGCCCTTCTATATGACGTCAAGCCTCCAAAGATGACATTTTGCCTCTCCTAGGAAAAATGTTTGGCATGTGAGTGCTAGGCCATGTCATTCATGATTTTTTCTATGCCTCCAAAGGCATGTCTCTATCATTTGACATGTGGGCTCTTGACACCCAACCTGTGGGCTTGAAGCCCCAAGGAATCCCAAGCTAGGCTTGTTCTTCCAAAATTGTCCACCAACTAGGTCCTCCAAAGATAAATAAGCACGCCCTCCAAAGATATCAAGTCATAATATCATGGTGATTAAATTAAATCAATAAATGAGCCACATAAGCATGTGCATCAAATATTACCCGGTCTAATAAGTAAGTGCTCAAAGACATTATGCAACTTGCCAAGCTTGGGTATGGGAGGGTTGACAAGGTGTCCTATTGGGTAGATCTTTCCCTAGGTCAAGGAGTGTATCTCAAGTGATTCCTCTTTAATCCATGTGAAGTAGATGAAGTGGTCATGGATCAATACTCACTAGGCATGGGGTTCATGATATACAAGGGGTTGTAGTGTCTCATTCATGGGTGCCTTTGTAGAGGGTGTATGACACCTTCGTTTGCAATGCACTTTTTCCAAGCCCATCATCTTGCCATTATTTGTTTGTTTCATGTTTTAAAGAATGAGTTGAAGGCCATTGTCCTATCGTAATGTCAAGATAATGACAATGTCACTCACAAATACCTAGCGAAAATGAGAAGGTTGACTCGTGATGAGACCCCCTTTCTGTCAGTTATGTAACTGAGAGCCACTACCCTGGCTTGGTGACTAGATGATGGTAATGTCATGCCGCTAGATACCCATGATCATGATAGGTTGATTCATGAGGAGACCTTCTATCCTCCAATTGACCCCTTAAGCATTCATTATCATTTATTCTTGTAGGTCACCCTTTTCTTATATTGAAGCGTTTCATTGCTTTCTCGAGGGATCCTTGGGAAAAGCATCTTGAAAGTCTATATATAGGCTTTTATCTTTTTATCCAACAACAATCCCTTTGGGCCTTGAACCCCTTCTTCCCATGGAATGAGGGACAACCCCTTCTTGGGTCAATACACCCTAAAATCCCAAGAGACAAGGAAATGGGGGGTTTTAGGTGATGGAAATTGGTAATTATGGTTGGGAACAGTACGCTGGCTCTTCAAGGGAGTTCCTAGTAGCAAACCCATTCCCGAGGAAGGCCACTTAATAGGGAACAATGTTAACCACCAAGGTGAAAAGGGAAAAAGGCATAATGTCCAAGCATATGTCATGAAATCTAAAGCAATATAAGATATAACATACTCAAAATTCCTCAAGTATTGAAATGACACTCACCATAATACCTGACTTGTACCTCATGGAGCAAGGCCTAGTGCCTTTCAGAAGCCAGTTGGTGTGTTGGATGCGATCTTGAAAATCCTGACCTCTCTGGTGGTGAGAAGGGTCTCCATCTGTGCAAGTGGATACTCAAGTTGCATGCCTCTCGGTACTCCATGTATGCAACCCGAGGACCTTGAGACATTGCCTCCTTAGTTATCCATAAAATTTGGGGATAACAAAACATGCATCCTTTGTTGTCAACCTATAGCTAGTTTGCAACCATTGGTGTGTAGGGTCCTTCTTTGCTTGCATGTACATGTGGTGCATGTCTGCTTTGAATCATGTGATGTCCGTATAGGTTTCCACTGTCTCGGTTGATATGCGCGATGTGTGTTCAATGAGATACCTGATATTGTCAAAGTATACAAATAATATGACATTATTGACATTATTGTCCAGTTGCTTCCTTTTGTGCATCATATACCATAAGTTGGCATACCACACGACCATATTACCTCTGACGCATGTCCCCATTCATTGATAGTAGCTCGGTTCCTTCCACTCTACCAATGCAATCAAAATAAAAATCCATGCATAGTGAAATTATGTGCCCTTCTCCTAGGCCTTGATACAATCTTGCAAAAATTGGTTCACTGAGAAGGTGGCCTAGTTCATTTGGACCCCCTTTGATCACTTATTTGTAGCTACAATCATTGTCGTTGGTTCTTCATCCTTTCTGCATTTGCGCAACAATTTGCAGGCAAGCACCTACGTTGCAAACCAAACACCATTTTCATTGATGTTTGTGACGTCCAATCCCCATTTTCCTTGGAAGGTGTGGAATTTTCCCTTCATTGATTCTAAGAGGGCTCTCTCCCCTAGCTTGTTGAACAAAAGGGTCAAATCCTCACCTACTTTAGGTAGCCTTGTGATCCGCACAATCAATGTAGTGTCAATTGACACTACTAGGTCAAGACACAATGTCCCTCCATGGACGCAGTTGAGCACTAACTTCACGTAGGCATTGATTTCTAGACTACATTCGAAGTGTGGAACCTCCAATAGGTTCAATATGCCCGACTTATCGAGCCTTGTTTCCCACATCTATATTTCTAGCAGTATCGCTCTTGTGCCCAGTATGCTTCTAGTGTACAAATACTTATCCCTAGCTAGCTCAGGATTTTTTTTTTTTTTTTATCCGTTTGTGATGTTGTGGTCCACAAACTTGAGGACACCTACTTTACAAAGCATATCTCCTTCCATACTCACACTGGGTGGGACTGGTGTTGTTGTCAGTGGGTATTTCCCATCGGTTGGTACTTTGACGTGAGGTGCATCGTCTTTCCTTGGTGGAATATAATCCCTATGAAAGCTTGCATGTGAAGTCGAAGTCGAAGCTCTGGGTACTTCCTCAACCTCTAGTGCATGATTTGTTGGTCGTTTTGATTGCCTTTGTGCCACTGCCGATGGTGCTCTAACTTTCGGCGGGGCCATTGGTTTGTGTGACAGGTTCGTTTACTGGCTCTGTGGTTGTTCTTTGGTAGATGTGGTTTGGCTCTGATTCAATCGAATTTGCTCTGGTTTGCTCTCTCTTACATGCAACTCTTAGTCACAATGATTTATGCTTAACAACCTTCGACTGCTTTTGTGCCTTCTTGCCAACTGTGCATGTCTCTTCAGGCCTTAACTAACTTGTCTAATCCATCAACGAGGTTGATGAGTGGTTAAATAAATGCAACTTTATTACCAAATATATCATATGATTTTTCCCTTGTACTACCAATCTGTCGTGATTTCCGACGAATTTTACCATTTCAGATTATATGACATATTTATGACCTGTCATTACCATATTGTCGTCGTTCTTTTTGTGCTTTAATGCTTCCAACGGTCTTGTCAGTGCCAAACTATGTAACTGTTTTTTTCTTTTGCATCTGTTTACTTCATAGTCTTTTCCTTCTGTGTATTGTTTTCTTATTCGACACATTTCCTACCTGATGCACGATAACCATTCCTTTTGCACACATTCTTATGCCTTAGTACGCTATAATATTTTTCTTTTCTTATATCTACTTTTTATTTATTTTTCTTCATTTTTCTACTTTTATATGTTTTTCTACGATTTTATCTTCCTACTATAGTATAATTACTATGATACATGGGTTCTAGCACAACCCATATTACTGTGCAGATTGTCGGTCGTCTCTATAGAGTTTCAACCGACTTCCATTCACCATTCCTCCAAGGACATTTCCATTTAGGGTTTCCAACTGTGCAACACTTGTCTTTGTTATATGTTGAATCATATAGGGTCCTAACCAGTGCATTATAAACTTTCATGGATGCTACATGAACTTGTTGTCATAGAGTAATACCGAATTTCCCACTAACTTTTCTATTTGATGTGTCGATCATGCCATGCCTTTTCCCTTACCTTCTGAACTTGCTGATGGAAACCTGTGACAAACCGATCTTCTTCAAGCTATACTAACTGTGATAGCCTCTCCTCTAGTGCATCAGAGTCTGAAAGATCAATGATTACTTCAATGCACAGGCTAGGTAGAATAAACTCCATTGGAATCATTGCTTGTTGCCCATAGACCAACCTGAAAGGTGCATGTCCTGTCAATTTTTTGCTTGTTGTCATATAGGCCCATAACATTGTAGGAACTCTTAAGTCCCAATCATCTCTCCCTATGTTGCAGACCTTGGTTAAAGCATTCTCCAGGATTTTATTGAAAGCTTCCACTGTCCCATTGGCCTGAGGATGATACAGTGTACTCTTCTGATGATGAATTTGAAACTCCTCAATCAATGTTGCAATTGTCTTATTCAAAAATGTGTTCCTTGATCACTGAGTAAGATGCAGAAACATCCAAATCGTGTGACTATATTCTCAAACAAAAATTACGCAGTAGTCTCCGCAGTGCAGTCTGTAATTGGGGTTGCTTCTGCCCATCTTGTCAAATACTACCCAATGATTATGTACCTTGCCTCTGGTCTCCTTGCTTGTGGGTTTATTGGCCCCACAAAGTCTATGGCCCATTTATCAAATGCTTGCAATGTAACTTGTGGATTTAAATGCATTTCATCCCTCCTAGATGGTTTTCCCACTCTTCAACATACATCACATGACTAACAATATTCCTTAGCATTTTTGTGAAGTGTGGGCCACCAAAGCTCTATGCACAAAATATTTTGTGCAATTTTTCTCCCTACATAATATCCTCTTGCAATCCCAGGATGCACTTCTTCAAGTATCATTGGTCTTGCATTTTCCAACACATAGTGTCTCAATATTCCATCTGCACCCAACTTGTATAAATTCCCTCCAATCAACTGATAATATACTGCTTTCTCTATGATTTGTTTCTTCTGCGCAACTATTTTATATGATGGAGCCACTCCTATACCTAGAAAATGTACGATGTCCGATAAGTAATCATCCACCATCTATATTGCAAATAGATGTGCATCTGGGGGGCTATCATCACTAAATTTCCCGTGTCTTCTCCTGATAATATGTGCGATAGATGATCTGGTCCTGCATTCAACTTCCCTAGTTCGCCACAACCTCAAAATCATATTCTTGAAATAGTAGTAGCTATCTACATATTATCCCCCCCAACATTGGTTTGTTCATTAAGTATTTTAATGCAGAATGGTCTGTATACATCTTAAAGTGAGACCCCAATAAATAATGTTTGAACTTTTGTAGTGCATAGATCATTGCCAATCCTTCTTGTTCCGTGGTAGTATAATTCTTCTCTACTATGGACAACTTCCTTCTTGCAAAAACAATTGGGTGATCTATGTGTCCCTCCCTTGGTTGGGATAGTACTGTGCCCAATGCTATGGATGATGCATCTACATTTACATGGAACTCCTTGTTCTAATCTGGAAAGATCAAAATTGGCGTGGTCACTAGTTTTTGTTTTAAGGTGTCCAAAACCTTTTGACAGTTCTCATCCATTGAAACGTTGCTTCCTTCTTCAACAACTTTTCCATTGGTGTTGTGATCTACGCATATCCTTTGATAAATTTTCTGTAATAGCCTGTATGTCCTAGAGTTTCCCTCAACTTTTTGACTGATGTAGGTGGCTCTAAATCTAGAATTATTGCAATCTTGTCTGGATCTACTAGTAATCCTTGTTTTCAAACTACATGTACCAACAAAATTCCAAACGGTGAGAAAAAAATACACTTCTTCAAGTTCAGCAAAATATGACACTATCTACCCCGATCCAACATTATCCTGAGTACTTCTATGTGATCCTTAGTAGACTGAACATAGTCGAATCATCCAAGTACACTTCAAGGAACTTATGGATAAATTCCTTGAATGTTGCAACTACAATTCTAGAAAACACCACAGGGGCATTCTTCAATCCAAAGGGCATTACTGTATATTGATAACTCCCCCACTCTACCACAAAAGTAGTCTTGTGCTGGTCCTCCTGCATAATTTTTATTTGATGGTACCCCGAGAATCTATCTATGAAAGAATAAGTTTCTTGGCCTCCTACGTTCTCCAGTACCTCATCTGTGAATGGTGTTGGAAATGGGTCATGTAAACATGTGTCATTCAACTTCCTCGGATCCACGTAGATCCCGATTCCTCTTATCTTCTTGTCTTGTACTACCATTGGAATGATCCAGTCCGATTCTTCTACCAGTTCAATGATTCCTGCGTCCAGTATCCTATCTATTTCAGCTTTTACCTTTTCCTTGTACTTCATATTTAACCTGTATGGTTTAAGTCGTATTGGCTTAGTCCCTCATTTTAAGGGAACCTTCATCCCGCCCCAAGTCCCTTTCTATCCCCTTCATATTTGAAAATGTCATTGGGAATAGGTCTTAATATTTGCGCAACAAGTATGCAATCTTCTCCACTATTTCATCACTCTAGTAATCCCCTATCTGTGCGAACTTCAGATTCTTTGTCGTCCCAATGTTTACCTTCCACGTCTTTATTGGCTGGGTGTATGCAGTGGATTCAAGCTCTGGCCCTTCTACCGCTCGTTCTCCTTTTGTTTCAGTTACTTGTACATTTTTGGGATCTTCTTCATCATTCTCTTCCTTAACCACATTGTAGCACTCCAATAACTCATGGACAATCATAGTAGCTCTATGCATACTGCATATTGTTACCACCTCCATATCATGTAGCACTGCATCTATTGATGGAGATTCGTGTTCAAATGTAAATGTGACCTTGAACCACTAAGCCAACTCTTCCTAGCTTGTTGTCTCTTTGTGCATTTCCAATGCCTAATACCAGTTCTTTGGAATTGTGTTCAGGGTATGTATAAATCAGTGCGTCCATTTTTTTTCCAGTACTGAACTCCATAAAGTTTCGCATTGCTCAACAGGACTTGCTGGGTGACTCTCTCTTGTATACTTCTGCCCAATATTTTCTTCCTTGGTAACAAACCTTACTTGCAGTAGTCTTTTGTATTGTGGCCAGTCTTTCATTCCTTCTTTGTGTGCATCCCGCCATCTGGATGGAATTGCTTTTAGAACAAAATCTAGTGCCAAGAACCTTTGTTGTTCAGGTACCTACAACTCAAATGCCTATATAAAAAAACGTATATCAGTCAATACAACATACCTAGGTGGATCAAGCAATTTTGTTCCAATCCAACGCAAGGATCGAGTTATGCGTGCACATCGTCTAGTTGAGACTTCATGCATTCTCTGTTGCCAATGCTTTAGGCCTTATTTAGAATCTGATGCCCACGAACCGATGCTTCGCCAACTTAGCGCACTGTATATAGCAGGGTTTACATAATCATCTTTCCACACAATCATGTTATACAAGTTGTTAATGTCACTTCCTCTGGCTGACTCTATGTATCTCTTTCCTTCTGATGGGTCCAAGGGTGCAGTAACTTTCAAATCTCCAACTTCAAATATCATCTCCCTCCTCTTGAAGTTAATGATCACCTGGTTATCAAGATCCCATTCCAATCCCATCAGTGCTGGATATGGTTGACTGTCATCCACGATCTCAATAACTTCAAAGTCTATTGCACTACCCACCCCATCTATGTTCATAGGTACTCATGCCAGATGACCAATCAATACTATTTTGTGCTGATTCGTGAGCCTTAACTAAATAGGATACCATACTAGCTTGGGTTTTCCCACCATCTCCCATGTATACTTGGGTAAAACATTCACATCAGACCCCAAGTCCAAGACAACATCATCCACATCGTACTCCCTAATTTGTGCACTGAATTTGAATTCTTCGTTGGTCCTCTTCCTGCACAGTACCTGATTCACCACCCTTTGTGTGATGGGAGTTTCCCTTCCTCGTGTGCAATTATAAATCATGTCATAGAGTGTACTCAACACAATTTCATCTTTCATTATCTCTACACAAATCCTCATTAATTTTGTTAGCGTGCTTACCTTTCTAGTTGGTTTCTCTACACCGGGCGATCTCCAACATGAGGCACAGATGATGTTGATGCTACTCAATCTTGTCCAAGTACTTCTTTTCTTTCCCTTTGATATGTATCTTTTTCTTACTAAGGATCAAAGGTTGGCATCGTCTTGGTTGACTTCCTTACCCATTGCTTAGTCTGCTTTCCTTCCCTCGCCACATCAACTCCTTTTCTAGCTCCTTTGCACATAACAATTGCTATTCTTGGTCCTTCATTGTGTTTTGAGGCTGATATTTTCTATACATTTTGGTTTGGATTATGGTTCTAGGTTCCTCTAGCCTGCCATTTCGCAACTAGTTGGGGGCAGTCTTTTATGACATGGTCCAGTGCTCTACAATATGTGCATGTCATACACAGATTCGGGCAGTCGCGGGCCAAGTGTCATACTTGATTACAATTGTAACATATAATCGGTCCTCTTCCTCCTCTACCAAAATTTCCTTTGCCTCATCATCTCCCAAAGTTTCCTTCCATGGATTAAAGCCTCCTTGATTATTATATTATGGACCACTCCCTTCTGCTACAACATTCTCCTCCTGAATCCTATACATATCTAAAGTGCGCTCCCTCATCAAGTCGAACGCATGGCAATCCTTCTCTTCATGTCCAAAAAATTGTAAAAATTGCAAAACAAGTTCCTTGGTGTACTCTGATACTTATATAGTAATGGACACTCAGTTGGATGATGTCCCCATTTCTTACATATATCACAATACCCCCCTCCTGGTAATGGATCTAGTGCTCTAGTTGCCAAATACTGCGTGAATGCTGCGCATTCGTCTTTGTGATGGCCTTCAGTCTTACACTTAGTACACCAGACTTGTTCATGTTTATCCTTCTCTTTTGTAAGTTTTTCCAGTTGAATAGTCAAAGCAACCAACTGCATCTGAATTTGCGCCATTCCTACATTGTCTCCTACCAGGGATGATTCCAATTTCATTGCAATTTCCGACACCTCAGGCTGCAATGCAACCTTCTGTTGAATTAACGGCCTACGAAAGTGTGGGAGAAGTATTGCAATAAACCATTCTTGATGTTGTTGATTAGGGATCTGTAAAGTCAGTCTACCCATCAAATCCTTAAACCTTTGATCGAAATCCCATACTGACTATGTTTACACCTATTTAATCTCCTTCAGTTTTGTGATGTACTGCGACTCCGACTTTAGCTTCTTGAAATCTTCAATAGCGCTTGCATTATCTATGCCAAAGTCTTGGCCTATCCTATAGGTTTGGTACTCTACAGTTTCATGTACCAGACTAATGCACATCCTCGAAATGTTGTGGCTAACTGCGCAATTTTTACAACCTCGTCCTGGACATTCTTTGCTGCCCAAATTGTCTTGCAAACAAATAGATGTTGTTCTTGGTCCGTTGACCCAACTCCCTAGAACTTAGGTAGTCGAAGGATGTTGTCTAGCCCTGCCATGTTTCTTTGTGTAGTCCCTCTTCTTGGTGATGCCAGTTGACTATGACTCTGTGCACTGCTTCCACTGTTATGATTTCTACTACTTTCTCCTCCCTGGCTAACTATAAGTGATTTTGATAAGTCTTCAATTGTTATCTCTGATTGTGGTGACTCACATGGGGTCGTTGATTCAACACAAGACCCCTTTCTGAGTAGGACTTAACAGTTCTTCTATTATTGGACTGGACTGAAACTCCTCTTCCTCTCCTCCTATATATGGTATTTCCATGATTTTGACTATTGCACAAGGTTCTCCCCCCTCTGGCTTACTGTGCATCTCTCCTTTCTCAACCCCAGTCTTTCAACTCTTGTACATCCTTCCTCCATGAAATACTCCAAACTCATCTTCTTCATCTGGTATACCTTCTTCAGTCCTCTGCATCCTCAATCCCTCCCTTTCTTCTTCATTTCTTCCTTCATTCTCTCCTGTTCTCAGACTATTCTCTTATCATCCCCTAGTTCCCCTATGTGCACGAAGCCCCTTAGGAGTCAAATTTCATTGTCATCATGCACTTGTCACACAACAACATCTTTATCCACACACCCAATGATTTCATGAACCTCCCTCGTGGACCTTTGAAAAAGTCCCTTTCTGCAACACTGTATGATTGGGTACAATCTACTGCAAACTCTATAATGTATCCTCCTAGTATGTTATCCAACCAAAAATCAATTGCGCAGGTAGTTGGATTACTTATAGAATTCAGTTGTCTTACCAAGTCCGGAGTCCAATTCCTCGACTCTATAGTTTGGTACCTTCCAATATTCTCCACTAATCTTTCTAGCCACTTATTCAAAATAATTGGAAATTCGCCAAAGAAAATTTCATGCATTTCTGTATACACATACCTTTGCATCCATTGCTTGTCACTCCTCCAAGGGTTTCTGTTCTCTTGTCAAACAAACTCTCATTCCTTCCTTTCCAACCATTTTGAGATATATTTCTTAGTCGACCTCCAAAAGATTCCCTCAATTGCAAAGTTCGGGTCCCGACAACATAACCATTTGTTGGCACTGCAGGCAGTTGTAAGACCCTAGGTTCAAGTTATCTTTGACCAACAAACCCCACCAGACATCAGCCCTTTTTAAATCACCTGCATATACATATGAAGTCTCACCCTAGGTATCTATTGGGACTGCAAGAACCATGTTTTTGTAGTAGTGAGGGAGTGGGAGGTGATCCTTCTGTTCATTCTTACTTATTGGTTATGTGCACATTGCTTTGTCTTTGTTTTTTATTAGCTACTTAATGATTTCATATTCATATTACCATTATATTTCAGATTACCACATAATCCAATACTGTGATAGTCATGATTATTGCACAATGATTATACATAAGACAAATCTAATCTAATAAACATTCGAACAAAATCCATGAAAAATCATATAAAAGGCATTCGACATAAGAGTTAACATGGTTCATCCAACTTTGGGCTACATCCACAATGACTGGCTTCTTTATTATTCGTTTGGTAATTGCTTTAGGCTTGTGCACTGTGCTTACAAAGATAAATCATGGTCATATTTCCTTCCTCCTAGCCTAGCCTTTCTGCAGTGCAAGCCTCTCTCTCTCTCTCTCTCTCTCTCTCTCTCTCTCTCTCTCTCTCTCTCTCTCTCTCTGCATCATCTCCTTAACATTTAGACATGGATTCCTTTATTTTATAGAATAGAACATAAGCATAACAGTAACTAGCATAGAACCCAACAATGAGGAACCGATGAACGCCTTTTCTCCCGACCCATTACATATTTATACATACATTCTACTTAACCCTACTTTGTTCATCCCAAAACCCCATTACAATGCATGATTACTCCAATTAACTGGTTATTCGGGTACCATTCACCTGCTTTCCCATCTGCATACTGCTTCTGCACCATGACTATTGTTCTTCTTGCTTTTCTGTGTCCTTCTATCTTTAGCACGTCAGGCTTTCATCCTTCTTTCTCACCCGCTTTCTTCTCTCACTTTATTCTCCTCTTTATTCTTCTTTCTGTTTTATTATTCTCTTTTTTTGCGCATTGTACTTCTAGATGCACACTCCCAAATCTTCCTTCTTCTTCTGCGCATTTCTTCTATATTTAGGATTTTTACCAAAATTGTATCCCAAAACTACCTGTCCAACACTCCTCTAACCAATATTCCTACCATGAAGATGTTGACTCTTCCCATTTCCAAGCCTTTCATTCCAACCACCCTCATCGTGAACTACGTCTTCCCAAAGTCGAGGTGAACAAATTCGATGGCTCAAATCCCACAGACCAGGTCATTCAAATTGAACATTATTACTCCTTGCATGGCATTATGGATGATTTGGCCAAACTTCGTTACAATGTCTTCTATTTGGATCTCGAACGTTGGCAATGGCGTGAAACTTCACGCCAAGGGTATGTTGCTTGGACATAGTTTTTTGTTGATCTTTATGAATGCTTTGACACCAACACACCCCATTTGGGTTGTTTGACTAGGTTGAAATAGTCTACCACAATGGAAGACTTTATCGCCGCCTTTGAGCACTTGGATATCATAATGGAGGGCATGTTAGATTCCTTCTTCAAGAAATGATTTATCAGTGACCTAAATGATGAAATATGAGCCCAGGTCCTAATGTCCCACCCCCATACTTGGTTGGAAGCTACTAAATGAGCCAAGGAATCACAATGGGTCGTCTCTTCCCATAATAGAAAGCCCTCCTTTATTCCTCTCCCTAGACCCACCAATACAACCCCTCCTGCCACTCCTCTCAAGATCCAAAATTTAACTCGGGTAGAAATGGTTGAATGCTAAATCAAGGGTCTTTGCTATAATTGTGATGATAAATATTTTCCAAGGCACAAGTGTAAAGAATATAAGCTATTTATGGCCATTTCTGAGGATGTTTCTAATGAGGATTTTGATGTTTCCCTTGTTGAAGAGCTACCCTAAGTAGATGGTACTCCTCCTTCCTATGATCCTTTAGAAGTTGAACTGTTGATTTCATTGAACGCCCTCATTGGGTTCTCTACTCCCCAAACTCTCAAGTTAATTGGTTGCATTCAGCATGGGAAAGTCACCATTCTAGTTGACAGTGGCAACACCCATAATTTTATTCATCGTTTCCTTTCCCAAGAAATCAATTTCTATATCCAGACAACCAATAATTTTTTAATCATGATTTCCAATGGCGGTTCCATGAAATGTGGGGGGCATTATAAAAATGTGCACCTACAAATTGGTTAGTACCATCTCAAACCTCATATGTTTATTATAGACATGGGAAGTTGTGACATTTTGCTCGGTGTTGAATGGTTATGCACACCCGATCCCTCACCATGGACTTCAAGAACTTAACCATGGAATTCCAATAGGAGGGACAACAATATAAGTTCCAAGGCATCACGACATGCTCCCCTAAGATCATTAGTTCCCATCGAATGGAAAAGCTACCAAAAAAGGTCTTTCTGGCATTATTTCCCAACTTCATTCCATTCATGCAGTTGAGACACCCTCGTTGCATCTTGACCTCCAATCTATACTCTCCCAACACCAAGTTGTTTTTAACACTCCCCATGGACTTGCCCCTTCCCGCGGTGGCCATGAGTATTCTATTCCCCTAATCCTGGGCATTGTTCCTCCCAATGTTTTCGCTTATCGTCATCCCTTTGCCTCAAAAAATGAAATTGAGAAAATTGTTCAAGAATTGCTAGAAACGGGTGTTATCCATCCCAATACAAGCCCCTATTCTTCTCCTATAGTCATAGTTCTCAAGAAAGAAGGCACTTGGCACATGTGTCCTGATTTTTGCGCCCTCAACGAAATCAAAATCAAAGATAAATTTCCCATTCCAGTGATTGATGACCTTTTGGAAGAATTGAGTGGTGATTAGTACTTTACCAAACTAGATCTCCATTCTAGCTACCACCAAATACATATGAAAAGGAAGACATTCCCAAGATTGCCTTTTGAACTCATGAGGGTCACTATGAGTTCTTGGTCATGCCCTTTGGCCTATGTAATGCCCCCTCCACTTTTCAAAGTCTCATGAATCATGTCTTCCATCCTTTCCTACGTAAATTTGTCTTAGTTTTCTTTGATGATATTCTCATCTACAATAAAACTTGGAAAGTCTATCTCATCCACGTGGATCAATTTCTACATCTATTGTCTAAGCACAATTTTTTCTCAGATATTCTAAATGTGCTTTTAGAGCCTTTGAAGTTGAGTACCTAGGTCATATTTTCGATAAGGATGGTGTATGGGTGGATCCTAAGAAAATTGAAGTTATGAAGGATTGGCCTCGCCCTAAAAATCTTAAAATCTTGTGTGGTTTCCTAGGTTTAACAGGGCTATTATCACAAGTTTGTTCAGAATTATGGAAAAAATGCAACTCCTCTCACTACTCTCCTTAAAAAGAATGCTTTCAGTTGGACTCTTGCTGCTGATCAATCATTCTGTGCCTTGAAAGAGGCTATGTGCATGATTCATGTCCTGGCACTGCCAGACTTCACAAAGACTTTTGTCCTAGAATGTGATGCTTCGGGGAAAAGAATTGGGGAAATCCTCATGCAAGTTGTTCGAGCTTTGGCTTTCACTAGAAAACAACTTTTAGAGCACCACTTGGGAAAATCAACCTATGAAAAAGAAATGTTGAATATTCTTCATGCAGTGGATCTCTAGCATCCTTATCTATTAGGGAAATGCTTCCAAATTAAAATTGATCATCGCAGCCTCAAGTATTTTTTGGAACAAATAATTTCATCCCCAAAGAAACAAAAATGGGCAACCAAGCTGTTTGGATATGATTATGAGAACATTTACAAGAAGGGAAAAGAAAATGTGGTTGTGGAATCTCTTTCAAGGAAATATGAAGAAGAAGGGTCCCTCTTTTCCTTCTCATTCATTGTGGCAGATTGGCTTCAAGTTGTTTGCTAGGAATAATTGCAAGACCCCAACTTTCTTGCCTAATCCAACAGTTGCAACATGATTCTCAAGCTTCTTCAAGATACTCTTGGAACAATGAAGAGATTTTCTATAAAGGTCACTTGTATTTAAGCAAACAATCGAACCTTAAATCCAATGTGCTCTCTGAACTTCATGCTTCATCCACAGCTTGGCATTCAGGATTTACCAAAACTTATGAATGGGTCAAACATTCTTTTTTCTAAGAACGTATGAAACTAATCATCCCCACCTTTGTGGCTGAATGTGATGCCTGTCAATGCAATAAGGGTGAAACTGTCAAAACTCTAGGCACACTTCAACTGCTCCCAATTTCACCTACTATTTGGACATATATTTCTATGGACTCCATTGTTGTCTTACCTAAATCGAGCAATAACTCAGTCATCATGGTTGTACTAGATCGTCTTTCCAAATATGATCATTTGTGCACTCTTCAACACCCATTCACTGCATCCACAATGGCTCAAATTAATATCTTCAAACTCCATGGCATGCCTCACTCTATTTTCTCCAACCATGCTCCAACTTTCACGAGCATTTTTTGGCAAGAATTGTTCAGGCTTCAAGGAACCCAATTGCATCTTAGCACCACCTATCATCCCTATATGGATGTACAAAATAAAGTTGTCAACAAGTGTTTTAAGCATATTTGTGGTGTTTTGTGTCTGACCAACCAACTCAGTGGGATTAGTGGTTACCCCTAGTTTAATGGCGGTACAATACATCTTGCCATGCAAACACTCACATAACTCCCTTTGAATCAATATATGGGAAAAAGACACCATCAATTCTCTCCTATTTTCCCGGTGTCTCCAAAGTTCAGGAGGTCGACAACATTCTTACATTCCACACAGTTGTTCTCCATACCCTGAAAGAAAATTTAGTCATGGCTTAGAATCACATGAAGCAACAAGAAAATTAGGTTCGTTCAAAACATCAATTTTTTGAATGGGACCGGGTGTTTCTTTGTCTGCAATGTTATAAGCAAACTTCACTCAAAGTTGAACACTATTAGAAACCTGCCCCTAAGTTTTATGGTCCTTATATTATTCTCAAGCGAGTGGGGCCCATGGCAGACCAATTAGCTCTTCCTAGTCACTCTAGGCTCCATTCCATTTTTCATGTCTCTTGCTAAAAGACAGTGTTGGGAACTAAGTGCCAGACTCAAATCAATCTCCCTGAGTTAGATGAAGAAAGATCAATTTGGTTGCAACCACAAGCAGTCTTGTACCAGCGTGAACACCATATCCATCAACACACCATCAAGTAACTTTTAGTTCAATGGAAGGATACACCACCAAAATATGCCACGTGGGAGCCGACTACCATTCTACAACAATTTCCCCATGTCAAGCCTTGAGGACAATGGTGTTTTTCAAGGGGGAAGGCATGTTAGGGACCTAACCTCCCTAACCCCTCACGTAGGTAGAATAATATGTTTTCTATGTAATAAAGGCCGACATTAGTAAATAAGGCCTATAAAATAATGTGAACAAGCCTAATGTAAGAAGACTTAATAGAAGCTTATGCTTCTAGAAGGATCTTCCTCTAGAATGTTCTTTAGAAGATAGAATTAATATAAATAGGAGTAGAAGGCATGAGAAAGTCTTGTCTTGAGAATTATTGTAATAGAGCTAAGCTTTGCTGGAGGTTTCTCCCTTGAAGAGGCAAGTGAACTTCGCTTTCTATCATTAAAGGTGTTCATTGTTGGTGTTATTGTTATCTATATTTTGATGTGCATATGATATTCGTCATAATATTTCTATTTATGTTTATTATAATACATCTGATACCTTACATTGTACTTGTACTCTAACGAGAGTCTTCTTGGCTAGTAAGATTTTACCTTTTTGTATGTGTCCATTGCCATTGACATTAATGTAATCATGACAAAGCATGTTTTCTTACTACATGCAGGATATGATAGAATTATGATTGTAATAAGTAATTATTGCGCCATGTTGTGTAATGTTCCTAATGCTTAAAATATCATAACAAAACATAAGTACACACCATGTACAAAATGTGAGTGTGAAGCACAACTCTAAGATAGATAATTTATACAATAAATCCTTAAAGAATACGAGAACCTCCTCCACATAACCAAATACATTCATACATCACAATTCACATGTCTACAATAATGAATACATGATCTCTATATATACCTATTCACACCTACACATGAGACCCCTTTACTATTAGGCCAACCCTATTACATATATATTTACATGTTACATGTACATTTAGCCCCATATAGCCCCCCCCTTGGGACCATATCATATACATTTAACCCTATATATTCCCCCTTTGGGTCATAACGCAATACCCTCCTTCAAAAAGCTTTGTCCCATAGCTTTGCAATTAAAGGTTTCACATGTGATGAAACCAAGTGACATGATTTTCTTATATTCCTTCTTTCTTCTTTGCATTGATGATGCTCCATCCATCCCAAATTTATTCTTTTCAGTCGTAATCCTTGGTGGCTAGTTGTTGCATAATTTTCTTTCCCTTGATTCCATGTATTGTTGTTGAAGCTTCTCCAATTTGTATAAGATGTTTGTCTATGATAATACATTGTTGAACAATCATTTTGTGATGCCATATTCCATGAATATTCACAAGTATTCCATATTCTTCCTTGATAATGTTGATATCGACCTAGAGGGACATATGCATGCTCCACTGAACTCAACCTTTATTTCTTTAATTCCAAAGACTGATACTCCCTTGCTTTGTAACTGTATATACAAAATTGTGGCAAAGGTAATTGCAAGGCGAATCAAAGGGGTTCTCTCTGATTCGATCTCACAAGAACAATTTGGTTTCTTGGAGGAATGCCAAATATATGAAGCCATATGAGTAGCTTAGGAAAGGATTCATTCGATAAAAACCAAGAAGATAAAAGGGGCAGTTCTGAAAACTGACCTTTCAAAAGCCTATGATTGATTTAATTGGCTCTACCTCAGACTCTTATTAACTCATCTAGGTTTTGAAGTGGGTTTTATCATATGGGTGATGAGTTGTATCACATCCACTTCTTTCACTGTGTTGATTAATGGATCAACCTCCCCCTTCTTCAAGGCTAAAAGAGGACTCCAAAAAGGCTGCACACTTTCTCCATTACTATTCCTTCTAGTGGCGGAAGGTCTAAGAAGAGCTCTGAAAACAAGAAGCATGAATAGGGATTTTTGTGGAATCAGTTTAACCCCAAATATAAGAATTACACATCTCTTGTTCGTCAACAATGTTTTAATCTTTTGCAATGGTTCACGAAGGGATGATGAAAAATTGCATGTTATACTGAATCTTTTTGGGATAGTCACATGGATGCTGATCAATGAAAGGAAGTCCACCTTATCCTTCCAAAATATGGAGGAATAAGGGGTTGATACCCATAAGACTTTCTTCCCTTATGAAGTAAGGAATTTTGAAGACGGTTTGAAGTATTTGGGATTTTATATAAAGCCAAACAATTATAAGAGTATGGATTGGGTATGGATGAATGCAAAACTGGAGAAAAGACTAAACATCTAGAGTTACAAATGGATCTCTCGCATAGGAAGAATGATATTGGTTAAATCTGTACTAGAAGCCATACCAGTGTATTGGATGTCACTAGCTTGGATCTCGAAAGGGAGTCTTTAAAATGTTAGGAAGATTTTCTCAAAATTTTTGTGGGTTGGGACCCAAGAAAAAGTTGTGCTTCCTTGGGTAAAATGGGCTACACTGGCTATTCCAAAAACTTTGGGAGGATGGGGACTAAAGAACATTTTTCATTTTTCTAAGGCCCTGGATCCAAAATCAGTATGGAGATTGATTTCCATAGATAATTTATGGACTTAGATGGTGACCCATAAGTACATTCAACCTCTTTGAATCCAAGAATGGATAAGGATCCATTCAAAGAAAGTTTATCTAGCCTCAATTATCTGGAAAGCCATGATGTTATCCTTTGATGTAATTGGAGATGGCCTAGCGTGGAGGGCAGGAAATGGGAATAAACTGCATTTGGGTAAGGATCCCTAACCGGGCATGGCGGATCACACCTTCTTCCAGAACCATTGATTCAAAGTCTCCATGAAAAGGGGTTGGTTTACCTTCCTTAGATTGGGGATCCTAATAGATCCACTATTTGGACACAGGAATGGCAGACTCACGTTAAATTGGGCTTGGAGAAAGAATTTGAAGAGACATGGGCATCCTACATCAGGGCACTGCAACTGACACACATAAGATTAATGGATAAGGAAGATGAAATGGTGTGGGCTTCTGACCCACTCAATTTATATACTCCAAAAATGGGGTATATTTAGTTGAATGTTGATCTCACTTCAAAGTGTTGAAGTTTTACTTATACAGTTAGCAGTTAGCAGTTAGAGTTATTCTTTATTATTATAATCATTTAGTACATTAGCTGCATAAATAAGATCATTGAAAGAGAGGGAATCACAGAAATAATAGAGACACACAGATTATCCCGGGAAACCCTCACGGGGGAGAAAACCCAACAAAAACTTCCTCAATATAGATAGACCAAAGATAGAATAAAAGATCCTCCTCTACTCCTTCACGAGGAAGAGTAGCACACCAATTAACCAAGAAATATGAAGACACAGACCAAGAACCCTCCTTGCCGTCACACTTAACTATTGTAGCAGTTTCTCCAAGACTTTCACACTTCTTCATAGCTACATAGATAGTGTGGTGAGTGTATCCAAATGAGGTGATGGCCTCTCTTATAAATAGTGGTTTATCCAGCCTATCATTAGTTATGGGCCTACCTATCATTTTACCCTCTTAATTAACATTTAATTGTTAAGGAACAATAGGGCCAACTTTTACCAAGGGACAATAGGGCCTAATTAAATATAATATAATAATATTATTCAACTCTCTCTCCGGTAGAATATTCTTCGAAGTTACAATATTTCAACACTCCCCCTTAACAAGAAGGGTATTCTACTGATAACATTAATAACAACTGATTGGATTCAATACATCATCAACAGGAGGGGAAATCGTCATCAACATCGAGAACACTGTCAATCATATCTATAGGTCATCAAAATTTTTTCTCATCATCAACACAAGTAGAAACTGAACATCATCATCATCTGCAACATGAAGCTGGAGTAACATCATCATTATCATTAACATGAAGCTGAAACATCAACATCAATAGCACGAAGCTGGAACAACAACATCAATAACATGGAGCTAGAACAATATCATCAATAACATGAAGTTGGAACAACAACATCATCAACAACACGAAGCTAGAAGAACGGACCTCATAAACCTTCACAAGATGCAGTCGAGGAAGGTAGGCTCCAAAGATCGTTAAAATATGAAGTGAGGAAAGGACCAGACCTCTCTGAAGAAGCAAACCTATTGGACATGGCGTATAGATGATGAACCGATGCCATGAAGTCGAAGGTACCCATAAGGGATGAATACATTCTGACACCAATATTCTCAGTTGCTAGCTGAGAATTGTCGATCACGGGGATCGATGGTCCAACATATGCACTGGGTCTAGCGTAAGCAAAGGATAATTGGTCGATCATCATGATCTTCCTATCGTGAGGAAAGAAAAGAGTGCGGAAGACGGACGATGCGATTGCAATCATAGCATAAGTCCAATTGCATCTTAGTAACAAGTTATGGTCGAGGGGCACATCAACCACCTCGACATCCACCTCTACCGTCTTCCCACCTAACTAGACCGGAAAGGCAGGAAGAATACTGTGAGGGAGGAAGGAACAACCATCAAAAGCTGTCAACATGGTCAGAGACTGAGAAAGGGTCTGAGATCCGAGGGCTTTCCAACAGACCAGGGACATCACACATGTTGCAGCGCCTTCATCAACAACAATACGCTTGATGGTATACTTTGAGTAACCCACGTGGATTTGGAATGCCACATGGTAAGGCAAGTGAGGCTTCATATCTGTGACGTAAAACTTGATAAATTTAGAGTCACAGGGATCTAGAGCTCCTAACGCATACTTCAAGGCATTCCTCTATGAAGGACACATCTGGAGTACCTCCAGAGCCAACATCGCAAAAGGGGTTTGACCCAGATCCCAGAGTAATTTTGGGTGGCTCTAGCATTAGGATTGTGGGTAGAGTGCTTGAGTACTCCTTTCGGAATATGGGGTAGGGTCTTTGGTTTTTCGATCTGTAAAGGCATCTTCGGAGGAGGGGGAGACTCTAGACTAGTTATAGTATGTGCAAAACTGTAATCGCGAAACTGAGTGGCTACATTAACCTCATATTTAACCATGTTGATGCATAAATGACCACCGTCTTGCGTCGATGGGTTTTGACTCCCACTCGCCACATTTTCGGCATTTGAGGAGCTCGAGGCCATGTGCTGATTATGTGGAAAAGGATTAGTCAGCACGGCGGGCGGTAGAGATAAAAGCCTCAAAGCTTCCAAAATTTTGGGGCATAAATGGGTAAGGTGGTCGTCTGTACAAA
>JASDQU010102395.1:227597-291200 GCA_032191745.1 Picea mariana
TCTTGCGTCGATGGGTTTTGACTCCCACTCGCCACATTTTCGGCATTTGAGGAGCTCGAGGCCATGTGCTGATTATGTGGAAAAGGATTAGTCAGCACGGCGGGCGGTAGAGATAAAAGCCTCAAAGCTTCCAAAATTTTGGGGCATAAATGGGTAAGGTGGTCGTCTGTACAAAGCTTGCAGATAGAATTCACCTTGCTCCTTTCTTTTTTCCCTCACCAACATTATTATTTGACTTCTCATTATTATAGTTGTCCTTGGGTTTACTATTATTCTTCCCACTGCTACGATTATTACCACATCCTTTCTTTTTATTCCCTCTTGGTTGTTGGTTACCATTTAGGTTGGTTGATAATTGCACAGAATGTACATCCACCGACTGAGTGGGAGTGGAGGGCACAAACAAAGCTGGCCCTCCTACAGACCGGTTTAGAGATGACTCTTTCAAATGGCTTGTCACCGAGTCTGCATATTTCACATTGGCGGAGCCTACAATGCCATTGGCATGACGCCCAAGCTTTTGTCTAGGGTCATAGTTTGACCTTGGTGCGTCCGAAAGAATCTCATATAACATCCCAGACTGAGCATATATAAGATCTAATTGTTGGGATTTAAAATTTTCTTCTTCCTCAGATGTAACCCCGGATGTAGAAACATCCTTCAAAATATAAGGCCTCAGAGACTTGAGGTCCACTCAAGCAAGAATTTTTGGGGTATGCAGGTCTTGATCAACCTCTTCCATCTACGCCACTCCTGGATGTGATCCAATATATGAGTTGCTTTGTCATGACGTAAGGTCGACAAAAGTTCTAAGACAACATCGTAACGAACTGGAAATTGGAAGTGGTTGAGGAAGACTAAGACCATCTGATTAAAGGTTTAGTATGTCCTCCTAGGTAGCTCGATATACCATTTTGCGATGACCCCCGTGAGGGTGCGTTAAAACAATCTTAACATAATAGAATCCTCGTTAAGGGAATTCAAAGAGAACCAAAGGTGAAAAGTAGTGACTTGATCACCAGGATCCTCACCATTCTTGCCTTTAAATTTTGGAATATCTGAAGGAAGCTTGGTAGGGACGGAGGGCCATGTCGGATCATGACACATAGGATCATTCATTAACTTAGACAAGTTTGGAAGATTGAGTGTGGCTAGAAAAGGGAGACGGGGTTGCAGTATCTGGCCCCAAGCTCCCTGGAAAGATTGTTCTTGGGGAATCACAACCCATCTAGGGTTCTGGTAAGCACCATGGCCCTGCCTGAGATCGTAAGACCCTCTTCCGAACTGATTCATGAGGGGTTGGTTGGGCACCATTCTAGTAGGAATGTTCTAATGAGGGTTGTAAAAACTGCCCCCAGCCGGAGTGGCTCTAGGTTGGGGGTTTCCCAAGGAATGAAACTGACCTCCTCCGGGTGTGAATCTGGAGGATAAAGGTGGATTCGTCATGCCAAAGGTGTTGGTCAGAATTGGTATAGAGGAGGTGGGTGTAAAGGATGGATTGTAAGCAATAGCTTGTCTACTAGGTTGGTTACTCCATCCAGAAGCATTAGGAACATGATTAGACCCGAGGCTAATAGGAGGAAAGTTTGCAACTATAGGAGTTGTTTGTGGGACACTGGTACCACCAAACAAGAATGGAGTATATGGAGGAGTTGTGCCCCCAAGTCCAATACTAGTATTCCGACTAGACGCTATGACAGAGGTTGAAAATTGAGACGTGAAATTCGACATACCATAAGAAAAAGGACTAAAGGCATAGGGATGGATTGAACATTATAGCTCAACGATTGACAAAGGGACCCAAAATGGATCTTGGCTATAGGTTAAGTATTCACTATAAGACAGATAGGGGTGATGATAGGCACCTTCGACATTACAGCCATTGTGGTTGAAGGTGTCAAAGGGGTACCATTAACTATAGTAGGTATGGGAGTTAAGGGACTCCCAGTGTCTTTTTGTCTCGATTCAATACTCATCCTTATATGATCACAAGTCTGATAAGTGGAGGTGTGTGTACCACATTTGATAACTTTACGCCTTTTAGAAGGCAAATACTCAAAATGCGGTGGTAACTGTAACAAGCGGTGAGACCTGTGGGGAAGCTGGTTTGGCTCCCCGATGACTCAAGACTCGAGATATAAAAAACAAATCCTAAGGCTAACTAGTAATCAAATAGCACACCAAAATAAAATAAACAAAAGGCCAATATGCACACAAACATGATAAAGTGGATAAAAGGGGCCTCCCTCCCTAATGTGGGCATGCCTCGCCCTAGAGGGGCCTGAGACTCCCTACTAAAGATCGAAGGTATCCGAATCAGTTATAAGGGCCCTCGTGGGCTTAACAACCAGTCGGTCAGATCCCCCGGAGAGGTAATCCTTCATAAAGGTTGTGTGATGTCCAACTCTTATCTGAACCAGGGTACTTGCAAAATAACCCTTGCAAGTAACCTATGTGGTACCTAAGTCAAGTAACTAAGCAACCATGATATAATCGATGTGCAGGCGAACAGTTGTGCGTCAGGTCTACCGTATGGGCAGGGTAACAAAGCCCGAAACCTCGAAAGCACTGCCTCTCAGAGAGGTAAATGTACTAGCAAGATCCCCATATACGAATAGATCCCTGAAAATATATCTGATGCTAAGAAGGTATTAGGGGGATATCCCCACAACCAACCTCACGCGACCTCGTGCTTAACTCCGGTGTAAGCAGAGCCTCCTAATGTCACCAATTATACAATGGATTTCACCACTCCCTTAGTCAGACACATATGTTGATTTCATAGCCTTGGAGAAGTTTACTCACAAAATCCTATTCCAAGGCTCTAAATCCTAAGCTAGTTTGTGCACCCTAGAAAACAAAATCGTTTCTAATCAATTTTAAATTATTAGCATTGCTTTTAGTGGCCTTTCTTACTCAAAAAAGGTGCAGTCGTGAAACTAATGATGTTATGACTCAGCAAGTAAAATAAATGAATATGAATCAAATGCAAAGTGCTAACTTCAATTCCCAATAAATGATAAGATTTTCAAAATGCAATTTTCAATTTAGTTATGCAATTCCAAATAATATGCAATCTTTCTATACATGTATTAAGATCAATGATAAGGACCCAAAAGATCAAATGCCATCAATGCAAAATGCCTAATATTTTTGTATTTTCAATATAAAAGAATGAAAATGCAAGGATTGAACAACAACTTGATATAAAAATTTTACTGTATGTAAACAAATACAAACCAAGTAGGATAACAAGAAGCAAACACCCAACCTAAGATGCAAGGACAATCAATGAAAATGATGATGAGAAAGGTACCGCCCAAAAATTCAACCAAAGAAAGGTTTCCTATCATTCCATAGACACTTAACAATCATAACATAGACCCAAGAAGACTCAACAACCATCAAAACTTACCCAACAAACATCAAACCCAACAACCAAAAAAAAGGGTGATGTACATGACTGTTTACGAGAAAAGTGCGTATATACGCCTCTTGCAGAAGGACAACACGCGTAAGTACACGATTTTTAGGTAAAAACCCACGTATATGTGTTAAAACATAGTCAGGCTAAGGAGAAGGCTAAGAAACTCAGACTTGGAATGAACAGAGGTTGTCAAGCAGTCAGACGACAATAAACTCAATATAAATGAGAGCAATCAAAGGAGAAAAACACTCCAATCCCCTAAAAGAAGATTTTATTCCTAGTATGGTCGCCAATGCTGTTACGAGGAGAATATCTCTATGGCTAGGGGTAAACCACAACAGACGGAAATGACTCCAGAAATCAACTCTAATCTCAGGTATGCTATATAAACAAATATGCTAACAATACAAGGTAAAGCACTTACCTCGTCCAGACGTTCGTTGAAGTCCATCGTTGAGCACTTGACCTGCAACTTGTCCTCAACAACCAAGAAACACAAGCATATGGTGATAATTTATAATGTTAGCACATTCATTAGCATAATCCATCAACATTCATAACAAATACGCCCATGGAATAATAATTCAAATATTTGCAAGATATTAATTGGACGAGAAAAGAGTATTTTTATTAAAATGTAATCAACAAAACTGAATGAATTACAAACTGTCGTGTCGACACGGTTTGAAACCGATAAACTAATTCCCTTCCAGCTGAGTCTCCACCACTTCAATCCTCCATCAAAGGCAAGCTCATACAAGACAGACAATGAGGTTCTCAATCAAGTAGGGAAGAGCTTGGGGGCTAAACAATGTGTTCAGACTTAAAAGGATAAAGGGATGCAAACTCAATATGAAGTGAATAATTTCTCCAAAGTAACTTTTCTCTCAAAGTTGAATTCTTCTCCTCTTTTCCATAGCTCTGATTTGGCCCATTTATATCCTTCAAGTGGAATTGAAGGGCCGAGGTAGAACATTTCCAGTATATGGAAGGTCAAGGATCATGGATCTCATGACGTGACATGGAAACCCGACACCATTTTTTAATTTTGGGCACAAAATCCGATGTACCCGGGCTGTAGTGGTGCAACCTGTGTATACGCATGTTGTATAATAGGTAGGGTGCATATATGTGGAAAATATTGTTTTTAACTCTGGGATTTTCAAAAAGGGACTTCAAGTCTGCATAGGGAAATGGAAAAAACGACCTTCTAAGAAAATTTGCATAGGGTGAGGAAAATATTGCTATAACAGATGCCTCCTAATGTGTGAGGTCAGAGGAGTATTTGCGATGGATGAAATACATTATAATACCCATAAGTGGAGTAACGGAGACCCAACTAAATGAACTAGTTGCTCATGTGAATATTACAATCTGTACTAACTTTACGCACATGGCTGCCAATTTGAATTACACTGCAGATCCATGTGTAAATATACCAAACATATGTTCATGGCCATGAGTAGGAAATACAAAGGTGGGTACATGCCAAAGGATGTCATAGTCATGAACAAGGCCCAATAACACTAGTCTCAAAATCAATTTGAAGATATCTGTATATAATGGAGTACAATTTGATCTCCCATGATCACTGAAGTCACATAGGTACTGGTCCAATGAAATATAGCAACAACTCAGGAAAGTTGCGACTATGAACTGATGTCTTCAATTCTTTTACATGATCCACCAAAGGTGAAACTCTACATCATGTGAATAAAGGAGTTGAGGTCAAACACAATGAGACTTCATTTGATTACCGGTCATTAAGGTATACTGTTAACAAACACGAGACAACCTACCGATAATGAAATTAGGTATCAAGGCACCAAGTACATTCTTACAAGTGTGAATAGAGGTGTCAAGGTTGAACACTTGAAGAATCCATCGATCAAGAGACATTGATGTGTTCCCAACTGTCGATGGTGAGAGAACCTGCCACTAATGACTGCAAGCCTCTAGGTCTCGTTTCCAGAATAGATTAGCTGAAGTGGATGGAAGGAGAATCGCTGAAAGGAGAGCATTGAGACATCTCTAATCATTCAACATGAGGTACAAAACAAGATCTTGATGATTTGGAGGAAATCGAACGAAGAACATGTTCACAAACAAACGACCCTGTGCATCTTTCGCGTGTGCCAGATACAAGTTGGACATGAAAAGGACCATTTGAATAACATCCAATAAGGAGAATTGTTGCCAAAGGTGAGGAAACCACCAATAAAGCTAATGGCATCCAAGACACTGCACAAATCCCATTGTTTGAATAGATTTCTTGTCGTCGAACTCAAGGGAAACTACCCAGTCAACGACCAATGATGAAATGTCGATTGTTGAGTTCAAGGTTACCTACCAATGATGAAAGTAGGACCAGGGTGCAAAATAAGACTACAACTTCATGTAATTCTGAGACACACTGAGGGTATGGCAGACATGCAAAGTCAAGAGTTCCAAGTAGTGGTTGACACAGGTTGATAGACATCCTTTGAAAAAGAACACGAGACATATGGAAGACTCTGGCAGCATAGACTCAATGATGAAGCTTTGAGATGCAGGAGGCATCAATAAAACTCTCCATAGGGACTGGAAGAGTAACCAGCTGGGGGAGTAAACTCTATGTAACAAGCTTAGCTTCCTAA
The DNA here is from genome assembly GCA_032191745.1 of Picea mariana. Taxonomy (NCBI): domain Eukaryota; kingdom Viridiplantae; phylum Streptophyta; class Pinopsida; order Pinales; family Pinaceae; genus Picea; species Picea mariana. Next base: position 233,661 of record JASDQU010102395.1, read on the forward strand.
GGTCACGCTAAACCCAAAATTTTGATGACAAGTGGAATAAAAAATTTGTGCTCTGTTCAATGGTAACACGACTGCTGCCGATATAAGATAATATTCCTTTCCTGCCCATCTTTTTTTGTTTTTTCATAGTCAAATGAATCCTATGATACAGAGGAGGAAACAAGTGTCACAAGTAAGCAATCTAGTTCCAGTAGTGGAACGTACCTATGCTCAATGCAAGGAGGTGCATGCGGGAGATGGACACTTGGGGGAATGTTTCCTCTTAGGTATAGGCTGTCAAGATGCAAAGGATATAAAGAAGGCTCTGCTTGGTTGATGATGCAAACAACTGAGGTGAAAGGATTATAACGCAAAAGCAAGAACCGGCAATAGGCTCAATACTGCAAGCAAGAGAATGAGATGCAATTACAACTTAATGCCCAAAAATGTCCTTTTTCGTAATCTTAGTCTACTTCTTTTGAAAAAGGGATAAAATTAGACCAAATAGACATCCTTTCAAATCCAATTTATGAGTGTGAAAGAGACAAGTTCACTTGACAATCGTTTCACTTTTTGAGAGAGTCGGAAAAGAGCTTAAATTAGACTCGTTGGTAGTCCTCTAGGTATAGGTCATCATGTTTATGAGTAAGAAATGAGGTTCGAATATAAAGTCAGGTATTAGCTATAAGGGACTCCTGGTCCTACAAACAAAAATATTTGCATGGGCACCGAATAAAGCAAGGGATCTAACTAGGGTACCCATGTTTCGTAAGTCTCTACCATTTGATAACAACACTTCTAGTTGCAGATAGAAGGTTTCGTGTCGCTAAGAAATGGGTTTGTACCTAAGTCATATGAGATGTAGTCATAGGATGATGAAAATGTGCATGATGGATTGGATACCTGTTAACGAAAATACCTGTCCAAAGTTATGGACGTGCAACATGGCACTGAAAACCGAAAGAATCAGTGGATAAAACTACCAAAACCAACTCCATCCACTGTTGTATTAGTCCATTAGGCCAAAATATTGTACAAAACTATGTAAAGTGGGTAAAAATTTGCTATAAATAGTAAAAAAACCAATTTTACTATACCATTTGTATTTTTTACCCAAATAGTGCATTTTGGACCAAATTGCCTCTGAGTTTCAACTATTGATTGCAGGAGCTAGGGGTGAGGGAATCGACGGCCGTCTGGACCAGGTAATTCATCCTGCTCTCCTCTTTCTTTTCAATGGATTAAATTTTTTAATTAGGCCTCCTTTTTTAAGTTATTTAGGGCGCAACTTCAAAACTAAGGTGTACGTGGGCTACAGTTCATCGGGTCATGTATACACATACCTATACGTGACTGTTTGAAAAAAAACCATTGTATAAGCAGCCCTATACGCGACTGTGTATACTATAGCTCACATATATGTTCGTGGATAAGTTTTTTTACATGTTGCTAACTCAAAAATGGGTTTTAATCTTGCAGGATCGTTGTAGAGTGGAGAGAAAGAGAGCATGAAGAGGTGGATGCTAAAATGGAGAGAGATCTAGGGGCCCAAATGGCCTTAAAAATATGTGGGATATACAAGTTTTGGGCTCTCAAAGGTATGGGGGCTCAAGTGAGACAGCTTTAGCTGCTTGTGAACTACTGGGATCTGGATACTTAGACCTTCAACCTTGACGGACAACCATTAAGGATTGAAGTTGAGGACATCTACTTCTTGATGGGATTATCGTGTCGGGGTGAGGTTGTCAACCTCAAAGCCTGAGGAGCTGGGAGTGGCATGAATATCGAGGATTACATAACCCCTCATTTCATTACAGGGACCGAGAAGGTAGGGAGCCAACTCCCAATCTGGGTGATCAACAATCTGAGTCTCAGGATTGTTTTCCTAGTGTTGAAACGAATCACAGGGTCGACCTCTTTGCACTAGGTATTGATGCCACTTATGTTTTATTCAGTGGAGTTCTTGCGACCCACGATGTATGACTGGTGCACCTCATTGCTGGCCAACATGAAGAGCTAGCTGACATATTGCATCTAGGTAGAAAGAGGAACTTCGGGCTCACATCTATCCTTTGTAGTTTTTTCTTTGATTGGGTTCTTTGCTTAGGCCCTAGAGTTGAGATTATTCCGCGTGGACCTCGCGATCCAGCCATGGCATGGTGGACCAAGGTGATGAGGCGACAGGGGGTGGTAGGGTGCCAACACCCTACAACAATGACTTTTTCTTCTGGTGGAGTCGGCAGGTGATGGCTCTGGATGACTACCCTTACACATGGATTGACTTCAGTGGAGATCCGGACATGCCGTTACCACTAGGTTCCGCTTACCGAGACATAGGCATGTCACAATTTTTTGAATATTTCATTTTTTTGTATTTTTGTATAAGAAGACAAAAATATTTTTGGATGATGTCAAGTACTAGCTAAACATGTATGTGACACAGACGTAGGTCCATGATGACCAGACAAACTTCCATGACATCGACGGAGGCACCAGGGAGATGAGGCAACGATAGGGGACGCAGAAAGAGTGCTTCAAAATGTGCAGGGCAACTTGTCTTGTTTGACGGAGAGGGTTCCCATGGTTCAGGTGGAGGATCTACTGGAGGCTATGCAATGACAGGTGGTAGGCATGCCTCGTGCTTTGGTATGACTCTTTTGACGTCTCACAAACGCCATAGTCTGCTATCATGACACTCATCCGGCGCCACAGGCATAGATGTCATGATTATTGTATGATCGACTGTATATGTATTTTTGAGGGTGTCAACCCCAATTTTGTACTATAACATCATATTTTTTGGAGATATGAATATATTTAAAAACATTGATCTTCGGCTTTACTTATGTTACAATGTGTATATTGATGAAAATATTTTCTTTTCTTTAGTTATGTGAAAAATGCCAATCTAAAACAAAATTAGCATATGCATCAGATACATAATTAGAACTTGTAGGTATGTGATGATAAGTAATAAAATAAAACTGTCATTCCAAAATTCGTACCCTTAATAATTGTCGGTGTAGAGGAGGGTCACGCACATGGTAACTGTCGTTCAATTGACATACTACTAACTGGGAGTCCAGGCAAACTTCTAACGAGCGAATACCATGCGAAATGGAATCGCGCAAAAGTTCTATAATGACGCTATATTCAGCCACATTATTCGTGGATGACCGTAGGCAAACGCCACCTGAAGACACCAGTAGACCCTCGAGTGAGTAAATAATCCAAGCAAAGGAAGCCATGTTCCGTGTATGATGACTGGCCCTGTCTGCGAATCCTAGGTAGACCAAAGACTCTGTTGACATCTACCAACCAAGGGAAAACTTGATAAACAAGCTGAAGATAAAAACAAAGGGAATATATATACACACACTAAAATACATTAGTATACAAAGAGTTACGCCCAAGCTTGGGGGCTAAAGCATAATATCTTTTCAAATAGAGCCCATTCCTGGGTTCAACCAACATGTTCCCTTCACAATATTCTAATTCATAGGCTCCTTTATATAAGACACGTCGCATGATATAGGGACCGTGCCATATGGGTTTGAACTTGCCTTCTCCAAGTAGTTCTTTGGCTTGATCATATAGAAGGACCAAGTCACCCTCAGCATACTGCCAAGGACATACAAACTTATCATATTGGAACTTGACACGTCTTTTATTTGCTTCGATAGTCGTGGAGGCATCTCAACGCTGCTCATCTAGACTCTTTAGGTGTATGACACATTTTTCAAGATCGAAAGTGTCAGGTAGGAGCGCGACTTCCAATCTAAGAGAAGATATTTCACATTCAATAGGTAAGATCGAATCCACATTGTGTACTAACTGGAAAGGAGAAAAACTGGTGGAGGTCTTGACCGAGGTTCGGTATGCCCAAAGTGCTGGATAAAGCATGATATGCTAGTCAGATTTGATCTGGCTAACAGTTTTATGCAAAATGGTCTTGAGAGACTTGTTCATGGCCTCTACTTGTCCATTTTCCTGGGGGTAGTAAGGGGAAGAATGACCATGCTTAAACCCCAGTTTTGATGCTAGTTCTTTCATCATTTCATTCTGAAAGTGACTGCCATGATCAGTGACAATCTCACTCGAGATTCCGAACCCAGCTATAATTTGATTGAATATGAAGAAGGCAACAATATTACCACTGACTTTAGCTGTAGGCATGGCCTCATCCCACTTAGTAAAGTAGTCCATGACCATGATAATGTGCGGATGCCCCCCAGCCGAAGTTGGGTTGCAATCCACAAAATCCACCCCCCACTTGGTGAAGGGACCGATAGTAATTGCTGGATGGAGAGGGGCTGGATGCAAGCACATTTTTCGAGTGAACACCTAGTAGGGGTGACACTTCTTAACTGCTTCGATTCAATCTTTAAAGATGGATGGCCAAAAACAACCGGCTCGCAAAATTTTCTGGGTTGTCACAAGCCCAGATAGATGACCACCACAAGACCCACTGTGGCAGTCGTATAGAACCGACTCAACTTCTTTGTGAGTTAAACAACGACACAAGATATTGTCTACTCCTCGACGATACAGAGTGTCGCCGATGATAAGATAGTTCTTATCTTGGTACTGTATACGCCATCGGTCATCTCACGAGAGATGCTGAGGGAACTTCAAAGTTTGAAGATAGAGAACAATATCTCCATACCAGGGGTCTAACAACGAGACAAGGAAAATGTGTTCATCTGCAAATGAATCAACATGAATGACATCCTCGTCTAATTGAGGGAAGTTAGATATTAACTCTGCAAAAACTAGTGATTTTTTGGACATCGCAGAAGCAAAATCGAGATCGAATTCTTGTAGAACGACAATCCTTTTATTGTACTTCCCCCCTATGATACGCCTAGTAAGGACGTATTGAAATGGATTGACATCGACAACCATAGTAGTTTTCCAAAGAAATATATAGTGTCGTAATCATTGGACTACGTGAATGATAACCAAAGCTAGCTTTTCAACATGAGAATACTTGAGTTCATGGCCGACTAAATTTCGACCAAGATAGTAAATGACGTTCTCATGAAGGTTGTCATCCTCTTGAACCAACACAATACCAATCATCTCTTCGGATGCAGCGACATAAAGCAAGTAATATCTACTGTAGTCTTGAGACTTCAACATAGGCGTCTATACTAAGGCTTTCTTCAAAGCATCGAAGGATTCTCGGGCTTGCTCATCCCAGATAAAAGGAGTGTCATTCTTTAAGAGACGCATGAGAACCTTAGTAATATTGACATAGTTCAATATAAACCGTCGTAAAAAGTTAGCTTTCCCCTGTAAACCTTGAAGTTGACGAATAGTGCGCGGGGGAGGCAATCAAAGTATTGCCTCAACCTTTAATGGATCTACCATGATCCCAGTCTCAGAGACTAAAAATCCTAGAACTCGACCTGACCCAGTAGAAAAGACGCATTTATGAGGGTTCAAATGGATGTGATAATGGTGACATCTTTCAAAAACTAGCCGAAGGTGTTTAGGGTGATCTACTCTCGTACGGGAGTGAGCAGCAAGATCGTCGAGATAAACTTTGACTATGTGCTTGAGATCGTGAAATGCGAAGGTCATAGCACGTTGAAAGGTTGCTCCGACATTCTTAAGTCCAAAAGGCATCTTTTGTTATGCGAAAGTACCCTAAGGGAAAATAAATGTTGTCTTATGTTGGTCCTCAGGCTTAATCTAAATTTGGTTATACCTTGAAAATCCGTCCATCAAAAAAAATTTTTCTTCCCTCACACTCGTCGAGGATCTGATCGATGAAGGGTGTCAGGAAGTTGTCTTTGGGACAAGATTTGTTCAGGCACAAAAATCCATTCATACACAGATGGCTCCTTGCTTTTTGTTCACATGAACGAGATTGGATACCCATTCAGTCAAGGTAACCAGGTAGATAAAGCCAACATTAAGCAGTTTTTCTACCTCTGTCCTAATAGCAGGGGCCTTCCTAAGATTGACATCTCTAAGTCATTGTTGAATAGGCTTGGCATCTGGGTAGGTTCTAATCTCATGTTCGACTATTTGAGGGTCGATTCCTGGCATCTTTTCATATGACCAAGCGAATACGCCGTGAAATTCCTTGAAGAGATTGGTGTAGATCATAATTTCTTCTAGCGAACAATCCGCACCAATGTATACATTTTAAACCTTGACAGGGGTATAGGAGATATCGATCGTGATGGTAGGGGAGATACTCGCCATGTTTCCTTTGACATAAATGTCGTGTGTATCAAGTGAAACTATGGTGTGACCGACCATCTAGCTCAAAGTAGATCTAAAATCTCTTGTTCGATTTTGTCAAGCTCTGGGAGAAAATAAGAGCGATGATGCATATCATCCCATGGTTTGTCAGAACTGTTCATGGCCTCTATGATTTCATCATCTGAAGATAAAGTCTCATCGAGGTAGTCACGTGAACAAGATGACAAAGTGGCCCACATGGGCTTTAGAATAGGATCCTCCTTGTCCGTCTGCATGGTAACATGATCCGAATTGACAAAAGAGTTAAGAACAACTTGATACACAATCTCTGCTGCCGATAGTGGCATGGCCATTCCAGTATGTGACTGACATTCACAAGACACAGTCGAGGAAGGTAGGGTCCAAGGATCATTAAAATATGAAGTGTGGAAAGGAACAAACCTCTCTGACTAAGAAAACCTACTGAACATAGCGTATATATGATGAGCTGGTGCCATGAAGTCGAAGGTACCCATAAGGGATGAATACATTCCGACACTGATATTCTCAATTGTCGGCTGAGAATTGTCGATCACAGGGATTGGCGATCCAACATATGCATTGGGGCTAGTGTACGCAAAGGATAACTGGTCGATCGTCGTGATCTTCCAATTGTGAGGAAAGCAAAGAGTGTGGAAGACAGACGATATGATTGCAGTCATAGAATAAGTCCAATTGCTCTAGATCCTCAACAAGAGAGTAATTCTGGGTGGCTCTAGCATTAGGATTGTGGGTAGAGTGCTTGAGTACTCCTTTTGAAACACGAGGCAGGGGCTCTAGTTTTTCGATCTGTAAGGGCATCTTCGGAGGAGGGGGAGAATCTAGAACAGGCACAGTCTGTGGAGAACTGTAATTGCGAGACCAAGTGGCTACATTAACCTTGGATTTAACAATGTTGATGCATAAATGGTTACTGTCTTGCGTCAGTGGGTTTTGACTCCCACTCACCACATTTCCAGAATTCGAGGAGCTTGAGGCCATGTGCTGATTATGTGGAAAATGATTAGTCAGCATGACGGGAAGTAGAGATAAAAGCCTCACAACTTCCAAAAGTTTGGGGCATAAATGGGTAAGGTGGCCGTCTGTACAAAGATTGCATGGAAACTTCACCTTCCGCCTTTCTTTCTTGCCCTCACCAACATTATTATTCGACTTCTCATTATTATCATTGTCCTAGGGTTTATTATTATTTTTACCATTCGGGTTGGTCAATGATTGCACAGAATGTACATCCGTCGACTGAGTGGGAGTGGAGGATACAAACGAAGCTGGTCCTCCTACAAATTGGTTTAGAGACAACTCTTTTAAATGGCTTGTCACCGAGTCTGCAGATTTCACATTGGTGGAGCCTACAATGCCATCGACATGAGGCCCGAGCTTTTGTCTAGGGTCATAGTTTGACCTCGATGCGTCCGAAAGAATCTCGTGTAACATCCCAGACTGATCATATATAGGATCTAACTACTGGGATTTAAAAATTGCTTCTTCCTCAGATTTAACCCCAAGTGTAGAAACATCCTTCGAAATATAAGGCAGTAGAGACTCGAGGAACCACTCTAGCAGGAATTCTGTTAAGGTTTAAGCTATTGTTAGGTTTCTTTTCAATTTACTAGATAACCATAACATAGCTAGGATCACTGAGAAATACACAATCACAAGAGACACATAAATTATTCTGGGATACCCTCATGGGGGATAAAACCCAACAAAAAATTCCTTAATATAGATAGCCAATACAATGCCAGAAGATAACTCAAACAAATACAAAAATTCCTCTCCCAAGAATGCGCCTCTCTCTCTCTTCCTTCTTCTCCAACTGCAGCTCCGAACTTGCGCTCTGATGAACAAGTGAGTGTGTGTCCAAATGAGGCGCTAGCCTCTTTATTTATACAATCTGGCACATGTGGACGGAGGTGTCTTTTCACTGGTAGGGCCGATTTCTTGTTCTGGGTGGTTATAACCATCTTTAATATATTCTGGGGCCGACTTCTCATTTTGCCTATTACAATTAGGGTTTGACCAATCTGCAAAAGGGGATTTGGTCATTTACAATACCTGACGTGATCAATCTGTAAAAGGGGATTAATCTAATGAATAATAAATCAATAATTATTAGAATACTCTTTGCAGTTACAATATTTTAACAAATTCCAGGGGTATGCAGGTCTTTATCAACCTCTTCCATCTACGCCACTCCTGGATGTGATCCGAGATATGAGTTGCTTTGTCCTGACGTAAGGTCGACAAAAGTTCTAAGCCAACATCGTAACAAACCGATAATTGGAAGGGGTTGAGGAATACTAGGACCATCTGATTAAAGGTTCTGTATGTCCTCCTAGGTAGCTTGATATACCATTTCACGACAACCCCCATGAGGGTGCATTGAAACAATCTTAGCCGAATAGAATTGTGTTTAAGGGAATTCGAAGAGCACAAAAGGTGAAAAGTAGTGACATGATCACCATGATCCTCACCATTCTTGCCTTCGAATTTTGGAATATTTGAAGGAAGCTTGGTGGGGACGTGGGGCTATATCGGATCATGACACACAAGATCATTCATTAACTTAGAGAAGTCTGGCAGATTGAGCATGTCTAGAAAAGGGAGACGAGGTTGCGACATCTGGCCCCAAGCTCCCTGGAAAGATTGTTGTTGGGGAATCACAACCCATCCAGGGTTCTGGTAAGCACCATGGCCATGTCTGAGATTGTAAGAACCTCCTCCAAACTGATTCATGAGGGGTTGGTTGGGCACATTTCCAGTAGGAATGTTCTGATGAGGGTTGCAAAAACTGTCCCCAGCCGGAGTGACTCCAGGTTGGGGGTTGCCCAAGGTATGAAACTAACCTCCTTCGGGTGTGAATCCGGAGGATAAAGGTGGATTCGTCATGCCAAACGTGTTGTTCGGAATTGGTACGGAGGAGGTGGGTATAAAGGACTGAACGTAAGCAGTAGCTTGTCCACCAGGTTGGTTACTCCATATAGAAGTGTTAGGAACAGGATTAGACCCATGGTTAATAGGAGGAAAGCCTCTAACTGTAGGAGTTGTTTGCGACACATGGGTACCACCAAACGAGAATGGAGTATGTGGAGGAGCTGTGCTCCCAAGTCCAATACTAGTATTCAGACTAGACTTTGGGATGGAGGTTGAAAATTGCGATGTGAAATTCAACATACCATAAGAAAAAGGACTAGAGGCCATAGGGATGGATTGAACATTATAGCCTGACGAGTGACAAATGGACCCAAAAGGGTTCATGGCTATAAGCTGAGTATTCACTATAGGACAGATAGGGGTGATGATAGGCACCTCCAGCATTACAACCATTGTGGTTGAAGGTGTCAAAGGGGTACCATTAATTATAGTAGGTATGAGAGTTGAAGGACTCCTAATGTTTTTCTGACTCGATTTAGTACTCATCCTTGTATGATCATAAGTCTGATAAGTGGAGGTGTGTGTACCACATTTGATAACTTTATTCCTTTTAGAAGACAAAGACTCAAAATGCGGCGAGACTTGCGGGGAAGTTGGTCTCACTCCACGATGACTCAAGACTTGAGATATAGAAAAAATCCTAAGGCCAACTAGTAATCAAAGAGCACACCAAAATAAAATAAACAAAAGGCCAATATGCACACAAACATGATAAAGTGGCTGAAAGGGTTCTCCCTCATTAAAATAGGTATGCCTCGCCCAAGAGGGACCTGAGACTCCCTGCTAAAGACCGAAGGTATCCAAATCAATTATAAGGGCTCTCGTGGGCTTAACAACTAGTCAGCCAGATCCCCCTAGAGAGGTAATCCTCCATAAAGGTTGTGTGTTGTCCGACCCTTATCTGACCCAGGGTACTTGCAGAATAACCTCTGCAAGTAACCTATGTGGTACCTAAGTCAAGCAACTAAGCAACCACGATATAACTAATGCGCAGGAGAACAATCATAAGTCAGGTCTACTATATGGGCAGGGTAACAAATCTTGAAACCTCGAAAGCACAGCCTCTTATAGAGGTAAAGGTACTCGCAAGATCCCCATATATGAACAGATCCCCTGAAATATATTTGATGCTAATAAGGTATTGGGGGGATATCACCACAACCAACCTTACGCAACCTCGTGCTTAACTCCGGTGTAAGCAGAGCCTCTTGACATCACCAATTATACAATGGATTTCACGACTCCCTTAGTCAAACACATATGTTGATTTAATAGCCTTGGAGAATTTTATTCACAAAATCCTATTCCAAGGCTCTAAATCCTAAGCTAGTTTGTGAACCCTAAAAAATAATATCGTTTCTAACCAATTTTAAATTATCAGTGTTGCTTTTAGTGGCCTTGCTTTCTCAAAAAAGGTGCGGTCGTGAAATTAGTGATGTCATGACTCAACAAGTAAAATAAATGAATATGAATCAAATGCAAAGTCTTAACTTCAATTCCCAATAAATGATAAGCTTTTCAAAATGCAATTTTCAATTTAGTTCTACAATTCCAAATAATATGCAATCTTTCTATACATATACTAAGATCAATGAGAAGGACCCAAAAGATCAAATGCCATCAATGCAAAATGCCTAATATTTTTGTATTTTCAATATAAAATAATGAAAATGCAAGGACTGAACAAGAGCTTGATATTAAAATTCGACTAAATGTAAATAGAGACAAACCAAGTAGGATATCAAGAAGCAAACACCCAGCCCAAGATGCAAGGACAATCAATGAAAAGGATGATGATAAAGGCACCACCCAAAAAATCAACCAAAGAAAGGTTTCCTATCATTCCATAGACACTTAACAGTCATAACAGAGACCCAAGAAGACTCAACAACCATAAAAAATTACCCAACAAACATCAAATCCAACAACAACAAAAAAGGGCTATGTACACTATTGTTAAGGAGAAAAGTGCTTATATACGCCTCTTGCAGAAGGACAACACACGTATGTACATGAATGTCGGGTAAAACCCCGCGTATATGTGTTAGAACATAGCCAGGCTAAGGAGAAGGCTAAGAAATTCAGACTCGGAATGAACAGAGGCTATCAAGCAGTCAGACGACAAGAAACTCAATATAAATGAGAGCAATCAAAGGAGAAAAACACTCCAAACCCCGAAAACAAGATTATATCCCTAGTATGGTCGCCAATTATGTTACGAGGAAAATATCTCTATGGCTAGGGGTAAACCACAATAGACAGAAATGACTGTAGAAATAAACTCTAATATCAGGTATGCTATATAAAAAAATATGCTAACAAGACAAGATAAAGCACCTACCTCGTCCAGACGTTCGATGAAGCCCATCGTTGAGTAGTTGACTCAAAGCAATATACCTGCAAATTGTCCTCAGCAACCAAGAAATGCAAGCATATGGTGATAATATATAATGTTAGCACATTCAATAGCACAACCCATCAAAATTCATAGCAAATACGCCCATGGAATAACAATTCAAATATTTGAAAGATATTAATTGGATGAGAAAAGAGTATTTCTATTAAAATGTAATCAATAGAAGTTAATGAGTTAGGAACTTCTGTGTCAGCACAGTTCTGAACCGAGAAACTAAGTCCCTTCCAGCTGGGTCTCCACCACTTCAATCCTCCACCAAAGGCAAGCTCATATAAGAGAGACAACAAGGTTCTCAATCAAGTAGGGAAGAACCTGGGGGCTGAACAATGTGTTCAAACTTAAAAGGATAAAGGGATGCAGACTCAATATGAAGTGAATAATTTCTCCAGAGTAACTTTGCTCTCAAAGTTGAATTCTTCTCCTCTTTTACATAGCTCGGATTTGGCCCATTTATAGCCTTCAAGTGGAACTGAAGGGTTGAGTCAGAACGTTTCCAATATATGGAAGGTCAAGGATCATGGATCTCATGACGTGACATGGAAACCCGACACCATTGTTTAATTTTGGGCACAAAACCTGATGTACACGGGCTATAGTGGTGAAACCTGCATATACGCATGCTGTATAATAGGTAGGGAGCGTATATGTGGAAAAATATTGTTTTTAGCTCTGGGATTTGGTAAAAGGGACTTCAAGTTTGCATAGAGAAATGGAAAAAAAGACCTTCTAAGCAAATTTACATAGGGTGAGTTAAATCTTGCTATAACAACTACCTGCCCATATGTGCCAACATACTAGAGCTTCACAACTCCCTTCTGTACCAAGTCATGAATGTAGTAGTACCGAATCTCAATGTACTTCGTCTTATCATGGAACACTGGGTTCTCTGTCATCTTTATGCAACTCTGGTTATCACAAAAGATCATGATAGCATCCATTTCTAGGTCAAATAGACTTGTCAACATGTTCCAAAGCCATATGGTTTCACAACTGGTGGAGCATGCTGCAATGTACCCCACTTCTGCCATGCTGAGAGAAATACCGGATTGCTTCCTACTTTTCCACAAAATCATGGCTGACCCCAAACTGAAACAACATCCTGAAGTGCTTTTTCTGTATGAAGCACTTCCAACCCATTCTGAATGAATATATCCATACAGTCTGAAGTCATGATCTCTAGTATAATAGAGACCATAATCCAACGTATCCTTAAGGTATCTCATCACAGGATTTGCAGGTACAAGGTGAACACATCTGGGCTCCACTAGATACTGACTCAAAGTGTTCACAACAAAGCATATATCTGGCCTGGTTTTTGTCAGATACATCAACGAATAATTCATCTGTCTGTATAGAGTAACATCAACTATTTCTAACGAAGTATCAACCAATAACTTCAGATTCATCTTCATAGAAGTGGACATGACTCTATAGTCCATCATGTCGAATCTCTTCAGAATTTCCACAACGGACTTTCATTGATTACGAAAAATATCTTTTGGGTTCTGCCATACTTCAAGACCTAAGAAATAGTGCATCGGGCCTAGGTACTTCATTTCAAACTCAACGACAAACTTCTTCTTACAATATTTGATGAGATTTTCTTCATCTGTCAAGAATAAGTCATCCACATATAGCAACAATATAACTGGTCTATGATTCTCAATCTTGAAGTAAAGGTTGGGATCAAATTTACTCTTGGTAAATCCCAAGCTCATCATAAAAACTATCAATCCTGCCATACCAGGCTCTTGGAGATTGCTTCAACTTGCAAACATGAGTCTTCCTGTCCTATACTTCGAAACCAAATTTTCAAATCACATTGTACCAACCTGCTATACTTGCTCAAAACTCAATCTACAAAATCATGTTTTGGTTCTATGTGATTTCTGCAAAGCACTATTTGTCTCACTTCCTGAGAGTATGCCCCCTATTCTCTCTATAACTTGTTCCTTCTAGAACCAGGACTCTACACCTACAAATGTTATTTCTGAAGCTGAGAATGACTGCTCTATTCTCATTGTAGTTGTTAAAATTTGAGAGTAGCTCCTTTATTCTATCATGGCAACAACTTCATCTGAAACTGAGAGTGGGTGATACTGAAGGTAGATTTTCTGATTTCATGGAGGTAACTCAGTCTTCAAATACATGGACTTCTCCCTCTGAACCTCATACTGTATCAGAATCATGGCTGTTCTAACTGTCTTTACAAACACTGGAACTATTTCTTCGATTACTAGAGAAAGTGTCTCGTCATAGTCTTCTCTCTCTTGCTAGGAGAATCCTCCAGGCATAAATCAAGATTTGTACATCTCTATACTGTTATCTGCAACATGCTTGATTTGTTAAATCAATATTGGAAGTTACCACTAATTTCCCTTATGGTCTTAAGGAAAAATCCATATCCCAGTCCTTCTGACTGTTTTCCTCCTCTATCATTAAAACAAGGGAATCTTCTCAGAAGATTTCATGTCTCCTATAGGTCTCTAAAGCTACGATATAGTCTTTTGAACTCATGGAATCTATCTGTAAATCCTGGGAGATGTCTCTTTTTTCGATCTGATCCTTTATGAGATTAGGCTTACTCTAAGTCTCCATCTTCCCTCTGAAGCTTGAATCCTTTATAATCTTTGGAGCCATCTGCCCCCTCTCCTATATCTCGTCAATGGCATATGTATTTGCATCCTGTAAAGTGTCACAGGCCCATGCTGGTCTCTTTCTGGTTATTGCATTGATTTTGGGTAGGCCCTTTTGGCTCTACTAACTCTTCCTGATGATATGAAGAGTGATTAACTGCACCAAATAGATTTGTTCAATCATCTTTGGAGCCTTCTGCTCCTCATGATCTATATCCATGTGAGATGATCTATATCTAGCAAAAGTAACTTATTCTTCTTCTTCTTCGGTACATGGATGCATACGGTCATATATAAAACTTGGATAGTCTGCTCCATGTTTCATCTAATATATTTATTCCTGCAATCGTCACTATAGCTCCCTCAGGGTTATCACCTGTGAGCTGCCCGAGACAAGAACAACAAGAGAGAAGCAACACAAAAGAATAATACTCTTTATAATAATAATAATACAATAGCGAGAACAATCGTCACAGTAGCTCCTTTAGAGCTATCACTTGTGACCTTCCCGAAACAAGGGTAAAAAGTAAGAAATACAATAATAAGGAATGTGAGAAACACTCTTCTAGTGTTGTGATCAATCATTCCTCTATGGTAACCTGGAAACAAAACAAGAAGTTTCTCCTAGAGGAGATGTTAGTTGTATCTAGTAAATGATTACAGTAAGAATTTATCTCAATAGTGCTTACATGCTACCAAGTATTCAATAATAAATATTTCTATCACGACTATAGTGCTTAGCAGTTATCATACTTGATATGTGTAAATTTTAATCTTATCAATTTAATCAATAAAACCTGGAACCTGGAGTCTTGTCCTCAAGAATGAGTGTGTTTCGTTTCTTCCGAGTCTCCTTCACTCAAGATGAAAAGTATTTTGTTCAACCTGTCCTCTCTACTAAGACAATATGCTATCTTGACAGAAATCCTAGTTAGTGAATAAAATCTATAATCTCAACTTTAATCAATATAATGTTTTGACTTTAATTTTGGCCAATGGTTAGTATGATAACTTCAACAGATCAAAATGAAACTTGGATATTCATAAGATTACAATAATTCCATAAGAAGTAGAGGCATATCAAAGTAATCAAACCTAGGGTGCATAGTTCCTCTGAATGTGTTGGATCCGAGATCCCTCTGGATCTACGATTGTTGTTTAGACAAAAGATCCTTACTACTGCAAATACCCTTTAAAATAATGATATAGTTTAAACATATGTAAGTACATACCTCTAACAACATTGACAGGTAGTGGCACCATTTGGCAGCAGTGGCAAGCAATAACGAACCTTTAAAACTTCAAAGGTTCTTAAACTTGTAACTTAAAGTTAGCTGCAAATTTTCTAGGGTAAGGCACACTAGGATAATAAAAATCAGTCCCAAAACTTTACAAAAAATTTCACTACAACTGGTACTGCAGCTGGTGTTGGCACTACAACTGGTGTTGCAACTGGCATGAAGGAAATGGCACGAAGGAACTGGCACTACAACTGCAACTGATACTGCAACTCGAACTACAACTGGTACTGCAACTACAACTGCAACTTAGGGATTTATGAGGAAACCCTAATTTATCAAACTTAAAATTTCAGAATTCTGATCCAGGGACTAGATGTGCCCTCCTAGGGTGAGCTTCTAGATGTGGTTACTTCCCCCAACTTCCTCCTTAAATAGGGTAAATGTCACACTTAGGGTTTATGCAAAAACCCTAATTCTGCAGTACTGCAATACTGAAAACTGGATTTTGGAGAGGGTGTGCTAAGGCTAGTCACTTCTTATAAACTGTGAGTTGGTCTCTTTCAAGCCTGCTCTGATACCATGTTGAAGTTTTACTTATACATCTAGTAGTTACAGTTCTTCTTTATTATTATAATCATTTATCACATTAGTTGCATAAATAAGATCACTGAAAGAGAGGCAATCACAAAAACAATAAAGACACACAAATTATCCTAGGAAACCCTCATTTTTGAGAAAACCCAGCAAAAACTTCCTCAATATAGATAGACCAAAGACCGAACAAAAGATCCTCCTCTACTCCTTCACTAGGAAGAGTAGCGCACCACTTAACCAAGAAATACCAAGACACAGACTAAGAACCGTCCTTGACGTCACACATAGCTACAGTAGCAGTTCCTCCAAGAATTGCACACTTCTTCATAGTTGCAGAGCTAGTGTGGTGAGTGTATCCAAACGAGGCGTTTGCCTCTCTTATAAATAGTGGTTTGGCCAACCTATAATTAGGTCTGGGCCGACTTGTCATTTTACCCTCTTAATTTACATTTAACTGTTAAGGCACAATAGGGCCGACTTTTACTAAGGTACAATAGGGCCTAATTAAATATAATATAATAATAATATTCAACTCTCTCTCCAGTAGAATATTCTTCGAAGTTGCAATATTTCAACACAGGGAGCCTGATTAGTGGTGGAAAGGGATTTGGAAGCTAAGCTTTCCACTCAAATCCAAGCTCTTTATTTGCTGTTTTTTAGTCAGAAGCATCCCTACCTAGGAGGTATTGAAGAAAAGGAAAATAATAGGTCTAGGATGGTGCCCTTTGTGTAAAGTTGATGAGGAAACCTAAGCTCACCTCTTTCTACTTTGTTCATTTATTAAGAAGGTATGGTAGGAGGTTTCCAAAATGAAGGGGCAATCTTTCTCTTGACAAGGGCAGGGGATTGAGGATGCCTGGAAGAACTGTGTTGGATTTACTTCACACACACCTAGGATTTTTTTTTCCTAAGGTTTTTCCTTGTTTATTAGTCATAATTAGTCATTATCCAGCCTCCTATATTTTAGGGGAGAATATTCCACTTGGAGAATATTCTCTTTCAGTTGACACTTCAGTTTGACTAGTTGAGTTGAGTTTAGATGTTGCATTGGTCTTATCACCATGCAACATTTGGATCATCACCATACTAATTTGACCTTGCCTTGGGATCATCACCAAACTGGTGCATTACCCGATTCTCTGAGTTAACTCCTCACTACTCTTTGTTCAGTCAGCTAATTGAAGACTAGTTGACTAGTTAACTCAACTAGGTGGCAGTTCACTCTCGTAACTGCCTGAGAAATAGACTAGGTGGCAGTTCACTCTTGTAACTACTGGTGTGTGTCCAGATCACTCTAGACCACCACTATGGTGCATTGGTTCTCCTCTAGTGCACACTCATTGAGTTATACAGAGTATATCATGTGTAAATTATTCATTATTCACAACTGTTTATGATAATTCTTTCATTCTTTCTCTCCCTCTTCTTCTTTCTCCAATTCTCTCTGAAAATGTGTGTATCATTGTTTATATAGATATATTCTATGTAGGTTCAACACATTTACATGGTATTAGAGCCAACAGACTGCTAAGCAAAAGCTACACCAAAATATTTTGCAGGTACAAAAGATTGAAGACAACGGAAAGATGGATTTCCAAAAAGAATTCATTCTTACACCTTACAACTATTTTGCATGGAAGGAGAAAATAACCATACATCTTCGAACCATAGGGTTGTACAGGTTAAACTTTAATACAGATACAGAACTGACATTAGCCATGGAAAAATCCAAGTACTTAAATCTCATGGATGAGGCACTCAAAACAATTTGCAGTCTTATTTCTCCCGATCTGCTTTTTCACATATCTTCCTATAAGACTCCCAATGAAGCCTAGAACACCTTGGAAGGGATATTTGGAAAACATGATGAGATGAGGGGACACATGCTGGAGGTAGAGCTGCTCACATTGGATCCAAAAAGCTTAAAAAATATCTAAGATTTCTTTACAAAATTCAAGGATTTACTGTCGCAACTCAAAGCTTGCAGGGTTGATAAATCAAAGGAGGAGAAACAAATGGTTCTCACCATTATCTCCAAGCTTGGTCCTAAATTCTATGTATTCGTATCCACATTCCATTCTGTCAGATTCACCTCAGGAGCCACCTGGAAGATGCCTTCTCTTGAGGATTTTATCGAAGCCCTAACACAAGAGCAAACCAAGCTCATCAACATGGGAAAAATCAAAGGCCAAAGGTGCATGCACTTACTGTGCAAGATGGAAGCCAAAAATATCAGAAATCTAAAGATAAAGATAAATGAAAATCTCATGCATATCTAAAGAAGGAAGGGTACACAAAACCCTTCACCGATGCCTCCGGATCCAAAGGGGAAAAGGGAAGAAAAGGGGAGAAATGCACATACTATCACAAAGGATTCCATTCAGAATCTGCATGCATGCAAAAACAAATAGATCTGATGTCTCAAATACTTCAGCAAAACAACCTTGGAGATTGAATTCCCGAGGGTTCCAAGAAGAAGAAGCAAGAAGATCCGAATTCCAAGAAAGGTAATTCTAGCCATGCTTTGATTGCCATCAACTCCTCTCCCGATGCTTGGATCATAGATTCAGGAGCATCACATCACATGGATACCTCCAAAGTAGTATATTCTTCTTTGTATGCATGCAAAGGTCCTCCTATTATGATGGGGGACAACTCTTTTGTTGAAATCACCGAAAAAGGAAGGATTGAACTCACCAACAGAAGCTTTGAGAACGTGTTGCATGTTCCCAAAATTTATGTCAATCTTCTCTCCATGTATTAGATGATGAATTCTGGCACTGGAAATAAATTCATATTCACACCAAATTCCATGGACATCTACGACATGCAAACCAACTCCAGGGTTGCTACCAGTGAGATAAATCATCAGTCTAGATTGTATACGTTTTCTGAATTCATTGAACGTGATTATGCTTTACTGCTTAATCATGCTGATGAAAGTAGTAGGATATGGCACAAAAGGTTTGGACATTTGAATTCCAGATATATGCAACAGCTTAGCAAACAAAGATTGGTTGATGGTCTACCAGACATCCATTTCTCCAAGGGAGTGTGTGAGGGATGTGTTATCGGAAAACACCCTCAAGAGAAATTCGATAAAGGAAAGTCTCAGTGAGATTCCGCACCTTTGGATCTGATCCATAGTGACCTTATGGGTCATTTTCTGCATCCATCCATCAACAAAGCGAGGTTTGTTCTCATTTTTGTTGATGATTTCTCATGTTTTACTTGGATCTACTTTCTTAGGCAAAAATACGAGGTCTTTCAACACTTCAAAGAATTCAAAGCCCTGGTTGAGACACAGTTCGGAAAGAAGATCAAAGTCCTATGAACTAATAACAAGGAGAGTATGTAAATCATGAGATTCATAATCTTTGCCATGAGGCAGGGATTCAGTTGCAACACAAAGTTTCCTATACTTCGCAACAAAACAGAGTTGCTGAGTGGAAAAAAAGATCTCTAAAGGAGATGGCATCTTACATGCTGCATGCAAAGTCACTGCCACAGAGACTATGGGCCGAAGCACTTAATTATGCAACATACATCTAAAATAGGTCTCCCCATATATTTGTCAAGGATAAGACCCCCTATGAGGCTTGGAGCAGCCTCAAACTAGAAGTGACCCACTTTCACATTTTTGGTTCACGTGCATGGGCCCAGATTCCCTCTAAAAAGAGGAAGGCACTTGATCCACAGAGCATTGAGTGCATTTTTGTTGGATACCCCAACGACGTGAAGGGATATTGGCTTATTGATCTTTCCTCAGACCGGATCATCATTGAGCGTAGTGTCCAATTTGAGGAAAGTGTCTCGCATGTACCTCAACAGCCACATGCAGACACCTTCACTCTTCCACCTATCTAAGATGATGAGCATGCACATGCCAACTCTTCTTCAGATGAGAGGTATGATTCAAAGGACTCAGATGATTTAGATTCAGATTCAGTACAGTCAGATGCAGAGTTAGAGCATCTAGATGCAGTTGTAGAGCCAGAGTAGAGGCCTAAGTGGACATAGACTACTCTTCAGGATGCAGGGGATCTCGTTGGTGATCCAACTGACACTAGGAGCAATCGATCTGATTTCGAGGAGCCTCCTGTTGCACTCACTTTCACTAAACCATTTCCCTCCATGCATCTTTTCTTGGTTCAGTCTTCAGATCCATAGTCTTATGGCGAGGCTGCTGGAAATCCCTTTTGGGAGTCCTCCATGCAGGAGGAATACAACTCCCTTCTCGAGAACCGGACTTGGGATTTGGTTCCCCTTCCTTCCAGGAGGAAACTTGTCAGGTGCAGATGGATCTATGGGACCAAGAGCGTAGTAGATGGACAAATTAGCAGATACAAATCCAGGCTTGTCGTCAAAGGCTTTCAACAAGTTCATGGTATTGACTATGATGAGACCTTCGCTCTAGTAGCGAAGATGGACTCCATACGATTGGCACTTGCCATTGGGGCAGCCAAAGGATGGGAAGTCCATCAGATGGATGTGAATAATGCATTTCTTCATGGTGATCTCTTTGAGGAGATCTACATGGAGCAACCCCACGAAATTATGAAGGACTCATCTTTGGTCTGTCGACTGAATAAGTCCCTTTATGGCCTCAAGCATGCTCCAAGGGCATGGTATGCTAAGATGGACTCCTACCCATTGTCACTGAACTTTGTACGTTGTAAATGAGACCCAAATGTCTACATGCTTAGGATGGCTGATTCACTTCTACTTTTAGTTATGTATGTTGATGATTTGTTGATCACCGGGTGCTCGACTTCAGCGATTGCTGCAGTCAAGAGGATTCTACATGACAGGTTGATAACGGATATGGGTCCGCTACACTTCTTTCTTGGACTTCAGATCAGTTAGAATGCATCAAACATCAAAATTTCTCAGGCCAAGTATGCACAAGATCTCCTTGAGAGATTTCACATGACATAATGCAAGTCTGCTCTGCCTCCTTTCCTATCAGGAGTCAAACTTGAGGATGGTGGGGAGACTCCATTGGTTGACAATGCACTGTACAGACAACTAGTGGGGAGCTTGTTGTATCTCACGCACTCCATACCATACCTCTCATATGTAGTTGGCGCAATTTCCAGGTTCATGTAGGAGCCACATGAGCTACATTGGAAGGCTGCAAAGCGTATCCTTCTATACATACAGGGCACCATCACCTTTGGGATTCATTATGTAGTAAACTCTACATTAGATCTCATTGGGTTTACTGATTCTGATTTGGCTGGCGATAGCACTGATCACAAGTCCACATCTGGTTACTCACTCAGTCTTGGTTCCAGGCCTATCTGTTGGTCAAGCAAGAAGCAAGCCGCCATTGCTCTATCTTTAGCCGAGGCAGAGTACATAGGGGTAGTTAACATAACCATTCAGGTTATGTGGCTACAACATTTTCTCATTGAGTTGGGTATTTAGTTTCATCGGCTGATCATCATCTGGTGTGACAACGAAAGCACTCTGAAGTTCTGCATAGTTCTAGTTCAGAGGCAGCAAATGAAGCACATCGAGATCCACATCCACTACATCCAAGACTTGGTACATGAGGGGATCATCGACTTATAGTTCTTTCCTTTAGCAGAACAGACGACAAACATCTTCACTAAGACCTTCACTAAGCAGAAGTTTGATTCTCTGCAAAGTCATCTTGGAGTGAAGGACACAGTTGCCTAACAACTATAGTTCTTCTTTTTACATATATTGTACCTTGAGGAGAGGTTTTTCCCATGAGGTTTTCCCTCTTTCCTCACTTTATTTCCAGTGTATCTTTTTTATTTGGGTACCTAACATGGCCTCGTTGCCGAGACCCATTCTTTATTTTCACCATAGTGATGTTCAGGGGGGGTGTTGGAGTTACTTCACACACACCTAGGATTTATTTTTCCTAAGGTTTTTCCTTGTTTATTAGTCATAATTAGTCATTATCCAATCTCCTATATTTTAGGGAAGAATATTCCACCTCGAGAATATTCTCTTTTAGTTGACACTTCAGTTTGACTAGTTGAGTTGAGTTTGGATGTTGCATTGGTTTTATCACCATGCAACATTGGGATCATCACCATGCTAATTCGACCTTGCGTTGGGATCATCACCAAACTAGCACATGACCCTTGATTCCCTGAGTTAACTCCTCACTACTCTCTGTTCAGTCAATTAACTGAAGATTGGTTGACTAGTTAACTCAACTAGGTGGCAGTTCACTCTCGGAACTGCCTGAAAGACTAGACTAGGTGGCAGTTCACTCCCGTAATTGCTGGTGTGTGTACAGATAACTCTAGACCACCACTATGGTGCATTGGTTCTCCTCCAGTGCACACTCATTGGGTTATAAAAGTATATCATGTGTAAATTATTCATTATTCACAACGGTTAATGATAATTCTTTCATTCTTTCTCTCCTTCTTCTTCTTTCTCCAATTCTCTCTGCAAATGTGTGTATCATTTTTTAGCTAGATATATTATGTGTAAGTTCAACACATTTACAAACTGGACCTCCAACACCATAAACAATGACGTGAGAGATCTTCCACTTCTTGTATGTTGGGGTATTGCTAGTTGTGGGTGACTTGGCATCTTGGAAACTGTTAAAAGTCTCCCAATCCTTACGGGTAAGGCATAATTGCTATACTCACTCAAGTTTGTATTTGAATGACCTATTTATTTTCAGTAGGAATTTAACTACTTGTATTTACCCAATACTTCCATCTTCTGTTTACAGACATAGATATATCTTGGGATGTATAGGAAATTCCTCCTGCCTAGATTATGAGTTTCGACCCTCTATAATTGCACCCTTAGACAAGGAAGGGTTAATACATGTATAACTAGTCTTTTCTTGTTTTAATTTTTGAAATTCTTTAACAAGTGCTTCATTAAGGTCTCGTATCTTAGACAACTCATCACTCTTCTTCTTGATATCTTCGTTTTATTCTTTTAACTCTTGAATTTATACAACTCCTCCTTTTTTGTATCCTTGATCCATTTATTTAAGAGGAGTTCTTCAAATTCTTCCCATAAAAATTTCCATTTATTATCCTTATCAATACTCGCCCACCAATTCCAAGCTTCACCAAAAAATAATTTCTTTCCCTTGAAGGACTCATATCATATTCTTTTTTCATCCTCAACCATTCCATAGGATTGATTTCATCTTTATATTCATCTCCTATAAATTGAGGTATTTCCATTGATTCTTAAGTGAGGTCTAACCCCAACACTCAACTTACAACCTCAATATATTAGGAATAATGATCTCAAATAGTTAATCCATGTTCCGATATAATATTCTATGTTTTCTCTTTCCAATTGCTTTTGAATAAGCTCAATCGGACATCCCAATCAAAAGTTATGATAGTTTTAAGTCAACATACCTTTGAAACCCTAATTTGGAGTCTGTCCTTCTAGCTGACCTTCCTTCTGATGTATTTCTAAAATTTCACCCCCTATGAATATAGAATTTTGGCATGTAGTACTTTGATATGTCTTCTCTACAATGCCACAGGTCTGACAAAAATTAGAGGTGCCAAATGAAAGTTATGGTAACTTTCCCAAACCTTGTTGAATTTTGGTCTTTCCTGGAGAGTGAACTTGTATAGAATGCAAAGTGTCCAATATTTAATACCAGATTCTAAAAATTACCCCAAAAATAATATGGCTTATCCTCTTTCAAATGCAATTGATCTCATTGAATTTGGATCCTTGATGAAGTATATATGACGTTTCTATCTGAAACACATGTTTGATAATATTAATAGGACTAGTAAAAAACCCTATCTTCCACAAGGTATATCTCCGAAAGTATAACGACCCAAAAGATGAAATTTGTACCACATGTACCTTGATATGTCTTCTAAATAACCTCCAAGTTTTTCTATCTGAGTTGTCCCAGAAAAAAAATTTGTAGCGAAAATGCTAGGATGACTTGCTTAAAGAAGAAAAACCTTAGGATCGATGCTATGATACGAAATGTAATGTTCCAAATGCTTAAAATATCATAAAATAACAAAAGTACACACCTTGTACATAATGTGAGGGTGGAGCACAACTCCAAGATATATAAGTTATACAATAACTCGTTAAAGAATAAGAGAACTTCCTCCACATAACCAAATACATTTACACATCACAATTCACAATTCACATGTCTACAATAATGAATACATGATCTCTGTATATACCTATTCACACCTACACATGGGTCCCCTTTACTATCAGACCGACCCTATTACATATATATTTACACATTACATGCACATTTAGTCCCATATATGCCCCCCCTTGGGGTTATATCATATATTTTTAACCCTATATATTCCCCCTTTGGGTCATAACATGTTGTGAGTGTGAGAGAGAGAGAGAGAGTGAGAGAGAGATCATGCATGTTAGATAAACATAACTAGAGTCAATATTTTTGAGTTATTAAGGATAAGGATAATATGGTTTATTTTTATTTTTGTAAATAAAAGTGGATTCTTATGTTAATTCCAACTGAAAGCTTACAAAAAAGATTTGCAGCGAATCTGCATGCACAAAGGTGTATGCATCTTAAGGTAGACCTGATTACGTTTCTCTTCATGGTTTTCCCTAAGTCCAAATTCCCGATACCTCTTGATCAGATCAACGATCCAGATTTCCTTGGGATCAACGGTCTAGATAGTTTTGTGATTTCACGATTTCGCATTGTAGTAGACAACTCCCTCCATTCTTCGGATGCCCGATTGTCGAGTTCCCAAAATTCTCTTGCAACAAATCAACGGTCCAGATTCCTCAAGATCAACGTTTCTGCTCCTCTCAGAACACCCGATAGCTGAGTTCCTGAAATCGTCTCGTGCTAGATCAATGGTCCATATTTCCTCGGGATCAACAATCCATATCCTCTTGCGCCTTTCACGATTTCACGTTTCGCGACTTGGGATGGCAGCTTCCTCCATTCTTCGGTCACCTGATTTTTGAGTTCTCGAAATCTTCTTGCGGCAGATCAACGGTCTAGAGTTCCTCAGGATCAATGGTCCCGATCCTCTCGTGCATTTCACGATTTCGCGACTTCGTAGCTTGGGCAGGAAGATTCCCCCAAGCTTCGGACACCCGATAGCTGAGTTCCTGAAATCTTCTCATGTCAGATCAACGGTCTAGATCTCCGCGGGATCAACGGTCCAGATGCTCTCGCTCATTTCATGATTCCACTTATCGCGACTTCACGACTTGGGCTAACATCTTCCTCCCTTCTTTGAAATCCTGATAACTAAGTTCCCGAGATCTTCTCGAGTCAGGTCAATGTGACCATATCGACAGTCTAGAGTTAGAGAGGGTCTAAGAAGACTTTGGAAGCTATAAAGAGGAACAAGGAGGTGCCAACTGGGAGTGATTTTCCCTGGATGTCCGCCATTCAAGATTTTTGTAGCCAGGTCTATTATGATTTTGGAGTCTCCTTCAATGTTCAAACAAGTGAGATTTCGATCTAGAGCCATTTGCACTCCTTTGATGAGACTCCATAGTTTTGCTGATTTGTTGGTATCACATCCGAGATTTTCTGCAATGAGGCTTTGTATTTGGCCCGAGCTGTTTCTTATGACTGCTCCATAGCTTGTGTGTCCTGGATTACCTTTTGATGCGCCATCAAAGTTGACCTTATAGAATCCTAGCGGTGGGGCGAGCCACTTAGAGGGACTGAAGGCTTTTGAAAAAAGGGGGGGCTGCTGAGGAGGGGTGAAGTGAGCAAGCGAGAAGCCCCAATATTTGAGGAGTGAGAGATCATCTAGGTTAGTGGAGAAATCTTCCTTGGTTCATAATTGTAGCTAAAGAGTTTCCTAGAGATGCAGGAGGATTGTGTTCCAGAGGAGGGTGGGAGGAGAGGGTTGGGAATGAAATATTCTTCTATTCCTCTCTTTCCATAGTTTCCAAACTATAAAGCCTGGTAAGAGTTGCCAGGTTCTGTTTAGGACAGGGCTTTTGAAGTAGCTGGAGCCCCAATATCTGATGATACTCATGATTATGTTTTTAACTCATTTGGTTCTTCTTAATAACTGAGTGGCCTGGTTCCAGATGTTCTCATTGAGTGGACAATTGTTTAGGATGTGCTCCATGGTTTCTGCCTGGAGATGACAGAGATGGAAAATTGAGGGGCCAATGAAACCTCATCTTTGAAGATTATCCCAGGTTAAGATCTTGTTCTGGAGAAGGAGCCAGAGGAAAGTGGAGATTTTGGGCTAGAGTTTTGATTTCCATATTGTTGTCCAGATGCTATCTTTCTGAAGATTGTGGAAATTCTCCTAAAGAGTGTATCCCTCCTTGAGAGTAAAGCTTCCATGGGGTGTGTATCCCCATCTGAGAATGTCTTGATCCGTGCTTTTCTGGATCTTCCTTTGGGTTGTGGCTTGTTTCCAGTGCTGCAGGTCACAGTCCGTTTCCACTTGGAGTTCCTAATGAGTGGATTTCCATCTTTGCCAGGGGGAACTGCTGGGGGTATCTGTCCACAAGTCTGCTACTTTGAGAGTGGCATGATATTGAATTTGATTTTCGTAGGATTATATATTTTATTCTAGTTGAAGAGGTGGCATTTGATGCTAGGAATCCGTCTAGAATAGGGCATTTTGGCCATTGCGAACTTCCCAGAAAGAATGTTCATGTATGAGTGGCCGATTTTTCCAGGCCGCATTATAGATGTTGGAGCCCTGAGTTTGCTCCTGCATTCTTATAAGTTGACTTTAGTGCGTATTTGGGGCATATTTTCATTTCCAAAGTTTTTCCCAGATCTCTTCTGGTGTTTTGAGCCATCTCCACCAAATTTTTGCTCCCATGGTGCTATTTAATTTCCTAGGGTCCCGGAGGCCCAGACCACCGGAAGATTTGGGCTTGCAAACTTTGTCCTAGATGACTAGGGCCCATTTTTTGTTTGGGTTGTGTCGATGCCAAATAAATTTTCTTTTCAGATTCCTTATTTTCTTTATGACTGATTGCGGGGCAGATAAATCCGAGAAAAGGTAAGCTGGGATGGCTTGGAGGACTGAATTTAAGAGAATGATTCTGGTTGGAAGGTTGAGAGAGCGAAAGGTCCAATTGCTAAGACAGTTGGTGATGGAGAGTAGGAGAGAGTCCCAGGAGATGTTTCTGGCTACTGAGTAAGAAAGAGGTAGTCCTAGGTAGCGAGAGGGCATAGTGTAGACAAGGGTATTCAGAAGTTGAGAAAGGTGTTGTTGGATTGCCATAGGAGTGTTAAAAAAGAAGACTTGCGATTTGGCCAGATTAAAGGTCATGCCAGAGGCTTCGCTGGAATTAGAGAGGATAGAGTTTAGTTTAGTTGCTTCTTACACGATGGGGGTGTTCATTAGCAGCGTGTCATTGAAAAATTGGCTATGGGAGGCTGTCGTTTGCAACCCATGAAGAGGGAGGCCTTGGAGGGATCCATTTTGAATTGAAGCCTTGATATAGCGTCCTAGGCCTTCAACCATTATGAAAAAAAGGAAAGGGGAGAGAGGGTTGCCTTGCCTTATTCCTCTTGAGGGGGAGAAGGTTGAGAGGGGACACCATTAATGAGGATTGAGAAAAAGGTTGAGTAAATGAGGTTCATTATCCAAGAGATCCAATCCTTGTTGAAACCAAAAGCCAATAGGAGCGCTTTCATGTATTGCCAGCTTAATTTGTCAAAATATTTTGAAAGGTCAAGTTTTAGAAGCATACTTGGGGTACGAGTGCTTTTGAGCGAGTACATGATTTCATGGACAAGTATGATGCTATCCATGATTTTCCTTCCTTCGACATATCCTGATTTCTCCTTGGAGACAATGAAGGGTAGAATTGGCTTGAGTCTTAGAGCTACGACCTTGCAAATGATTTTGTAGATAATGTTGCAAAGTGCTATAGGTCTGAAGTTCTTCAGATTTGTGACTCTTTCTTCTTTGGGTATTAGGGTGAGGAAAGTGGCATTTAGTGCTGGAAGAACTTTTCCTGAGCTGCGGGATTCCTCCACCAGCTGCCACACTTCCTCCCTCAACATTGGCCAATAGGAGTGGAAGAAGTCTGTTGTGAAACCATTTGGACCTGGAGCCTTGCCTGTGGGTAGTTCCTGAAGAGCTTGATCCACTTCTGCTTACGTGATTGGTGTCATGAGAGCCTCATTCTGTTCTTGGGTGATTGGGGTTGGGATATTTTTGGTCACCCTCTCTATTGCTGGGGTGCGATCCATCTTGGGTTCTGAGAGGAGATCTGTGTAGAAGTCTATCAACTCATGCGTTATTTCTTGATGGGTTAACAGGGTGTTACCTTGCAAGTCATCCAGCTTCGTGATGCGATTGATAAGGCATCTATGGATCATAGAACAATTGAAGAATTTGGTATTTTTCTCTCCCTCATTGAGCCATTGGACCTGAGATTTCTGTCTCCATAGGATTTCTTCCTGCTTGTGTCTTTCTTCTAATTGATTTTTGAGTTCACTCTCCTCTTGTTGCTGAGTGATTATGTATCCCGCATGAATGAATTGTCCCTGAAGGTTCTCTAGTTTTTGTTCCAGCAATTTCCTTTGCTGGAAAATGTTCCCAAAGACTTCTTTGTTCCATTTGCGCACCCGTTGTTTAAAATATTTGAGTTTTTGCTGGAAGAAATACATTTTTGTACCCCTCTGTGTTTCTTCAGTGCTCCACTAGTGACGGGCTAGCTCCTAGAAATCTAGATGGGAGAGCCAAAAAATTTCAAATCTGTAGGGCTTAAGCTTGGGGGTAGAAATAGTGTCAACCCAGAGCTGAACCGACCAGTCGTTTGAGCCTGCCTTCGGGAGGATGTTGGAATCTACTATGGGGCCTTCCAAAAGGAAAGTTTCTAAGATGAGGAAGTGATCAAGCCTGCATGCTATTTGTTGGTGACCTGATATTTTGTTGGTCTAGGTGTAGGTGCCATTGCTATTCTCAATATCTACCAGTCCGAGGTTCTCTACGAGTTCCTAGAATTTGAGCTATCCTTCTCCAGGCACTTTTCCCCCCCTCACTTCTCCTCTAGCATGAGAATCATGTTGAAATTGCCCCCTATTATCCATCACTTTCCCTCTGCTAAGGAACCTAGGTAAGCTGGGATTTGAAGAAAGAGGTCTTTGTCTTGGCTATTCTGCGGTCCATATGCATTTTTGATCATTCCCTCCTTGTTCGAACCGATGGCTCTGTAGTGCACTGTGATGGTGCATGGAGTGGAGAAGCCTTGATCAAGGATGACTGTGGCAGGATTCCATAGGATGGCCAGGCCTCCTGAAGCCCCTTTTGAGTCCATTTGATAGGATTCACTGTTGCGCCAACATCTTTTGATGATATCTTTTACAGTTTTCCTTGCAGATTTTGTCTCTTGTATCAAGAATATATCGGGGTATTCCATTTTGATGCAGTTTTGAAGAATCCTTTATTTGGATCTTCCATTTAGGCCTCTGATATTCTAGGTGAGGATCTTCATAGTTAACAATTTTGTGGGTGGGAAAAGGATCTCTCTATGAGCCTTTGAATCTGTCCCGAGTTGATCATATAGTTTCCTCCCTCCTTTATTAGCTGATGAGCCGATTTTCTGCCCCGCCGCTTGTTTTCTTTTGGGTGTTTTCTTGGATCTTGGTTTGGGTCTATGCTTATCACCAACCTAGATGTAGCCCCTGTTGATGAGTCCAAAAATAATTTGTGAACTTTCCTAAGTTGATCCTCTGGTAAGGTTTGAAGATTCTTCTTGTTGAGTGCTTCTTCTAACTTGTCTAGGTTGATTTTTGCTAGGTCCCGCTCATCAATTTCCATGATTGTGTCTTCCTCTCTTTCTAGTTGTTTCCCTGAGGCTGTGTGAGTCTATGGATCTGGTTGGTTTGCTGGGGTTTGATACTCTTGAGACGACTGATCTTCCTTGTGCTTGGTGGGATCTTTCCCCATGGTATTGTGGGGGTTTTCCACCTCTTCTGCCTCTGGGAGGCGGTTAAGGGTTTCAAATGAATTATTATTTGGGTTTTTTTTTTCCATTGTTGGTTGTGGGATTCTTCTGCACTTGTCTTCTTCGATTTTGAACTTGGGTAAATCCTTCCTTTC
This sequence comes from Picea mariana, assembly GCA_032191745.1. NCBI lineage: Eukaryota > Viridiplantae > Streptophyta > Pinopsida > Pinales > Pinaceae > Picea > Picea mariana. Next base: position 263,764 of record JASDQU010102395.1, read on the forward strand.
GTTTCTCTTCAACTTCCCTCTTAGGGGGGGCATTGAGAGGACAGTCTTTGAGAAGGTGTCCATGTTCATGGCATTTTCGACATCTGAAAGGGATGTGTTCATAGTCTATTGTTTGGGCCCATTCCTTATCTTGGTATTCTAAGGTAACTGTGCCTGGGAGGGCTTTGGAGATGTTCATGTAGACACATATCCTTGCATAAGAGGTGTATTTTCTCTGTTTGGTAGCTTCAGAAGATTTGACATATTTACCCAGGGTGTTTCCTATGCCCAGTAAAATTTCCTCTAACCAGAACTCTTGGGGTAGGGAATAGAGGTGAATCCATACCGGTGTGTATGCAAATTTTTCCTTTTCTAGGCAGAAGTAGTCTATCCAGAAGCGTAGGTAGAGGCCAACCGAGTTGTAGAAATATGGTCCCCCTTCAAAGATTCTGTCCTTGTCCTCCAGGATATAGAATATTAATGTAAAGAAGCCTTTGGATCTCAGCTGGATCTCATAGTCTCTCTTGGGGTTCCACCATGCTTTGATCCAGTGAGCTAGGTCCTTTTATGAGGGCCAGAAACTTAGGAATTTTCCTATGAGGGCATGGTCTCTCATGAACTCCGTATGCTCCCCTATTCTGGTGGTTTTGATGATGTACCTAGGTGCAACCGGGGTTTGGGGGATACATTTGCTGGGTATCTAGACCTGAGATGCTTTTGGATGCGAGGAATCAACATCTGTGTTTGATTCTTTTCTTATATCCATCTCTTCCTATAGATATTGGTCTCGTAGGTGCAATGGCAGCTCAAAGGACGGTTGACGCGCTCGTGAGTTCTCTGGATCGTTGGCGACGACGTTACGGTAGGAGGGGGATTTCGCCCCCCCTTCTGTTCCCATTCTTCTGAGGCGATCAATGCGTACAAATGGAGTCAGAGATGGTCTGAGTTAGCAAAAATTGAGAGCATGAAAAAACCCTAAAAGTTGCAGAGTAGAACAGTAAATGGGGATAATATGCTTTATTGATTCCACCATTCCTACATAATTGTTTAGCATCAAGAAATTGGTGGGATCTACATAGACTATTGGAAGGATACACACTATAAGGAGTAGGAAAGTAAGGAAAAGAAGGAAGTATGTTAAGTTGAGAGTGGAGAAAATCAAAATGGTTATAGCCAAGGGCCTACTACTAGATCAAATAATCCCAATGTAAAATTTGGATATGATGGGTAGATTTACTTGAAGATATATGAAGGAAAAAGCATTAAGGGAGTGTCTTGGTAAGGTATGGGAAAGGTTTTGGGGCATATACCCACATTTCATATTTTTTCATAGGGGTATATGGCATTCATTTTCAAGTGAAAATGTCAAAAGAATAAGGAAAGGAAATTTGTTATAGGGCATTGGATTGCTAGCACTCAAATCATGGAGTCATTTTGTCCTTATAATGGAAAGGTTTATAATCCAACCTCTATGGGTCAAAATGTGTTGGGTTTCACCCTAGGGGTGTAATGGGGGCCAAAGGCCCCACTAGATTTAATAATATTGTAGCTATGGTGCCCATTTAATGTAGGGTGGAATAGATCCACTATGTTTGTTATTATTAATAAGCCCCACTAGGAAGTTAGCATTTGATTATGACTAGGGTTTTCTAGCTAGCTATAAATAAGGATGGAGTCCTCCTTATAAATAATGTATTAGAGTATATTATATTGGAGTTTATCTCATTCAGAGGTTTCCCCCTTGAAGAGGCAAGTGAGTAGGAGTTCAACATTCCATAAAAGGATTATTATAATATATTTCCCTATATTAAGGGTATTTTGATATATGAAATGAAAGGAGATTTCTATCTTATTCTTGAATTAATTGTTTGTGATTCAATATTAAGAGTTAAGGATTTCTATCGTAGGATTTATACTTGTGCAAAGCCCCACCACAAGTACCCAAATCTATGTAACTATGAAAGATCCTACCGCTATCACCTTTGTAAGTACTTCCATCATTTTAGTGATGGAAGAGGTCCACCACAAGGGAGGCTTCCCTGGTGACCTCAAGTGATCAAAATATCAAGTATAGTAGCCAAGCCTACCACCCCCTCTCCCGATCACCTAAAAATGGGTCTAAGCCAAGGTAGTAGAAGAGATATGAAGTTGTTTGAGTACTTGTCCCTAACAAGAACACTTTATAGCATATATGTAATGATTTCCTAGTTCAAACATGCAATTAATACCTCTTTAAGACACTAGACTAAGTAAATTGCAGTGGATGTTATAAAATTGTAGCAATGAATAGTGATATAACAACAATAAAACATTTATAATAACAACAATTATTAAGGTTAAGAATTGCAACAAATGACCATGAAAACTTAGCATTTATCTTCTATAACAATATCCAATTGTTTGATGCAAGTTTTAATTGAGTTAAGCCACCAGTGAATGAGTGCATGCAACAAATTAAAGAGTTATCAGGTGGTTGTAACTAACTTTTGTAACAACAACAAGTTTATTAGCAAGTTATCCAATGTTAGTGTTAGTAAATTTAGTAGAGAGCTTACGAGACTTGCAAGAGAGTGCTTGTTGATCAATTTCACCATAAGAGAACTTTAAAACTAGTGCCTTTAAGGGTTATGGAGTCTTATAACAACAAATGTGATCTAGGTGGATATCGATGGCCACCCACCTCTTCCAACTGGCTCACATACAACTTTCATCTTGGCAGTTACAATTTTCATATTGGCATTTTTTTTTTACAGTTTTTCGAGTCCCAAACTTCCAGGGCCATTTTGAGGCCCTAAACGACGTTTTCTTGGACTTTTGGGGGTCAAGGAATATCAAAACATTTGTGCTTCTTGGATAGTTGTACTTCTTAGATAGAACTTTCCGATGAGGTATTGAATGCCTAAAATGAAGATCATATGCAGAAGTTACGACCCCGAGAATTTGATGTACCAACTTACCCCATCGAGGCCCACAAGACTTTTAGGGCTTCATCTCCTAGGGTTAGGTTTTTTTACATCTAGGGATTTTTGATTATGAATGGATGCTAAAAATGCCCAGGGGCCTCATTATAATGTGCTCATATGAATGCAACTAGCCGCCACATCTCTTCTCAGAGATTAGTTACCACCATTCAAGCAATATTGTTTCATTATTCATTTTACAGTTTCAACAAATTTTCTTATTGAATAGAAGTTAAGTTATAGATCTGTGTTTCATTTCATTCTGCTCATAAATCTGGACCAAAATGAAACTAAGGTTGGGTGATGGCCTACTTGAAACCAAGTGGTAGGATTCAAGCTCCAAGGTGCTAGCACATTAGGGCCTTAGGGATTGAATCTTGAGGAGAAGGATTTCTAGAGTGCAAGCACATTTGGGCCCTATAGATCTTTTCTCCCTTCTTGTAGCTTCAACTAGGTCAAAACCAAAAGTCTAGGGCTAAAATCTTAAAGTGCTAGCACTTTAGGGCTTTAGGAGTCTAACCCTAGCAAAATAGAAAGAGGTTCGACCTCTTAATTTGCCTCTAATAATATGCCAAAATATAAAATACATCAAATAAAACTCTAAAAGGGTGACGTCAAGCCCTAGAAGGGTGATGTAATGCTCAAATGTGTGACATCAAGGCTCAAGGAGTGGGACATTGGGCCTCCAAAGGCCATGTGGCACGATCTAGTGTGCAAAGGGTATGCAACAAAGTGTCCTCTCACTCAAATCCATGTCGAATCATCTCTGAAACCACACCATCTATCAAACCCTAGCCCCACAAGGTGACATCAAGGATAAAAGGTGATGTCATAGGCCTCCAAAGGCCATGTCCAAATGCAATAGGAATGAAATCTCATCTCCAAGTGATGCTAAGGTGCCTCCAAAGGCAACGTCCTCCATCCTATGTGAACAAGAGCTCTGGGTTGCTTTGCACATCATGTGGGCTTCTAGCCCATATGAGTGGCATAATGAACAATACTGCTCAAACAAAACCCATTTGTCTATCATCCAAGGTCCTAATAATGTGAGAGCCACTGTCTAAGGATGGCGAGTCACTAAATGACCCACTACTCTCCATCACATGTGCCAAAGTCTTGCAATAAAGGTATAACATCTTGGGTGCAAGCTTAGGATGTCCCTCAAGAAACATGTCAGGGCCATTCAAAACAAAGCATAATATAAGACAAAGCAAACCAAAGTTCATAAGAAATATCAATCCTTAAGACATGTAAAATAAGCTACAACTTAAGACATAAGCCATGTAAAATTATTCACCCCAGTATCCCCTTCAAGCATCACATTGGCCAAGACCCCATGTGAGTTACTAGGTTTAAGTATGGGAGGGTCTTCATCCAAACCCATTAGGTGTGCCACCTAGACAGGAAATAAAACAACCCAGGTAGAAGGATAGGTCTTGAGAGTGACAAGGGAAAGTAAAAACCCATCAAAAGTAAGTGCAAATATGATATGGTATTAGGCTTACTTTGTGGCTTATGATATCCATTTATATGAATGCCTTTGTAGAGATAACACTTGCTTGCTTGAGATACCCTTTCCTCTATACTTTTTGCATTCTGAACCCCTTATTTTCCTTTTGATACCCAATTATCATTTGCAAGTCCTCTTTATAATATTTTAAGCTTCATTCCTTTACCTTTTGCTGGGCAATAGTCCTTTATAATTGGTGCATTCATTCACATCTGGACATGGGTGATTACCATTAGACGGGGTAGAGCTCAAGTTGGCCCGAGGATTTTATGGTGGCCTTTATAATTTAGTAATAACATATACATAAAGCAACTGCATCATCCTCTCGACCTTCAACCCCTTCTTCTCATGAGAGAATGGACCATAGTCAAACTTTAGGTTATGTGAAAGGCTTCAAGATGGAAAGTGTTAATTATGACTTGGAACAAAACATTTCCCTTAGGAGGGTCCCCCAATATTACCTCTTTTCCCTGGGCGGTGACAACATGAGACTAGGGCACAAAATCTGACCACGAAGGTGAAACAAGGAAATTGGCACAATTTTCCAAGCCAATGATCCATTATTCGACTTCAACCAAGGATATTCACCCACATACCTGTTAAATTAAGTACAACACTTTGCATGAAAGAAGGACTAACATACGTCATGGTGATAATGGATTACCATCTCCCATACTCTAGGTTGCTTGAATGTGATGAGCCTTGGTTGATCTGTGCTGGGAATGAGGGGGGTCGTTGGGCTGCCATCTATGGACATGCTGATCATCATCATCATGGTGTAGATCATGTTCTCCCTTGTGGGCCTCGAGACATGATCTCCTCCAGTTACCCCTAGGCATGGGGGGGCACAAGGATCGGTACAAGCTACCTACTTTAACCTTGGAGTTTTGGAGCAAAACAATTATGAAGAAAATAGGTAATAGTCCATGGGTCTTTCTATTATTTTTTGGGTTGCTTCGAAAGTGTTTATATCGTGCTTGGGGGTGCTTCATGTGATGTGGAGTGCATGTTGTGTTTCTTACCCTTCATTGTATTGTGGCAAACATACAAATTAGAGATATCATACTCATGGATTGATATACTTTTATTTTTTTTCCAAAACAAAAACCATAATTTCTATTCATAGCTAGAACCAAAATTACATTTTCCAGGTTAATAAACAATTTTTGACCTTAAAAGCTACATGTTCCTTTTGCATAAAACCTATAATATTGTCAATTGGGTTTATCTCGGGTGGTTGGAAGGAATGATTGTTATCATCCCCACCTAGCTTCAATTCCTGCAAGCGACATGTTGAGCTCATAACGAGTGTATTGATGTAATGTATTTGAGCCTTGTTGTTGATCGACCTTGTTCCTTGAAGATTATAGTCTTTACCCTAGGTATCATCCTCAAAATGAGAGAAAGTACTTGGGAGTTTTCCCCGAGCTTTATAACCTGGAAAATAAAAAAATAAAAATAAAACCTATAATCTAGTAAATAATACTACAAATATATAGAGACCACATAACCATCAAAATTATACAATTCAATAAACTCCCTAAGACCTATGAATATTACAAAATGTTGTAATAACAACAACTATCAATTGCTACAACTAAAAATGGACATAGATAAAAACATAATATCTCTATGGAACAATGTGTCATTCCCCAAGGGAAACCAGATTAAAAAAAAAGACCATGAAGATGTAATAAAAAATCAAATCTAGAAAAAGAGAAGGATGATGAACCATCCCTAAAATTTTCCACTACCCTCTATCTGTTTTCAATACGTTGTCCTTCTTTGGATAATTTACAACTTCCACATCTAACTCTGGAAATACATGTGAGAAGGATATATTAGAAAAATAATTTTCTATCATCTTTAATTGATCTTCTAATTAGGGTATGAGAGAGATATCATGTACATGTGCCTTTCCGAATATGTAATTTTTAACTAGTAAATAATCCCTAAAGACTTAAACCTGAGCTGTATTCTTTCCTCTTGCTACCTTGAGTAGCAATTTCATGGACATGAATTTAGAAAAATTATTTGAGCCTCTATAATATACACTTAAGGGGTCATGATCAAGACTTATTTACACAAATTAAGAAAATGAGGAATGATAAGAAGTCGTTTCAGGAAAAATCTAGTACAATTTACCAAGAAAGAACCATCAATTAATAAAGAAAAAATGACCGAACCTATGGAACTAGAGAAGGCTTCGGACATAAAAATCAAAGTTGTGGAAAAAGGAACCAATATTGATCTATTTAACATCGCTACTCAGAAAGATGCAAATCCAATTGAAGTAAGGTGTTGTGACCATAGAAAATCCCCCTTTTATTTCATGCTCGTATGAGCTAAAATAAATGGCAGCCCCACGTGTTCTAAAATATGGATGCTTACCCTACTTGCAATTATACCTTACCTAGCCTTCCATAAACTACCAAAGTAGAAGTGTAAGCCATTGGAAGACACTGACCATTGAGGAAACCTTTGTGGACTATACACTGCTGGGTCTTGTACTAATGTTCCTACCCTCATTTTTCAAAGAAGCCCTTGAGAGATCTTCTATTATAACCTTGTCTATGATTAAATGATGTTATGGTAATGCAATTAAATCTTGATCAACTACTAGATCGCCCATTACATATATTAAGCTGAAAGAGTGGCATAGTTCTTTACAACATAAATTTCCTTTCAGAGCCAAACCAACATATCTCAAGTAATCCCAAGATATGTTCATAAAAAGTGTTGGAAAACTGAGATGGGGGGTGAATCAGTTGTTACTGTGCTTAAACAATTATGCCCATTTTAAAATCTTCACAAAACACTCAATGACGATGACAATGATGCAGATAAGTAAGCAATAGAATATTAAACATCAATCCCACACATGAAATACACAGAGATAGATATTTCTTAAGGAAACCCATAAAGGGAAAAACCTCTTGTTCTTGATATGATAAGTAATATTTATTTTCTTTACAATATCATTCTTATGAGATCCAACTCTTCTTGAGGCTACAACCTTTGTTTTACAAGCAACAACTTGTTGACAGAACCAACTCTCTGGTTTCTCTATCACCCACTAGAAGGAAGCACCAACTCCCTGAGTGTTCCAGCACCAACTGGATGGAAGTACCAACTTCCAGTCACACAACCACCAACCTGTATAACAGAGAACAATAGTTCTCCCTTGCACCACCCTGCCACCCTGGTTTTTCTGGCTGCAACCAGATGGAAGCTACAAGTCCCTGTGTTCAAGCACCCACTTGAAACTCTGAGGACAACAATCCTCCCTAGCACCTCCCTACCACCCTAAAATATAAATATTTGCTTTCTTGAATTTATCATAGTGATACAAAATTTATCTATGGCTTACTAATCTCATCACTGTTCTGATACACTACTCTACTCTGCCTGCATTAGTGTCTCTCTCCTCGCATCTACTGCACTTTCTGTTCTTCTCTCATAAATGCATTTCTGTTCCTTTCTTCTTCTGCGCTTTATGCTCTGTGTCTTCTTTCTATTCTATGAACCACACCTCTTTTGTGCGCTTCGGTTCCTGCACACAACATGCTTCTACTCGCATGAAACACACTCAACAACAACCCCATCTCTTCTCTGTTTTGCATTTTTATACTCTCTGTGCACCTTCTGCCTCCTGCATGTGCAATACCTTTGCATTCTCTTTTCAGTATCACTTTTTTGCCCTACAGGTTGTTCACTGCAGCTCTTCCTCACTCCTACATAGCTCGACAACAGAGTCACTTCACTTCTCTATTCTACATGTTTTTGTCATGTCGAGTCCTCTACCTGATCATCATGGCAACTCTTCGTCATCCTGGCGGTTAGCTCCATGCGTTCATCATCACTAGGCGTTATGCTGAGATTCCTTAGCCTCCTCTGGTAGTGCGACTCTTTGTCTTCTCTATCACAGTCAAGATTATCCTCTCTGGTGCCGTTACAGACTTCGACACTTTTCCATCTGTCAATTGTCTCTATGATGAGTCTTCATTCCACTGGCAGTTACGTTGAGACCCTTCAGCTCCTCTGGCGATCACATTGAGATTCTTCGAATTCTCTAGTAGATGCAATCAGTCATTTTCTGCAGTTACCATCAGTTCATCTCTAGCAATTGCTAAGAGAACTTCCATGCACTCATGACTTTGGCGCCTTTTCCCTTCTTGAGAAAAACTTCACAGTGGGCATTATCTTTTTTGACTAAGCCCCTTTCTTTCACATGACCAGTGGCTGTGAACTGGGGCCAAACACTAGGGTGCTTCACGATTTTGCATTTCGTGATCTTCTGTTGCGAGTTGCCTTGAATCTCCCAACTCATGAAATTCGAAATACTCCATATCGGATCAACGGTCCAGATCTTTCCCTTTGATCAATGGTTGCGATCAAATCATGATTTCATGTTTCACGATTTCCTGCTGTGAGTTTCCTCTAATCTCTCAACTCACGAAACTCCGAGGTGGAGCCTAGCAACGGTAGCTCCTTCCCTTCTCTTCCGCTGATGTGACCACTCACTGTGACCACAACCCTATTTGAAAAAGATTTTCATGATTTCGATGATCTCCGTTGTAGAGCCTAGCGATGTGCTAGCTCCTCCCTTAATCTTCATTAATGTGACCACCAACTGTGATCAAGGGCCAAGCAAGAGGGGTGCGTTGCGATTTCGCATATTGCGAACTCCTGCTATGAGTTGCCTCGAAACTCCCAACTCGCGAAACTCCGAAATGATTCATATCAGATCAACGGTAGAGATCTCTCCCTCTGATCAACAACTACGATCAAATCACGATTTCACTTTTCGCCACTTCAATGGTTAGAGCACCTCCTTTCTTCAACTCTCGATTTCAAGATACCTGCTCCAGATCAACAACCCATGATCTTCCATAATTCAATGGTCTAGATATCTTCTTCGAGAACTCAGACCTCGTTCTTCGTCATGCTAGATGAATGATCCATGATCCTCAGTGATCCGATGGCTCAGATAATTTCACGACTTCACATATCGTGAGTTCCTACAACTCTCACCTTTGACTTCTGCAGCTCGCGAGTCAACGAAATGCTAATATCTCGCCATGTGTCCTCTGGATCCAACGATCCAGATCATTTCGTGACTTTTCATATCACAAGTTCCTATAACTCTCACCTTTGACTTCTCCATCTCACGAGTCAATGAAATACTGATCTCTCACCATGTGTACTCTGGATCCAACAGTTCATATCTCATCACGATTTCACATTTCACGGAATTGGAGGATGGCTCTTGGCCATTATCCTCTTTACAGTTATATTGGATCCAACGGTTGCTCGTCCTTCACACTCTGATCCGATGACTAAGGTCTAATCTCCTCCTTTGCACACTTCTCCTATCTGGACTCTGATCTGATGGCCATCAGGTATTCGGGATTGGTGATCGAACAACCACTGTCGCTCCTCCTCCTGAGCTTACACATCCTCTCAACTTGGAAGAATTTCTAAGTGTCAAAGGTTCTGCTACCTTTGATCTTTCTGCGAGCCTTGATGTATGGGATATCGTCTGTGCATCTTAGAACGCTATCTCTCCTGAGATTTGGAAAAAGTTTCCCTCGACCCTGGTGCACACTTGCGCTATGCGTGCAACTCTGCACTATTCCTCCTGAGCTTCTCGATCTTTCTCTTCCGTGTCTTCGCCACTGTTCTTGCCATGCACACTTTTCCTGTAAACCTGCCAACATTGCTACTGTCCTTGCCATCAATGACAAGCACACTCTGCTTGTAAACCTGCCAACATCATTGCTATTCTTGCCATCAATTACAAGCACACTTTGCCTGTAAACATGCCAACAATATCCCCCTTTGGCATTGATGGCAATCCTGAAGGACTGTAATGATCTACTTAGATATCCAATTGTAGCATCCATTACACACCTTTTCTCCCCCTTTGACATCAATGTCAAAGAAAACATGCTCCCCCTGAGATATTTCTGTACTTGTTGGAGGTATCATATATTCAACCAATACATACTCCCCCTGACAGGATGAACCCTCTTAGGTTGATAATGGGCTCATGCCCAACTTCTCATGTAGATACTCAAACTGAGCTTTTGCAAGCGGTTTGGTGAAGATATCAGCAATTAGATCTTTGGAAGGAATATAATGAAAAGAAACAACAATGTTGGTCACCTGTTCCCTCAAGAAGTGATACTTTATGGGTATATGCTTAGTCTTCGAGTGAAACACAGGGTTCTTTGATAGACTGATTGCACTGGTATTATCACAATGAATTGGAATCAAGGCAGTATATTTTACCTCCAAGTCTGCAAGTGTCTGAATCATCCAAAATACTTGGGTACAACATGTGGAAGCTGTAATGTATTCAGCTTCTGTAGTTGATAAGGAAATGGAACCTTGCTTCTTACTCAACCATGATACAGGGGAATCTCCTAAAAAGAATGCACCTCCACTCATGATTTTCCTTTCATCCATGCAGTTAGCCCAATCAACATCTGAATAGACTGATAGTTGAAAATTCTAATTCCTAGGATACCATAGGCCATAGTCCATTGTTCCTTTCAGGTATTTGAATATTCTTTTGATAGCTAACAAATGACTCTGTTTAGGTGTAGCCTGATACCTTCCTACCATTCCAACAACATGCATTGTGTATGGACGGGATGCTGTGATATACAATAGGTTGCCTATCATAGACCTGTATGAACTCTGATCAACATCAGGTGAATCATCATCCTTGCTTAACTTACATCCAGTGACCATAGGTGTGCTCATAGGTTTATAATATTCCATTTGAAACCTTTTCAACATTTCTCTTAGATATTTTTCTTGAGAAAGAAATATTCCTTCAGACCTTTGAGTAATTTGTAGGCCAAGAAAAAATGATAGTTCCCCTATCATAGACATTTCAAATTCAGACTGCATGGCAGAAGCAAACCATTGTACCAATGAATCATTATTACTACCGAAGATGATGAAATCTACATAGACCAACACAATGAGCAGATCATTACCCTCTATTTTGATATATAGATTGCTGTCAATTGTTCCTCTCTTGAACCCTTTGTCTTGTAGATATGTATCTAGTCTGTGATACCAGGAATGAGGAGCTTGTTTCAACCCATATAAGGATTTCTTCAGCTTGCACACAAATTCAGGGTTATCTGATAGTTGGAAACCTTCTGGTTGTTCCATATAGACTTCTTCTTTTAGATCTCCATTTAGAAAAGATGAATTGACATCCATTTGATAGACTTTAAACTTTTTGTGACAAGCATAGGCAAGAAACATTCTAATAGATTCTAATCTTGCTACAGGCGTAAATGTTTCATCAAAATCCAGTCCTTCTATTTGAGCATATCCTTTGCAGACCAATCTAGCCTTATTTCTTACAATATTTCCTTGCTCATTCATTTTATTTTTGTAGACCCATTTTGATCCTATTACATTTTTATTTGTTGGCCTAGGAATGAGTTCCCAAGTGTCATTCTTTTCAATCTAGTCCAGTTCCTCATTCATTGATTTTAACCAATTTACATCTTTACTAGCTTCATTAAAGTTCTTGGGTTCCACCATGGATATGAAGGCTATATGTGATCGTTCGGTGTTTTTGATTATCCTTCTCCTAGTTTGTACACCTTTGTCTTTCTAACCAATTATCTGACTTGCAGGATGATTCTTTTGAGTAATTCGAGAGGAAGAATTTGATGTTGTCTGCTGATTTGAGTCTGCCTGAGTATTTGCATATTCATCTGAATTAGAGTCTTCTTGTTCTGATTCTTGGACCTATTCAGCTTCAACTTCACCTATATCCTCTGTTGTTGATTCAGTATTGTTCACCTCTCTTACTGGGACTCCTTCATCAACTTTTATGTCAATACAATCAACCAATTTATGCAGCCTCTTATTATAGCATCTGTATCCTTTACTGTTTGTACCATACCCTAAGAAGATGCCTTCATTGACCCTGTCATCATACTTACCAAGGTTTTCATTATTATTCTTTATGTAACACTTACTCCCAATGACTTTGAAGTGTTTGATTGAAGCATGTCTTCCATACCACAGTTCATAAGGTGTCTTGTCACTATGTGGTCTGAGGTGGGCTTTGTTAAGAATATGGACTACTGTGTGTATTGCTTCTACCCAGTAAGTTTGACCAATGTTCTTCTCATTCATCATTGACCTGGCCATTTGCTGAACCGTTCTGTTTTTCCTCTCAACTACTCCATTTTGCTATGGAGTTCCCGAGATCGTGTATTCTCTCTTGATCCCATGTTTATCACAAAATTCCTTGAAATCACTTGACATAAATTCTCCTCCTCTATCTGATCTTACTTCCTTTAACCTCTTGCCTGTTTGATTCTCAGTTAGAGCCTTAAATATTTTAAATTTCTCAAATGCTTCGTCTTTTTCTTTGAGAAAAGCAACCCAAGTAAGTCTGGAGTAATCATCAATGATCAACATAAAGTAGTTTTCCTTCCCTGTGCCTTCCTGTCTTGATGGTCCACATAAATCCATATGAACTAATTGGAGTGGTTTCTTTGTTGAAGTAGAGCTCTTGGGTTTAAACTGTGTCATGGTTAGCTTTCCTACTTGGCAGGGTTTACACACAAAATTTTGTGGTTTTGATATTCTTGGAAGATCTTTTACTGCCTCAAGATTTTTGAGCTTGATTAAGTGATCAAAGTTTATATGTCCAAGTCTCCTATGCCATAACCAGATTTCATCATGTTTTCTTAGATGACACTCTTCTATATCTTCTTTCAGTACATATACATTATTATCCATCCTTATGCCTTTAACCACCACTTGTCTTGAGTTTACGGACTTTATCTTGCAATCCTTGGAAGTGAACACCACTTCACATCCTCTGTCACACATTTGACTTACACTGAGCAAATTATGTTTCAACACATCTACAAGTAGAACATCCTGGGATTTTCCTTTATCATTACTCAAACTAACCATCCCTTTACCCTTGATTTTACATTTCCAAAGGTTACATTTCTTGATTTTCTTTCACTTAGAGACAAAAACTTACTTTTATCTCTTGTCATATGTTTGGAGCATCCATTGTCAATATACCAGGGGTTCTTTTGTCTTTGAGTTGACAACACTAATCCACACTTGTCATTTTCTTTCTTCTTCCAAACCTTGACGTTTTTAGCAGAGGGATTCAGATCTAATTCATAGTTCCGTAAGAGACAGTCTGCAACTTTATGTCCATAATTATGGCAGGTGTAACATTTTGGTTCATTGAATAAAGGATCATAACGATTGTTATGCTTAACCTGTGTCCTTTTCCCAACCATCACATGATTTGCAGTCTGTGATTTTTTGTTACTTGGCTATCTCATTCTTTGTTGCGACATATATCTATTCCTTGAGTGTTTTGATTGCTCATATCTAAATCTTAAATAATAGTTTACAACTTTGTGACCAAAGTTAGAACAAAAAAAACAATATCCACAGAAAAATCCTTTGTACTTAGAAAATGGTTGTCTTCTTTGATTAGGTCGATTTCTTCGATGCTGATGATTTCCTTGTTCTACAGATTCAGTTCTGGTACTTTTTCTTTCACTCTTCCTTGGCAGCTGCTTATCTTCCTCTGTTTCTCCATATTTGTTGTTGTCAATGAATGTAGATTTGACAAACTTGATGGATTCTTTGTTGCTTGGCTGACTACAACTTGATCCTTCTTCATAACCGAAACCAGTTTTCAAATTTGGATTCCTTTGCTAATTTAGAATGGTGGTTAGTCCTTCTGAGGCTTTAATGCTTGGAAGATTTTGGAGATACAATGCTTTGAACTTCTCCATCTCTTTTCTGGTTTTTACTACCTCTTCTTCCAAAGCTTCACATCTTTCCTTCTTCTCTGATAACTGCTGTTTTAGAATGTCCTCTATTTTATTTGCCTTTTCTAACTCCACCTTTAGCAGGGAAAAGTCTTCATCAGGTTTTTTAGCATTCTTTTCAAACTACATCAACAACTGTTTTTGTTTTCTCTTCTCGAGTATGAGTCTTTCAATCTCTTATAAGGCACTGATTAGTTCACCTTCCATATCAACCAAAACTTATTCATCATTAACATCACTTCCCGTGTTTTGATTATCATAATCCTCTTTGGCCATAAGCACAAAGTCATTAACTTTATCTTCACAGGAAGAGTCACTATTTGTGTCTTCTTAAGAGTCATCATTGTTTACACTTAAACTTTTATTTTTACCAAATCTCCTGGGTTTGTACTTCTTTTCACCTTCAAAATTCTGATCCTGCTTCTTGTGTGGACACTTAGATGCAACGTGACCTATCTTTCCATAGTTAAAACACTTGAAGGGAAACTTGCCTGATCCTTTCTTTAGTCTTCTCACAATTTTTTCTTTAATTTCATCAGGCTCAGATTCCTCATTCTTATCTGCTTTAAAAGAAGTTTCTCTAGTGTTGGATTTATCTTTACCTATCCTCACTTTAGATGCAATCAATATTCCTAGAAGTTGATCAAAAGCCAAAGATTTTAGATCATTAAGTTCTTTTATAGCAGAGACCTTTGGGTTGAACCTATCTGGCAAAGATCTTAAAATCTTCTGGACTAAAACTACGTCTTCAAACTTCTCACCCAGACTCTTCATGGCATTCACTAGTTCTTCAACTCTCAGAAAGTAATTCCCAACAATTTCATCCTCTTTCATATTTAGCTGTTCAAACTATAATATGTAGGTTTGAAGCTTGGAATCCTTTACCTTCTCATTACCTTCAAAATTGCTAATGAGTTTGTCCCACATTTCTTTGGCAGTTTCTAAGTGCATAACTTTTACAAATTTTGCTTCTGCAAGCCCACTCAGAATATCATTCATAGACTTAGCATTGAAGCTGAATTCTAGCTTGTCATCGTTATTAGCTAGTACAACTAGCTTTACATAACCAGTCTCTACCACATCCCAGACATCTGCACCTAAAGCCATTATGTAGGTTCTCATCCTAACTTTCCAGAAGGCAAAGTTTGTTCCATTGAACAAAGGGGCTTTATTGGTTGAAGTTCCTTCATGGCTTGACATGTTTAAGCTTACCGATCTACCTTTAAATAAAAGGAACCGACTTTGATACCAATTGTTGGACAACTGATAGAGGGGGTGAATCAGTTGTTGCTGTGCTTAAACAATTATGCCCATTTTAAACTCTTCACAGAACACTCAATGACGATCACAATGATGCAGAGAAGTAAGCAATAGAATATTAAACATCAATCCCACACATGAAATATATAGAGACAGATATTTCCTAAGGAAACCCATAAAGGGAAAAACCTCTTCTTCTTGATATGATAAGTAATCTTTATTTTCTTTACATTATCATTCTTATGAGCTCCAACTCCTCTTGAGGCTACAACCTCTGTTTTACAAGCAACAACTTGCTGAGATCACCAACTCTCTGGTCTCTCTAGCATCCACTAGAAGGAAGCACCAACTCTCTGAGTGTTCCAGAACCAACTGAATGGAAGTACCAACTTCCAGTCACACAGGCACCAACCTGTATAACAAAGAGCAATAGTTCTCCCTTGCACCACCCTGCCACCCTAGTTTTTCTGGCTGCAACCAGATGGAAGCTACAACTCCCTGTGTTCAAGAACCCACTTGAAACTCTGAGGAAAACAGTCCTCCCTAGAGCCTCCCTACCATCGTGAAATATAAATCTTTGATTTCTTGAATTTATCACAATGATACAACATTTATCTATGGCTTACCATTCTCATCACTATTCTGTTACACTGCTCTACTCTACCTGCATCAATGTCTCTCTCCTTGCATCCGCTGCGCTTTCCGTTCTTCTCTCAGATATGCATTTATGTTCCTTGCTTCTTCTGCACTTTATTCTCTATGTATTCTTTCTATTCTATGCACCATGCCTCTTCTGTGTGCTTCAGCTCCTGCACACAACATGCTTCTACCCACATGAAATACACTCAACAATAGCCCCATCTCTTCTATGTTATGCATTTTTATACTCTCTGTGCACCTTCTGCCTCCTTCATGCACAATACCTCTACATGCACTTTTCAGTATCATTGTTATGCCCTAAGGGTTATTCACTGCAGCTCTTCCTCACTCATGCATAGCTCGACAACAGAGTCACTTCACTTCTCTTTACTACATGCTTTTGTCATGTTGAGTCCTCTGCCTGATCATCATGGCAACTCTTTGTCATCCCTGGCAGTTAGCTCCATGCGTTCATCATCATTAGGTGTTATGCGGAGATTCCTTAGCCTCCTATGGCAGTGCGACCCTTCATCTTCTCTGTCATAGTCGAGCTTATCCTCTCTGTTGCCATTACAGACTTTGACACTATTCCATCTGTCAATTGTCTCTATGATGAGTATTCATTCCACTGACAATTAATTTGAGACCCTCCAGCTCCTCTGGCGAGCACATTAACATTCTTTGAATTCTTTGGTAGATGCAATCATTCATTTTCTGCAGTTACCATTAGTCCGTCTCTAGCAGTTGCTCAGAGAACTTCCGTGAGCTCATGCCTTTGGTAGCTTTTCACTTCCTGAGAAAGACTTCATAGTGGGTGTTAGATTTTCTGACTAAGCCCCTTTATTTCACATGACCAATGGCGGTAACCTGGGGCCAAGCACTAGGGTGCTTCGTGATTTCGTGTTTCATGATCTTCTGTTGTGACTTGCCTTGAATCTCCCAACTCACGAAATTCGAAATACTCCATATCAGATCAATGGTCCAGATCTTTCCCTTTGATCAATGGCTGCGTTCAAATCACAATTTCGCGTTTCACGATTTCCTACTGTGAGTTGCCTCGAATCTCTCAACTTGCGAAACTCCGAGGTGGAGCCTAGCAACACTAGCTCCTTCCCTTCTCTTCCACTGATGTGACCACTAGCTGTGACCACAACCCTATTCGAAAAGGCTTTTCGAGATTTCAACGATATCTATTGTAGAGTCTCGTGATGTTCTAGCTCCTCCCTTAATATTCATCAATGTGACCGCCAACTGTGACCATGGGCCAAGCAAGAGGGGTGTGTCGCGATTTTGCATATTGCGAACTCTTGCTATGAGTTGCCTCGAAACTCCCAACTCGTGAAACTCCAAAATGATTCATATCAAATCAACGATTGATATCTCTCCCTCTGATTGATGGCTGCGATCAAATCGCGATTTCATGTTTCATGTCTTCAAAGGTTAGAGCACCTCCTTTCTTCGACTCCTATTTTCTCGATACCTGCTCCAGATCAACAGCTCACGATATTTCGTATTTCAACGGTCTAGATCTCTTCTTCAAGAACTCAGACCTCATTCTTTGTCATGGTAGATCAACGATCCACTATCCTCGGTGATCTAATGACTCAGATCATTTTACAACTTCACATATCGTGAGTTCCTACAACTCTCACCTTTGATTTCTCCAGCTTGCGAGTCAGTGAAATGCTGATCTCTCACCACGTGTCCTCTGGATCGAACAACCTAGATCATTTCACGACTTCACATATCACGAGTTCCTACAACTCTCACCTTTGACTTATCCATCTTGTGAGTGAGTGAAATGCTGATCTCTCACCACATGTCCTCTGGATCCAATGGTTCATATCTCATTATGATTTCACATTTCACGGAATTGGAGGATGGATCTTGGCCATTATCCTCTTTGCAGTTATACTGGATCAAATGGTTGCTCGTCCTTTGCACTCCAATACGATAGCTGAGGTCTAATATCCTCCTCTACATGATCCTCTGGTCTGGACTCTGATCTGACGACCACCAGGTATTCAGGATTGGTGATCCAACGACCACTGTCGCTCCTCCTCCTGAGCTTACGCATCCTCCCGACTTGGAAGAATTTCTAAGTGTCAAAGGTTCTGCGACCTTTGATCTTTTTGCAAGCCTTAATGTATGGGATCTTGTCTGCACATCTCATAACGCTACCTCTACTCAGATTTGGGAAAAGTTTCCCTCGGCCCTAGCACACACTTGCGCTATGTGTGCAACTTTGCGCTATTCCTCCTGAGCTTCTCGAGCTTGATCTTCTATGTCTTCGCTACTGTTCTTGCCATGCACACTTTGCCTGTAAATTTGCCAACATCGCTGCTGTCCTTGCCATCAATGACAAGCACACTCTGCCTCCTTCGGGTCTTCTACAGACCTCTACTCCAACCTCCCTAAGTTCTCCCATCAACCAAGTCAAAATCGTTGTTGTTCTTGCCATCAATGACAAGCACACTTTGCCTGTAAACATGCCAACAAAAAGAAAGACAATGGGGGAAAAAAATATCAAACAAAATGTGGGAATAACCCAAAGCTAGTCTCTCAAATCTTTAATCTGGCAGAAATGGTAATCTCCTCACTATCAAGATGTTAAAACTTGGTGATTCAAAGTTTGGAATTTATAATCCTTCAATATGAAGCATACTTCTCTCCACCCAACAAACTCGTCCTGTTCCACTTGCATATCATATCGTCAAATTTGCTTAGAATTGGATGATTATAGAATGGCTTTCCCTCAGATTGATTTCCATCGGCTAAGCCATAAAAAAGGCATATGTAGGGCTGACCTTTACAATCACAAAAGTTCACTACTTTATCTATGATCTTCCATATAATTCACAGAAGAAAGGTGGGTTTTTTTTTTTCCTAACTAAATCTTTTATAGGTGGAATCTGCTAGAGAAGGATAGAAGAAATAAATCAAGATTGGTTTGTAAAGGCTATGCTCAAGTTGAAGGTATTGATTTCGAAGAAACCTTTTCCCCGATTGCTAGACTAGAAGCTATCATAATGTTTTTGGTATTTGCATGTTTCAAGAAATTCAAAGTCTATCAAATGGATGTCAAATTTTCCTTTCTCAATGATAATTTAGAGGAAGAAGTATACATTGAACAACCAGAAGGATTCTTATTATTAGAAAATAAGGATCATGTGTGCAAATTCAAGAAAGCACTTTATGGGCTAAAACAAGCTTTCAGAGCTTGGTATTCAAGACTTGATAAATATCTACAACAACAAGGCTTCAAAAGAGGAATTGCTGACAGTAATATCTACATCAAGATAGTAGAAAAAAATCAGTTGATTTTTGTGGTTTATGTACATGACATTATTTTTGGAGGCAGTGTAAAAGAAATGTGCCAAGAGTTTGCAATAGAAATGCAAAAGGAATTTGAGATGTCTATGCTTGGTGAACTGCCATTCTTTCTTGGATTACAAATTTCTCAATCCGACAAAGGTATATTCATTTCACAAACCAAGTACGTCAAGAAAATGTTGAAGAAATTAAGAATGGAAGATTGTATACTAGTCAACACACCTATGGTCACAGGTTGTAAATTGAGAAACAATGATGAATCTATAAAAGAAAATCAAACATTGTATAGGTCAATGATCAGAAGCCTACTATGTGATGACATCAAGGCCAACCATTATGCAAGGAGTAGGATTGGTTGCACGATTTCAAGCTGCACCAAAAGAAACTCACGTGCAAGCTGTAAAGAGGATATTCAAATATCTAAAGGGAACCTTGGACTTTGGCTTATTGTACTCAAGAGGTGAAGATTTTACTCTAGCAACATATACATATGTAGATTGGGAAGGCAATGTTGATGACTAAAAAAGTACAATTGGAGGATCATTCTTTTTGAGAAACAGTCTAGTGTCTTGGTTGAGTAAGAAACAATCTTCAGTCTCTCTATCCACAACAAAAGTTGAGTATATTGCGGCAACAACATGTTGCACACAATTTCTCTAGATGAAGCAAACACTACATGATATCAAGGTAGAATATGATCAACCAATCTCAATCATCTTTGAAAACACAAGTGCGATCAACATTTCAAAGAATCTTGTTATGCACTCAAAGACAAAGCACATTCCCATCAAGTACCACTTCCTAAGAGAACATGTAGCTGAACTAAGTGTCAAGTTGGAATACATTGCCAGCAAGGAACAAGTTGCATATATTTTTACCAAACCCCTTCTCAGAGAAACATTTGAATATCTCAAACAAAAGTTGGGAGTGATATCCCTCTCATATCGTCAGTAAAGAAGCACAACTCAGGGGCAGCATTCCTTTTCCATTGATGTCAAACGGGGAGAATTACAGACATAGTGAGAGTTGCAGGCATGGGAGGAGAATTATAGATAGGGGGAGAGTTGGAGATAAGGGAGAATTCTTTCTATTTCTCGAGGATTACATGTTTTTGAGTAAAGGGTTGCCATCAATGACAAAGGGGGAGATTGTTGAAAAAAATATTGTCATTGATGTCAAAGGTATGTAAGTATTCACATATAAATATTCAAAGGATATGTGACTTTAATAAATATGAAAGTGGAAGTGGATTAGAAATAAAGTTAGATGAAAGCGGATTAGAAATGAAGTTGCGTAAAAGTGGAGTAAAACATGAAAGTGGATTAGAAATGAAGTTACGTAAAAGTGGAGTAAACATGAAAGCAGATTAAAAAAGGTAAAAGTGAAAGTGGAGTAAAAGTGCACGTTGTATTTGCACATGGTTTTCAAACTCACGGTGGTATCTTACCCATGGTATGTTGAAAAATAAGTTAAAAAATAAAAAAGGGGGAAATTAATAATTTATTTATTAAAGGTCAAGTCTTTTCAAATGAACATGACTTTTGATATAGAACTAATGGTAAAGTATAAAAGGAGAAGAGGATTATGAGAAAGAAAGTGTGTGGGTGATAATGTAATATTCATATGCATATTATTTGAGGAGTGATGATTGAATATCATTCAAGGAGCGATGATTAAATATTAGCGAAGATCAGATCTGGTGTTCTAGCAAATAGATCCAATGTTCTAGCAAGAAAAACTTGTAAAGGCAGATCTAAGACAAAACTATAAGAAGAAGAAGTAAGAAGATCTAGTGAAGGTAGAGCAAAAGCAGAAGGATCGAGCACTGAGCAGATCTAGTGAAAGAAAAAGGAGAAATCTCCAAGAAGATCTAACGAAAGCAGAAGGAGTGATTATCGAGCAGATCTAGTGAAAGTAGAAGTAGTGAGTTGAGAGCAGATTTAGTGAAAGAAAAAATAACAAGTGCAGAGCAGATTTGGTGAAGACAGAAGCAACAAGTAGACTAGTGAAGGAAATGCATATGATGAACTTGTAAACTTGTAAGTAGGTTGGTCCTACATTAAAAACAACAGAGGGGATTGCTGTCTCTTGTAGGTTGGAGCCTAGAAACAACATAGGGGATTGGTGTATCCTATTGGTCGGTGCCTACAAAAAGTATATGGGATCGATGTCTCATGTATGTTGGTTCCTGCAAACATTTGTAACCGTAGGTTGGTGCCTACAAATTTATAAAAATAAGTTTTTGTGGTTTTCTCCCGAAAAGGGTTTCCACGTTAAATATTGTGTCTTCTAGTTGTTACATTTATGTGATTGCTTCATTATGGTTTATGAATGTTAAAAATAAAAAAATAGCCTTATACTGATTCACCCCCCCCTCTTAGTATAAGTGTGTGCTCAACATAAAGAACACTTATATATGGAATAATCTTCCATGTACCCTTGATTATATCAGAATCCCTCTAAGTGCCTCTCAAATATGGGGTAAAAAGGGGAACTAGGAAGTATGCCAATGAAACCCTAAACCCTCAACTCCCCTATCATATCACTTAGCCCCAAGCTAATGTCGCGAATGTAGCATCCAACTATCAATGTCATCTTCCTACTTTTTCCAAGGAGGAGGTTACCCACATTGAGAGTTTGGTCATGCAAAAATGAAGGAAAATGACGAATGAATAGGTTGAGGTAGAGTTCCATGACTAGGTTATGGACACGAGGTTCTCTCACTCTAGAGGCACCAATATTTCCAATCTAATAAATATTTATCGGATGAAAAAATATTTCATAGCACATGGTATGGAAGAGAGGGGTCAATAGCAACAAGCAATTCTCCACAAATTGGACTTCATGGATAAAAAGTTTTAAGCAGTTTGTAGAGCATTTTATGACATTTACATCAAAGTGTTAGACTGAAAGGATGTCAAGCACAACCCAATGGAAACAATAGAATCTTCTTAGGAGTTTGAAGATACTAGTTCCAACTCCATCTTGAATAATGAATTTTTTGAGAAAAATAGGATACTCAGTAGTAGCAAAAGAAGTCACATGTACTCATGGGTTAGCTACATCTGCTCTCTTTTGTTAGCTTTACATGTGGGAACTAGGCTTCCTAGTTCTATTTTTCCAATCCAATCAATTATCTTTTATGTTGTCTTTAGCATTTATACATGACATGCTACTACTAGGAACTCATATTTAAAAAACTCTCCTTTTCAATCTCATAAGAAAAAAACTAATATTTTGACTTACTGTGGTCCTAGTTTCCCTATAGGCAAGCCACATTTTTTCTTGACTATATTTATTTTGTACTATATTAATATAAATTTTAGTCAGCTTACAAAAAAAAATCATATATCAGAAAGTTATATCACTTGACACTCCTTCCTTCTTAAGACCCTAAAAACCCTAGCCAGTATAATACATCAATGAAATTCCCACACATTTGAATTTAGAAGGAATTTGGGAATTCTATCAACGTAGTAATACTCAACATGGAGTAATAATCCCACTAGTGCAAAAGAAAGAAAAAAAAAGTATGCTTCATGGAAACACCATTGTGGGATACCTATCTCAACAAATTCCTCATGTCACGTTGCTCATGTGGGTATACCTCTCTAGTAACATTTTTTTGTGTGGACCAGATAATACAACTATTGGTGATATATTTAAAAAGACTCCTATGAATCTAATGGTCGCATTAAGATAAGTCTGGGTTAACACTTTAGAGGAATCTTAAGTTGTCCCATGACCCATAGTTACAATATGGTAGTCAACGAGGACAACATCTAGGACTAGAATCCATTAGAATCTTTCTGGCATTTGCAAGCTACGAGAGTATCAAAGTCTATCAAATGGATGTTAAATATGCATTTCTAAATGGAAATTTGGAAGAGGAAGTATTCATTGAACAGGATGAGGGATTTCAATTGTCAAAAAATCAAGACTGTGTGCAAACTGAAGAGGTGATCCAAATTTTAGGGGGTATATGGTCTAAATTCGAATGCAAAAGTCATAAATCTATAATGGTAATAGATTTCCCATGTGGATCAAGGAGATGCTGTTGTAGGAAAATTCCCTTGCTGACAAGTGAATATCCTATTGGATCTTAGACCCCTATGACCAAGAAAAAAAAATCCAAACATTCCTTTAAATGTATCTAAACTAGTCAAAGGAAAATAGGAAGAAAGAATGAGTACCTTTTTCTGAAGTTTGTCCTTGCTTGGTCCAGGTTGAACTTGATCTTCAAGCCCTTTAAGGAGTTCTGCAATTCAAGAGAGAACAAAGACAATGCATCCTTCCTATTCTACCAAGATTAGATTAAACTAGATTTATCAAGAAGGGACAAGCCCATGCAAATTATATACACAAACTTGAAGGAAAAAAGCCAAGCATATATATTAATGAGAACATAACAAGGTGCTTACAATCTGTAGATGTAGATGCAACAACCTCACCAAGTCCTCCTTGTCCAACCCCTTGCTCAAAAGATCCATGATCATAATGGCAATAAATTTTCACTAATATTTTCCCCTCTTTCACCATGAGAATTCCCCCTTATATAGGCTTTGAGAGGCTCAACCACCTTAGCTATTCTTGGGATAAGTTGAGGATATGACTCCATCAGTTGTGGGATTTCTCTTAGATTCAACCTTTAACTTGGATTCGAGCCAAACTGACTCGAATGCTTCTTAGGTGTCCTTAGAGATAAGGGGGATTCTTCCCCAAGATTCTCTCAACAGATCGACGCTTCCTCAAAGTTGGCCACAAAGCACTATAATGCTCCCTGCTAAGAGGACAAGGAGCGCTAGTGCTCTCTGCAAGTGGGTAGGGGAGAGCTGATCTCCAAAAATACTTTTAAGATTATTATTCTTCAAGGTAAAAGATTGTAAACTTTTCCAAATGACATGTTTACCTCTTCCAACAAGTCTTAGAGATGTCCCAAGCGTTCTTATGATGTCGTCAGCAATGCGACATATATGGGATGAAAATATGACTTTTGTGACACTTGCGACAAAAGTGAAACATTTGCGACAATGACAATGAGACATTATCAAAGGGAGGAATTTTGACATGTAACAGATTGCCCCCAAAAGTGTGAGGTCAGAAGATGAAAACTGAAGACTGAAGTGCATTGTAGACTTTCGAAGCAAGGGTATGGAGTCAGAAAACCTGGTAGAAGCTGCAAACAACCATCAAACGAATGTTATGATATGTTTCAAACCTAAGGCAGACATACCTATGGTTGAGTGATATAGGACTTTAAGGTATGGCCACCGTCGACTACATTGCGGATCCATAATCATATTGACTTAAGGGTATAGCCACCAAATATACAATGTGGATCTATACTTCCATGACATGAACTGATCATATCCACGAGAACTACATAGTGGATCTACGAGATGACAAAACATAGCTACAAACCAATACAAAGTGGATCTATGTGACAGAATATATATCAACATGCTCAAATGATCTCCTTTCGTAGCTTGGGTAAAACGGATATCAGAGTGAACACTCAACCCAGGGTCTTCGTCCCAATCTTGATGTGGTACGAATCTAGCCATGTGAATAGATGTTTTGATGTCGAACATGGTAGACACTACTTGATTACCAGTCATTGAGGTAAACCGTTAACAAGTGCGAGGGAAATCACTAGTGATGTCAATGATTCCCAAGGTACCCTAATACAACCCAATGAATGTGAAGAGATGAGTTGAAGTCGAACATTTGTGGAATCACCAGATTAGAGGCCAATGATGTAAACCTACTGTCGGAGGTGAGGATGCCTGCCATTGAGGCATGCAGGTCCCAAGGCACTAACTAGTTTCTAAGTCAAGTTTCCCGGATAATGTGTTGAAGTTGATAGGAAAAGACTCATCGAAGGAGGCCCTTGATGTATCCCTCATCAACGACACAAAAATTACATAGAGATGTAAGATGGTGGATCAAATGAGTATGGAATGACATGAGTATTGAAACTTGAAATTTGCGATGGTTGACTCTCAAGGTAGATACTTCCCTTGAAAACTGAGGCACAAACAACAAAAATGTAACATGGACCAAAACATGATGCAGTGGTTAATTTGACTTTCATCGAGTGACCAAAAGGAGTAAAGAAACTAAGAGGATTGGTTCAGTGCAGAGGTTCAACGGATTAAAATGTATGTAAAGACAATGTGTCGTGTTCAAGGGTGACCTCAAGAGTGACTTGTGAAGATTCTAAAAAATGGCTTGGCTTCGTTCAATTTTTTCCCCCATTCAGATAGACGAGTACCTCTTTTTTTTTATGGGCTCGAGGAGGATAACACATGCTCGATATAACTCACCTTCGGTAAGTCCCTCTTCCTTTGTTTAACATACTAGAAGAAGTAAGGGTTTGGTCCCATATGGGTCCTTCAATGTGTAATTTTTAACGAGTCCAGAGAAGAAAACTTAGTGGTTTTTCATGTTTAGAGAGTCTAAAAAGAACTTAAAGATGACTCCAGGGTTGTCCTTTTTCGTAATATTAGTCTCCAAAGTCTGAAAAAAAGATAAATTGCTACTTGGGATACTCCCTTTCAAAACCTTTTAAACGAGTGTGAAAGGAAGCAAGATCACTCAACAATATTTTCATGTTTAGAGAGTTTGAAAAGAGGTTAAAGGAGACTCTAGGGGTTTATTTTTCGTGTGACCTTCATGAGTCCGAAAAAATATAAAAGTCTACTTGGTTACATTCCCATGTTTTTTTGAGCATGAGAAAGAACAAAGACCGTGCTCGTTAGTGTTACAAGGTTAAACAAAAAGATACTGCTTTGAAACCTGCAAGTGAAGACAAATCTGCATCCAAGGTATTAGTGACATCTCTAAAAAAGATTTTAAAACCCAAAAGAAACTATAGATTAGCAAAAATGAACCCTATAATAGTGAAATAGGGTAAAAAATCTTATTTACCATTTCATTTTTACCAATCTCCTCTAACATTGGTATTTTCAACTTCAGAGGGAGATTTTCAAGTTGTTGGCACCAGATCCGCGGTTGACCGTTTTCACATCTGTTCAAATAAGGTTGGTCACTAACCCATTATAGTCATTTCTCACAGTTTATAATTGCATTTTAGGTAGTTTTTAGTGTTGTCCTGGGCTCCCTAGGAAGCCCTAGTGTTATCACTGAAATTTCGTCCGCACAGGGCGACAAGAACTCTGCATCGTCAAAACAGGACTGGAGTCATTCATGGCACATAATTAATTCCTCAGCATTGCAAAAGGGTAAAAAAAAACTATACAAATGACCAAAAAATTTGAAAGGCGCTTTACATCATCTGGGTGCGCGTGCGTATGCGCGTAACAGAAATGTACAAAGCGCACATATGTGCAAAAGGCGCAGCTGTTGGGCGAAAAACCCGCGCGCCTGCTAAACGATGCATTTATTGAAATTGGTCGGCCTCCCAACCACTAATGGATCGGCTCCCAAGTCGATTTGACACCAAATTCGAGCTCAATCCTCATGGTGGGCTGGTCAAAGACCTAATTGTGCCCTAAAGAGCCCATTTTCACATTCAAAAGAGGTTGCATAATAACCCAATGCTTGGCTATAAAAAGTCATGAATGACCACCATTTTCTCAAGGAATTCTTTGTATTGTTATGCTGCTGAGATTGCTAAGGACTCATTTTTTGGAAATAAACATCATAAGCTGCATTTCATAGGGCTTTCCACCTCTCACTAGAGTGGATAAGCTTGGAGTTCTTTAACCCACATTCTTCATCTTTTCATTGTAAGGAGAGCAATCAGTTGAGGGCCTCAAGAGCCTTCCATTGGAGAGGGAAGGGACCCAAGTCCTCTTTCTCCATTGTGTCTTTGGATTTCATCAATAAGATCAGCTTATACATTGGTGATATCGGTCCATTTGTATTTATTTTTCATTT
>JASDQU010102395.1:303601-322003 GCA_032191745.1 Picea mariana
ATACATTGGTGATATCGGTCCATTTGTATTTATTTTTCATTTCTTTTATATGCTCATAGTTTCATTTGGTTTTTGTTTAATTCTTGTTTATAACTTTGTAGTTTCTTTTTCTAACCTTTCCTTTCACAGCTGTCATGCCTAGCAGAGCCCAACTGGGCGTGTAAGTACTCTCAATCTACTCATCAAGTGATGAATAGAGTGCAAACACCTAGGCACCGAACTAGACCGAGGCTCCCTCAGAGGGGTGAGGGGAGCGTCGATCGTGTTTTTGATGCCCTGGTGTGTGTTCCAGGGGAGCGCTAGCGCCCTGTGGATGAGTTTAGGGGACTGCCAATGCAATAATGAAAAATATGTTGCTATTTATGCTAAAAGTACCCAAATATTTGCTGTGAGAGGATGAATAATGGCTTTTAAATGTATGTTATTGTAGTTTACATGGATAAAAACCATGATCGAATGTAAAGTACATGAGCATGAGCTAAATGATATAGCTGCATTGAAAAACCCTCAGACACAGGCCGCTTTGAGGAATTGTGGCCTCCTCAAGTATTTCAAATTGGAAAAGATGAAAAAGGAAGTTTTACTACTCAAGTATTTGATTGGACTGTGGGATGACGATGAACATGCATTTCGTATTGGGCCACAAATGCTCAAAATTAATCTTGATGCTATATGATTTTTGACCAACCTCTCAAGAAGAGGGGCTCCTATCACTTTGTCTAGGCAATGGGAAACTGCTCAGCCTACAGAGGTGTATGTGGCTGATCATTGCATTCCAGGGTCACGATTGGTCAGAGGATGAATCGTGATCAAAGACGCTAGAGATTTGACACTACGATCTATCTTGTTTTCCATAACCAACCTAGAAGGTAGCACAAGTGCACATTTGTCTTAAAAATCCCAAATGTATGATGCTCTACAATGCGTGGAGCCGAGATTATTCAACTGCAGTGCAGGATTCCTTCACAATGTGAAGGATCAAATCACGAAGTGCAGGACTGGGAAACAAAAATAGTTTGGTTATGGTTTCTTCTTGGTTTCATTCTTTCTGGAGAAAATTCGTTAGATGCAGTCGCAGATTGTGCTGGTGGCATGACCGGTGGCTGAACCACATATGGAAAGGTGGACAAGTTTGTCCCCAAGATTGGGGACCGACTCAGAGTTCAAGTTCACGACTGACTTCTTTGCTTGGTGGAGAAGGCATTTGATCGTCATTGAGGACTTTCAATATGCCAGAGTGGATTTCCGGGCTAGCTTGGACTTAGTACTTCCAGAGGGTATTGACTGGGATGCGTCAGGTACGAAACCAAAACCTTGTCATGTGTTTTTTGATTTTGAAATTTATATTATTTTTATGTGTACAAAGAGGGATTTTAATAGATGTATTGTTTCATCATGCAGATAGAGGCACATCACGTCTGATAGAGATACCGACACTAGGGTGTCGCGAAGACGTGCAGATAGCCATGGAGCACGAGGTGGCAGTGGGAGGTCTCCAGGAGGTTGAGAGGAACCTCCGAGTTCTCACCATGGGTGTTCCACCTCTCAGGAGGCTAGATGTACCTCTACATATGCAGAGGCATACAATAGGGGTTCCTGAGAGTTTGAACCACTTGCTTCAACGAGTGGTTTGTGCAGTGGTGTGATTCTTGGAGCACAACGTGGTGCAGGAGGAATATGATCCTCTATATGTTTTGTAGTATTTTCATGATGATATCATGGGAATGAGGGCCCAGATTTTGACCCATTATGTACTTTTTTGATGTAAACAAACTTTTTCTATCACGCAGTTTATATATATATATATATATATATATATATATGTCCGAGTTTTATGGTGCCAATTATGTTACAAATGTTTTTGTGTGATTTTTTTAATGTACAAGTGATTCATTTTCTTTATAAAATTTTATCTATGTGCAAGATATCGATCCAAAATATAATTTGCTAGCGAATCCAAAGTAGTGTTGAGTTCTCTTGGTATGTGTCTGCATTCTGTAAATTCAAATATTCTCTCAAGACGATGAACTCGTAGGTGGAGACGTAATAGGATAGGGTTGCGAACGACATAGACTCGATTAAGCTAACGAACCACGAGTTGACAGTCTAGGGTAATGATTATACAAGATATACTTAGGGATGAGGCCTCGGTTAAAATTCCAATGACAATGTGATATTCTGCCATGTTATTGGTTGTCAATCCTAAGCAAATGCCTCCTGAACTCACCAACTCATTAGAGTGGTAAATGACCCAAGATGTAGAAGCAATGTTCTGGGTGTGTCGACTAGCACCATCCGCAAACCCGATAAAGATAGAAAAGGGAGATGTTATCTGCGCACGCAATCAAAAGACAAATTATAATTGGCTAAAACAAAACTTGTACATGCAAGAGAAAAAGACA
Source organism: Picea mariana (assembly GCA_032191745.1). NCBI lineage: Eukaryota > Viridiplantae > Streptophyta > Pinopsida > Pinales > Pinaceae > Picea > Picea mariana. The sequence goes on from JASDQU010102395.1 coordinate 306,004, forward strand.
CACCAAATCAAAACTATAGTACAATAGTGTACAAAGCACACATGCTAGATGTTCTATACATAGTACTTCTTAAGGTAAAGCCCATTTCAGGGTTCACCGAGAGATATTCCATTGTATTCAACTAGTTCGTATGCACCTCTATGAAATACAAGTTTAATGATGTAGGGTCCATGCCATAGAGGTTCTAACTTTCCCGTCCCTAGCTTATCGTGATCCTGGTCATAAACGAGGACTAGGTCTCCTTCCGTGAAAGTATGAGGTTGAACCTATTTTTCATATTGACTCTTCATTTGTTTTTGATACGTCTCGTTAATGAGAGGAACATCGTGACATGTTTCATCCAACTTAGTCAGATATAGGAATCGTTCCTCTTCAACAGAGGTGTGAGGCAAGAGTTCTATGGTGAGTTTCAATGAAGGAATTTCACACTCGATTGGTAATACTGCTTCAACGCCATATACCAACTAGAATGGAGTGAATCTAGTTGCAGTTTTCACTGAGGTGCGGTAAGCCCAGAGGGCAGAGAAGAGTTGCAAGTGCCAAGAAGTTTTGTTTCCCCCCACCATGCATTGGATCATGGTTTTAAGGACTTTGTTGATAGCTTCAACTTGTCCATTTTCTTGAGGATAGTAGGGGGATGAGTTTTTATGGAAAAAACCCAACTTGACATGTAACTCACTCATCATTTGGTTTTGAAAATGTGAACCGTGATTAGTGACAATGGCTTGTGGAACACCAAAGCGAGTGATGATGTGGTTAAATATGAAGAGAGATGCAATACAACCATCATTAAGAAAAGTAGCCATAGCCTCAGCCCATTTTGTGAAATAATCAACAATAACGATGATATAACTGTGCCCCCCCGGCTGAGGTAGGATTACATTGCATAAAATCAATGCCCCATTTGGAAAAGGGAACGATGGCGATAATAGGATGTAACGGAGCGGGGTGGGTGCGTACCTTTTTATGAAAATCTTGGTAGGGTGGGCATATTTTGACAGCCTCAATACAATCTTTGAAGATGAAGGGCCAAAAGTAACCGATACGTAAGATTTTTTGAGTTGTAGCCATCCCAGAAAGGTGATCGCCACATGCTCCAAGGTGACAGTCATTTAGAACACATTCAACCTCATCATGAGTTAAACAACGTCATAGGATAATGTCAATACCACGACAATACAAAGCGTCACCTATGATGAGGTAGCATTTAGAATGGTGGAGAATACGATGACGTTATTCACGGGAGATATCAGGCTAAAAACGTTGGGTTTGAAGATAGAGAAGAATATCTCCATACCAAGGGTCAGATGTGCTAATGAGGAATAGAGATTCATCTGGAAGAGAATCATTGGGATCAGTGTCTTCATCAGCATGGGGAAGATTGCAGATAAGTTTTGCAAAAACCAAAGACTTTTTAGCTTTCGATTTGGCAAACTCGAGGTCGAATTCCTGAAGAATAACGATCCATTTGGAATATTTTCCCCCAAGGACTTAATGTGTCAGAATGTGATACATGGGATTCAAGTCCGCAATGACCATGGTGGTGCGTAACATGATGTAATGGAAAAATATTTGGATGACAATAATGGATTATAGAGCCAACTTTTCAACGTGTGAATATCGGAGCTCGAGACTGGATAAAATCTTGCTCAGATAGTAGATCACATGTTCATTCATCACCGTTAGGGTCCTATTGAACTAACACCATAGTGATAGTGGAAGTAGAGGCTGCCGAATAAAGGATATAGTCTTGTGCATAATTCATAGGATGCAAAAGAGGTGTATAGGTCAATGCATGTTTAAGAGCATCGAAATATCATTGAGCAGTGTCATCCCAGATGAAAGGAGTGTATTTCTACAACAATCACATAAATCCTTAGTAAGCTTGGTGTAATTACATATAAAACGACGAAGAAAGTTTGCTTTCCCTTGCAAAATTTGTAGTTGGTCCAGATTGTTGGGATGAGATAAAGAAATAATAGCTTTGATTTTTAAGGGATCCACCCTAATCCCATATTTGGAGACAACGAAACCAAGGAGTCAACCTGATTCAACATCGAAGATGCATTTGTGGGGGTTCAAACGGATACGGTAAAACTGACATCAAATAAAAATGGCCCGTAGATGACCAATATGGCCTGATTGATTAGATGAATGGGCAGGTAAATCATCGAGATAGGGTTCTGCAATATGTTTGATATCGTGGAAAGCATACAACATGGCCCACTGGAACATAGCGCCAATGTTTTTGAGACCAAAAGGTAGTTTCCAATAAGCGAATTTTCCCCACAGGTAGATGAAGGCTGTCTTATGTTGATCAACAAGTAGAATGTCAATCTGGTTATATCCTGAAAATCCATCCATGAAAGAGAAAATAACGCTACTAGTGCAATTAGCAATGATTTGGTCGATGAAGGATGTGGGGTAATTGTCTTTTGGACAAGCCTTGTTGAGATCCCTATAATCAACGCAAACACGAATGGTTCCTTGTTTTTTAGAAACTAGAATAATGTTAGAAACTCATTCCGTCAAGGGGATAGTATAGAGAAAGCCATATTTTAACAGTTTTTCAACTTTTGCCTTTATGGCCATGGTTTTCTTAGGATGAACCAGGATAAGTTTTTGTCGCACACGTTTAACGCCTGGGTAAGTTTTATTTCATGCACAATGATCGAAGGATCGATCCCTGGCATTTCCTTGTAGCTCCAAGCAAAGACATCAAAAAAATCTTTAAATAAAGTGGTGTAAGATGACACTTCCTCGGGCGAACAATTAGTACTAAGATGAACATTTTCCAAGATAGCTTCTTTGATCGAGATATTGATAGCGATGGCAGAAGAGATGTTGCCTAAATTCCCCTCAGAAGTAGTATCCTGGGTAAGTATAGGAGATTGGGGAGAATCAACAACATCGTCGGGGGGGGGGTGTGAAGATAGAGTGTTCATCTAGACTAGGAAGAAAATATGATTGATGATGGTTTTCATCCCAAGGTATCTCATCGATACTAAACATTTCCATAATGGATTCATCTGATGCGAAAATCTGTGAAATGTAGTCAAAAGAAAAGGACAAGGAATTCAACCAAGATGACAACGAATAAGTGTTGGATGCCAATAGATGTTGGTCATCCAAGGAGAGAGAGGTAGATTGGATAACATCGTATGAAGCCTCAGTTGGACTAAGTGGCATAGTGTCACGTAGTGCATCTAATTCTAATGGACTAGGCATAAACCAAGGATCAGATGATTCTAAAGACTGATAGGCCATAGTCAAAATCATATTGATTGTGGAAATATGTTGTGTGGTGGGAGGAAGTGGTGCAGGGAAAGTACCCATAAGGGAAGAATCTTTTAAAATACCTACACCAACACTTTCATAAGTGATATTACTATCTTCCAAGAAAGGAATATTGTTGGTAGCGGGAGTGCGAGCATCGGGTGTATAGTAATCTAACTGGTCGATAGTGACAAGTTTACCTTGATGAGGGAATTGTACACATTGAAACACCAATGAAGTGATGACAATCATGGAATAAAACCAACTTATTCCTAATAACAAGTTGTAATCAAGGGGAGCATCGACTACCTCTACATCGACATAGACGGTCTTACCCCCTAACTGAATGACTAATGACTGCAAGAGTCCATGAGGAAGAAAACCTCACCCATCAAATGCTCGTAACATCGTAGGGGATTGATTAAGCACAAGTGATTTTAATCATTTCCAACAAGATAATGACGTGACACAAGTGGAAGCTCCCTCATCCAATATCGTGCGGTGAATGTGTTGGTTATGAACAACGACATCAATTTGAAAAGCAAGCTGGGTGAGAAAGGCATGACTTGAAGTTGTTGAGGTTAAACGTGATATTATTTGACGACTCGGGATCAATGGCGCCAATGGCATCCAAGACCGTTCTATGTTGACTTGAGCAATGTTGTAGAACTTCAAGAGCAGACATAGCACACGATGCTTGAGCCAAATCTTCAACAATTTTGTAGTTTTGGGCGACACGAGAACTAGGATTAAAAGTTGACTTGAGGATAGTGGTCTTGGGAGGGCGTAAAATAGAGTCAAAAGTAGGTTTCTTGATCTAAAGTGACCCAGATGGAGGACTAATAGATGGAGGACTAATGAAGGAAAAAGATGGATCCGGTGGGGTACCGTTAGTGACCTTTTCTTTATCAAGTTTAGTTGGTGTGTCATACATGGTGGTGTGAGTGGTTAAATCATTCCCATTGAACATTAAATATGAGCACTCATCGAGGCTTCATCACTAGGAGGATGGTTAGAACCACCCCCCATGGGAGGGGCAAGAGCTTGAGCAACCATGGGTTGCTGCTGAGGAAAAGACAATGTTAACATGGTGGGTTGGGAATTCCCTTTGAAAAGTTTTTCAACTTCATCGTGATGTGGACAGTCTCGGGTGAAATGATCTTCACCACAAATAAGACATGGGAATTTCGATTTTTGTTGTGGTTTCTTTTCAACAACAGGTGGTGGATTTTGTGTTTTGGAATGTTCATTATTATCATTATTCTTTTTGGTTTTTTTGTTTTGTTTTCTTCTTACCCTTGGATTGTTGTGAAGAGGCAGATTAAACTGCATTCACCTCAGATATTTGATTCAGGAGGGAGGTAGAGGAGAGTGAAGTCAAATTGGTAATGGGTGCGGAAACAGATCTATTGACTGTGATGTAGATTGGGTTTTGACGATAGCGATAACTATTAGAAAAACAAGACCGCAGAGAAATAAAATAAGTCAAATGTGGAAATAAACACATAAGATACACAATACAATAGAGACACAGATATACGTGGTTTACCTAGTGTGGGCTACGTCCACCAAAGAAATTGCCAGGTCCTTTCTTTATTATTATCCAACAATTGAAGGGATACAACCTACAAAAAACCCGTTGTAACTTCCTCTTCTTTCTCTCACAGTCTCCTCTCTCAGAATACAATATTCACTATCATACATAGCTGCAATACATTTCCCTCATAAAAGAGGGTTTCCTTCTAGGGAAAAAAACCCTAACATAATTTCTACCGTTAGATCTGCGACCTTATAATGAATGGTCCAGATTTACAATGAAATTACAATATACATTTACAAGGCATTTTTTCCTTCGGGGGCTTTGCCCCCGAACCCCCATCGGGGGATGTTGCCACTTGCCCCCAGACCCCCCAGCTAGGGGGATATCTCCCCCGGACTCTATAGAGGGGGTAACCCCCCTCTGCACTCCCCCGCATGGAAGAGTGTAAATTATTCTAGGGTGTAAAGTCTTCATGGGGTATAAACATGACTGAAAAAAAAGACCTCTGAATATGGAAGATAATCAGGCTCCACAACCAACAATAAATCCATCTGCATGTGCCGTGGAGGAAGGTTTGGATGGATCGATAGGAGTACAGGTATCATTTGGAATCAACTCATACAAAGTACTATATTGGGAGTAAACCAAATCTAAGTACTGAGCTCGGGCAATGGCTTCTTCCTCAGTGACTACACCACCCATGGCGACGTCATTAGCAATTGGGGGTAAAAGAGATTTAGTAAACCACTATGTCAATAACTGGTCAAGAATGGTCGCTTTAATCAACCTTCGCCGTCACCTCCACTCATGAATGTGATCAAAGATATGCACGAAGTTTGTTTGATGAAGGGAGGTTAAAAGTTCAGTACCCATCTCGTAACGGATGGGTAATTAAAATGCGTGAAAAAATCCATAGCGAAAGAGTTGAAGTCTTGAAAGGAACCACGTTGAAGTTCAATGTACCATTTGGCTGCAGAGTCCGTGAATGTGCATTGGAAGAGACACAAACATATAGAATCATCCATCAACGACTTTTATGAACACCATAAATGGAATATCATCACATGGTTGTTTGGGTCTTCTCTAGGTTTACTATCAAATTTGGGGATGTCAGAAGGTAATTTAGCAGGAATTGTTGGCCAAAAAGGAAAATGAAATATGGGATCATTTGTCAACTGAGACAAGTATGGTAGATCTAGTGTGGAAAGAAAGGGTAATTGTCAGTTAACCTGAAAGTGATACTGGTGTGGCACAGGGACACCAGTGGGGCCATAAAATGGTTGAGGTGGATAATTGTATCCAGTAGGCCCTCCCATATTTAGTTGTTGTTGACCAATATAGGCAGGATTCGATGGTTGTTGAGGAACGTTCATGAGTGGGGTGAAACCAAGTTGATTCTGAGGAGTATAAGTCAGTTGATTTGGTTGTGGGGGATAAATAATTTTCCCTTGAGGAGGGTAAACAATTTGTTCTTAAGGAGGGTAAACATTAGCCCCTTGGGGAGGATAAACATTAGACCCTTGGGGAGGATAAGGTTGTTGTCCTTGAGGACCCCAGGTGGGATTTGGGACACCCATATAAGGTTGTCCAAAAGATAATATAGAAGGAACAAGATTCGATAATCATCCTTGTGGGTTATGGTATGATTTCCCCCCATGGTAGGGTTGATTAAACATACCTCTTGAAGGTACTCCCCAGGATTGTGAAGGGTTTCCAACAAAAAAGGGTTTGCCCCCTTCCATAGGTTTATTTACAACTTTGGTTTGACCAGTAAAGGGGGGTTGTCCTCCAGAAGGAACTTGCAAAGGTGGCTGTCCCCCAGGAGGGGTAGGCCCACTAAACGATGGTTGTCCCCCGAGAGGGACAGGTCCACTAGACGATGGTTTCCCCCTAGTCGGGATATGTCCCACCATTGGATGTGTATGTCTGGCAAGGGTCTGCATTCTCTGCTGTAAAGGTGTTCCAAGAGGATCTTGTGGAACATGAGGAGCTGTAGTGTGAAAAGGTGTAACGGTGGGAGTAACGGTTGAATTGAATTGTGTATGATAAGAAGTGATGAATTGTGCTGACGTAATAGGAAGATTGACGACCTGTTCGATGGGACGATCAATCTTCTAATCGAATGGTTTTGCCTCAATGAAAAGAGGGTCATGAGGATTAAGAGGTTGTCGAATAAATTTAAAATTCTCATAAAGATCACATCCCGATGGAGTCCTCCATACGAAATGAGCAGATGTTTGATGTGGATCTACTGCGTTAGTAGGGCGAATGGGGGTCCTAAACTCATCATTAAAAATTGCTTATGTGGATCCCATATATGTCTCGGTAATTGGTCTCAATGGAAAACAAGGGACTTCTTCTTCTATAATATTAACGAACGAGTCCAATCGAACTAGGAGAGGTTCAATAGGAGCTTCTGACACAGGTGTAGTATAAGGAGTGGGGTCCTCACCCGTAACCAAGGCTCTTTCCGAATTTTCTAACAAAGGAGTAGCATCACTCCCAGCGTCAAAACGATTTTCTACCTCTTCACGGTAGACATCTTTAGGTGAATTAGGGGGTAAGGGTTTGTAGCCTTCTTCCGGAGGCAACCCTTGCATCCTATGTGATCTGCAAATACCTTTATCATCTATAGGCTCAATTTTGAAAAATTATTAAAACAACAACACACGCTAAAAAATCTAGAAGGACCAACAAAGAAACAAACCTTCTCTCAATGACCGTACTAGTTGGTGATGAAATCCAACATCGTGTGGTCAAATTGAGAATGGGATAGGATATGAGTGGGTGGAATAATTACGATGATGACCTGCTTAACGAACTTATGCCTTGGTGCAAACTCCCACACAGTAATCGTGGATTTACCCTCCAAGGATCCCGAGTGAGTTTGACCACCGTCTTCTCCAGGTACAATGAAGACTTCCCTTCACCATCACCTTGTGTAAAGGCCCTAAATATCATGGCCACTAAAGACACCAAATCATAGTCATCCCCTAGGCGGGTATAGTCGACAGTCCAGTCCAAATGAATGGGTAGGATAACAGGTCCGAAATCCTTCAAGAGAACCGAGGACAAGTGGACCGGTAGAACTCTAGAGGATCCTGAATGGATTTGGAATTCACGAAGCACCGAGACCGAATGAATACAGTTGGACCTCAAGAAGAACCCCCAATATATGATCTTACTACTATGAATGATTAAACGATGGAGGGATAATCTCTGTGGCTCTCCCGAACGTGACCTCGTGCGTAACCCATGTGTGAGAGGGGGATCCCAGATATGCCTATACTAAAATTGGTTTTGCTCTCCCTATCACAAGATGCTAATTTTGTTTTGAATGCTTTGGAGAATTGTACTCACAGCCTAATCCAAAGTGCTAATCCTAGTCTAATGTTGGTGGAAGAATCTAAAAAGAAAAAGTTTCTAGATCAATTTTAATTATCATTGATTTTTGTGGCTGTTCTTTACTCAGAGGTGAATGAGAGTGAAAATGATGATATTATGACTCGATTCCCAAAGAATCATAAGAAAAATGATAAACAATCATTTCTTTCAATGAACTTCTATTTATGGGAAGGAGAAGAATTTTCTTTCTTTCACCATCAAACACAAAAATGCAGAAATTTCATGCAATTGCTTTCAACAAGAATCCAATTCAATGCTAAACTATTCATAAATTGATTCTAATATCCAAAATCCAATCATGAAAATATATCTCTTTGTTTAAATATGAACTTTGATTGATTTGATTCGAAGCTTCTTATGCCAACCATATTTCACTATTTGCAGTTTTAGACAATTGGAAGCAAGTATCATATAAACAAAAAGGACACTCTCACAACGATCAAACAAGAAGCAAAACAAAATCTAAACTTTTCAAAAATAAAACCAAAACCCAAACAAGAAAATTTCCTTGGAAAGATACAAATCAAAGACCAAATGGAATAGTACAAAGATCTTTGGACTTCCTTGTGACAACTTTCAAACAATCAGATGAACGAGAAAGTATCAAAAACCAACTCAAAATCTCAAAGAGGAAGAGTGATTTCAAAACAAGGAAATATCTTACAAAATCCAAACAAAGAACCAAAAAATCTTCGAAAGAAACAGGTTGCAAGTTTTATAGAAGACACACACTGATAGAAAAAGTCTCGAGCAGGAGAAAAAACCAAAAAATCACACCCAACAAAGACATCCAACAATTTTCGAACAGAGGAAAAATCAACGCTCTGGTTATATAGGCACTAGAGTGCTACAACGCTTCCTAAAGCACTGTAGGGGAGCACCGATACTGAAATCAATGCTCTGGCTGTAAGGGAAGATGGGTGTTGTTTTTTGAGAATGAAAAAGTATCAACCCAAAATTCAAAACATTTAGGAGGGATTGATCATCAGCCTATGTAAGATGACTTCAGGACTGACACCACATGTATAAAAGAGGAAAAACACAATGAGTGGGATCTGAAGACAAGCAAAGACTAAGAGAAGACCAAGGAAAGAAACCAAAACTGAAAGCTTCAATCCCCAGTGGAGTCACCAATTTCTGTTTTAGGAAAATTCCCTTGCGGATAGGTGAATGTCCTCTTGGATCTTACACCCCTATGACCAAGAAAGAAAAATGCTAACATTGAACACTGACATTCATTTAAATGTAGCTAAACTAGTCAAAGGAAAAGAGGAAGAAAGCATGAGTATCTTTTTCTTAAGTTTGTGCTTGCTACGTCCAGGTTGAACTTGATCTTGAATCCCTTTAATGAGTTCTGCAATTCAAGAGACAACAAAGACAACGCATGCTTCCTATTCTACCAAGATTAGTTTAAACTAGATTTATCAAGAAGAGACAAGCCCATGCAAATATACACAATCTTGAAGGAAACAGGCCAAGCATATATATTAATGAGAGCATAACAAGGTGCTTACAATTTGTAGATGCATATGCAACAGCCTCACCAAGTCCTCCTTGTCCAACCCCTTGCTAAAAATATCCATGACCAGAATGACAATACTTTTCACTAATATTCTCCCCCCTTTCACCATGATAATTCCTCCTTATATAGGCTTTGAGAGGCTCAACAACCTTAGCTATTCTTGGGATAAGTGGAGGATATGACTCCATTAGTTATGGATTTCTCTTAGATTCAACCTTTAACTTGGATTTGAGCCAAATTGATTCATATGTTTCTTAGTTGTCCTTAGATATAAGGGGGATTGTTCCCCAATATTCTCTCAACAGATTGACGCTCCATCAAAGTTCGCCACAGAGCGCTATAGCACTCCCTGCAAGTGGGTAGGGGAGCGCTGATCTCCAAAAATACTTTTAAGATGATTATTATTCAAGGTAAAAGCTTGTAAACTTTTCCAAATGACATGTTTTCCTCTTCCAACAAGTCTTAGAGGATGTCCCAAGTGTTCTTATGATGTCATCCTCAATGCGACATATGTGGGACGAAAATATGACTTTTGTGACACTTGCGACAAAAGTATGACACTTGCGACAATGACATTGAGACATTATCGAAGTGAGGAATTTTGACGTGTAACAAATGCCCACCTCCTCATTAATTAAATGGCCTAACAGGTTGCCCATATGGGTTAAAGAGAGTCCCACCTCTCCATTACTGTCTTGGGTTTTATTTTCCACTACTTAGTTAGCTGGGTAGTTAGATCTATTATTATAATAATAGAGACTCATTTAATGAGATCTTTCCATTATTGTATTGGGTTTTATTTTCCACTACTTAGTTAGTTGGGTAGTTAGATCTATTATAATAACAAAGACTCATTTAATGAGATATTTTTGAATTTTTCCAATGGACCATTTTGTAATGCTATATAAAGGCCTAGAAATCCTTCTTATAATATAAAGTTACTCATTTTGGCTTCTCTCATATTTTCTATTGTTCATTGTGAGATTAATTAGCTCTGAGTGATTTACTAGTAATTAGTTTTAGAGGCGAGGCTCCTCTTTGAGCCTCACCTCTCGAGTACTTCATTTACATGTATTTTTCCATGCTTCTTTTCATACAATATTGGCATGTCTAATATCCTCCTCTTTTGACATTCAAGCCATATTGGCACAGGGGCAGACCCAGGGTTCAACGCTTCAAAAATGCACCAACAAAACCCTAAATACCAACCCTTTCGACAACACTCGCGAAGCAGGCGAAGTCTCACATGAGGTAGAAGCAAGGGGGGGTTACAGGACACAAGTGTTTGTAACCAAGCTGGGACACAGATCTATGATTATAACAATTTGCAGATTATTCTAGTACACTTAGACGATGATATACATTAGTTCATTAGCTTCATTAACATCACAGATCAAACCTAAATATAGATCAACGCAATAAAAATAAAGATTAAGTACTTCTACCACTTAGCACATAGCACTGATTTAGATCTAACATTCATCAACACAAGTAATAGCACTAAGAATCAACAGATCTATCTGTCGTACATAAAAGCACTGAGCAGATTTTGTTGGCCCTCGACCAAGATTTGGGAGAACCTTGGTCATGTTTGAACATTTTTGGGACTTCGACAGGCTGGTCGAAGATGGAGCGCTAAGGGGAAGAGGAGATCACGAGATCTCACTCATTTTGCAGGCTTTTTGGATTTTTTTAATGGGTATGGGATGTCGGCCCATGGGTTTACCCATGCTTAGGCCCCTTTTTGTAATGTATAAATAAGTAGCTAGGCGATGTAAGAAGAGGCTGATGGCTTAGTGCTAATATTATCTATGTGAAAGAAAATGTGTTAAGGCTTGTAGAGCTAAGTGCAAGCATTTTGTAAGTGCTTTGTGCACATGGAATGTGTAAGGCTTTGTGCTTTGACTAGACTTGAGGAAGGAGGATCTGGCGAGGTGCACGCAGATCTCCTGTCCTTTGCGGAGTTGGATCTGTGGCTCTATGCATGTAAGAATATTGAAGAGACTAGTAAAGAAGAGAAGAGTTGGTGGACGTATCCCCACACTGGGGTGAACCATGTATATCCTATGTTGATGTGCTCTGTAATATGTTGTTCATGTTATTGACGTATCTATTTCCTTAGTGCACTTTTCTTGATGCATGATAGGTAGATCCATTGATGCTTAGTGCTTTACATATGAATGAAGGTTAGATCTACTCTGATGCTATGTGATAATGGTTAGATATGCTTAATCTTGGTTGTTGTTGTGCTAATCTGTAACTAGGGTTAGTCTGCGATGTGAATAAGAATCATAACTTAAGACATACTATTTGCTAAGTGCTCTGTTAAGTATTGTGATCACAGATCTGTGTGCAAGATACCAGATATATAAAATATGCAGAATAGAAATAAAATGCTAGAAATGGAAGAATAACAGTAAAATATCCAGCATAATCTTCACAATACACAGAAATGATATACAAAATAGCAATAGAAATAGAACTTTGATTCAGATAGCAATGTTCACAGGCCTCTTCGAGGGGGCAACCTCCAGTCAAGCAACGCTCTGTTACAATAATCTCCAAGCTAGGGTTCTCATACCCTTGACCCTTATTTATACTAAATATGTCTATTAAGAGAAGCATCTAGAGGAAGATCCTTCTAGAAGCAGAAGATTCTATTAGGTCTTCTTACATCTGCCTTATTCTATTTTATTGAAAGGCCTTATTAATATTGACCTTTATTACATCTGAATACATTGATCTACCTATGTGCAGGTTAGGACCTTAACATGTCCGCCCCCTTAAAAACAACCTTGTCCTTAAGGCTTGAGATGTGGAAACTGCTGCAGAATGGTAGCTGGTTCCCAAGTGGCATCTGCTGGAGTCATATCTTTCCACTGTACGAGCACTTCCTTGATGGTTCTCTGATGCAGGCGGTGCTTATGCTAGTCCAAAACTGCTTCTGGCTGTAGCCAAATGGATCCTTCTTCAGCTAACTCTGGAAGGTTGGTTTGAATTTGGCACTTGGTTCCAATCACCTTCTTCAAGCATGAAACATGAAAAACAGGATGTAGCTTCGACTGACTGGGCAGAACTAACTGATATGCAACTTGTCCCACACGCTTGAGAACTGTGTAAGGGCCATAAAATTTGGGTGCTAGCTTTTGACAATGCTCGGCCTTGAGGGAAGTTTTCTTATATGGTTGCAGTCTCAGAAACACCTGATCCCCTTCTACAAATTGTTGTTCAGAGCGACCTTGATCTGCTTGCTGCTTCATTCTATTCTGTGCCATGACCAAGTTCTCTTTAAGGGTACGAAGAATATCCTCTTGGACTGTAAGTGTTTGGTCAACCACCTGGACCTTCGAGGTACCCGGTAAGTATGAGAGAACTGAAGGTGGCTTCTATCCATATACTGCTTCAAAAGGAGTCATGCGAGTGGCTGTATGGTATGTAGTGTTGTACCACCATTCGGAAAGGGGTAAACATTGAGCCCACTGGTGTTGTTTTTCAGAGGAAAAACACCTCATATATGTTTCCAAACACTTGTTGACAACTTCCGTTTGACCATCCGTTTGGGGATGATAAGCTGAGCTGGGATGCAATTGTGTGCCTTGTAGCTTAAACAACTCTTGCCAAAAATTGCTTGTGAAAGTTTGGTCTCGATCGGAAACAATAGAGTGCGGCATGCCATGAAGCTTGAAGATCTAGTCCATAAAAAATTGAGCCACCGTGGATGCAGTAAATGGGTGGGGAAGAGCGCAAAAATGAGCATACTTGGAAAGGCGATCCACCACCACCATTATGACTAATTTATTCCCTGATTTGGGTAAGCCTGTAATAAAGTCCATAGAGATATCCTTCCAAATAGCAGAGGGAATTGGAAGTGGTTGGAGGGTGCCTGGAGATTTGACTGTTTCTCCCTTGTTGCGTTGACACACCTCACATTCAACTACAAAATTATGGATGTCCTGTTTCATACCATCCTAGAAAAAAGAACGTTTGACTTAGTCATATGTTTTGGTGAACCATGAGTGCCCCGCTGTGGGTGTAGCATGAAGCTTAGAAAGCACTGTGGATTTGAGCTTGGATTGTTTACTTAAATACAAGAAACCTTTGTATCAAATCTCATCCTGGAGCCAGGAGTACCCTAGGGGAGTTGGAGCCTTGTTCTGCAGTTGCTGTATCAGATTCGAACTTTTGGGATCTTGAAGCCATTCCTAGTGCACAGCTTGGAGCCAATCAAGTACAATGAAGGAAAGAGAAAAAAGGGATCCTTCATCTTCATATTTCTGGGACAGTGCATCCGCCACGACATTGTCTTTGCCCTTCTTGTAAATGATCTCATAATCATATCCAAAGAGCTTGGTCACTCATTTTTGTTGTTCCTATGAGGAAATGCGTTGTTCCAGAAAGTACTTGAGGCTTTGATGGTCTATCTTAATTTGGAAGCGTTTCCCCAAGAGATACGAACGCCACAACTCAACGGCATGCAGAATCACCAACATTTATTTTTCATAAATGGATTTGCCCAGATTCTTTTCAGACAGTTGCTTGCTAGTGAAGGCCAAAGGTCGACCCTCTTGCATAAGGATAGCGCCAATTCCTTTCCCCGAGGCATCACATTCCAACACAAAGGTCTTTGTGAAGTCGGGAAGGGCCAGAACCAGAGTGGTGCACATGGCCGTCTTCAAGGTTTGAAAAGCTTGAGCAACTGCTGAAGTCCAAGTGAAAGAGTTCTTTTTGAGGAGCGCCGTGAGAGGTGCTGCAATCTTTCCGTAGTTCTTAATGAACTTGCGATAATACCCTGTGAGGCCCAAAAATCCCCGCAAGCTTTTGAGAGTCTTTGGGTGCGGCCAGTCTTGCATAGCTTCAATCTTTTTCGGGTCCACCCTGATGCCATCCTTTCCCACCAAATGACCCAAGTATTCTACTTCTGAGGCACCAAAAGCACATTTGGACTGTTTCAGGAAAAGTTGGTGCTGAGAGAGTAGGCAGAGAACTTGATCCACATGAGTAAGATGGTCTGTCCAGGTTTTGCTATAGATGAGGATATCATCAAAGAAAAGTAAGACAAAATGACAGAGAAAAGGGCGGAAGACATGGTTTATGAGGCTTTGGAAGGTGGAGGGAGCATTACAAAAACCAAAGGGCATGACCAAAAACTCATAGTGGCCCTCATGAGTGCGAAAGGTGGGCTTGGGAATGTCGGCCTCTTTCATACGTATCTAGTGATAGCTCGAGCGAAGATCAAGTTTGGTAAAGAATTGGGCGCCAATCAATTCATCCAGGAGGTCATCAATGACAGGAATGGGAAATTTGTCTTTGATGGTTAGTTTGTTGAGAGCACGGAAGTCAGGACACATTCACCACGAACCTTCTTTCTTCAGTACCATGACAACCGGAGAGGAGTAAGGGCTCGTACTAGGATGGATGACGTCGACAATAAGGAGCTCCTGGACCATTTTTTCAATTTCATTTTTTTGTGCAAAGGGTGGCGATATGGACGTATATTGGGGGGAAGGCTGCCTGGGACAAGGGGAATAGAATGATCATGGACACCGTGGGAAGGAAGGAGTCCTTGGGGAGTGGAAAATACCTTTTGATGTTTAGAAAGGTGGGCTTGGAGGTCTTGGGGCACCGGTGGGGTCTCTGTGGCTTGTATGGCGTGGAGTTGGGCAATGACACCTGAATGACCTTTTTTGAGCAGTTTTTCCATGTGATGAGAACTAATGACCTCAGGTGAACCAGCAGTGATGCCTTGAAATTTATATTGGTGGCCTCCTTGGTCGAATTGCATGGTTAAGTTATGAGAATCCATAAGAATGGGACCCAAAGTCCTTAGCTAGTCTGTACCCAACACAATGTCGCAACCGCCCATGTCAATAGCAAACATATGGGATTTTAGGTGGTAGTCACCGATTTGGAGATGCACATTTTCACAGCGCCCGCCACATTTCATAGAACCACCATTGGCAATCATGATTTGGAAATTGTTGACAGCATGGATGTAGCAATGGGTTTCTCGGGCAATGTGGCGATGAATAAAATTGTGGGTGCTGCCACTATCAACCAGAATGATGACCTTTCGGTACTTGATGTAACCGATTAACTTGAGGGTTTGGGGGGCAGAGAAGCCGGTGAGAGCATTGAGGGAAATGATCGGTTCCACTTCGGGAGGGTCGGAGGGAGGGTTGATGTTAGTGATTTATAATGACTCGGGCACAAGGGGAGTGTCAACATCTTCTTCTGGAATATCCTCAGAGATGGCCATA
>JASDQU010102395.1:337219-395208 GCA_032191745.1 Picea mariana
CCTTAGCCGTACTACCCGACTACCCCGGTACTAGAGAGTATCTTCCCGAGTGTTGTTCTCGGTGACACTATAGCAGTCCGGCGGCCGATAGGTTTATCTAAAGAGGGCTTCAAGAAATCTAGGCCGTTCCGTACACAGGTGCTGTCTGATGCGCTACCACTAGAAGGGGTACCAACAGGGGTTACAAGGGTGGCCAATGGATGTGTGCTTAAGAACTACTTGTATCTCCTGCGTGTATGAATCCCTCAACCGCGGGTTTATGCGCGTAACGACAGATCTCTGTGGCTTAAAGACGCCGGAATACGTCTCTACCCTAAAAAAAAATACCCACAATTTCTGCCAAGGAAAGTGCTCTGATACCACTTGCAAGATACCAAATATATAAAATATGCAGAACAGAAATAAAATGCTAGAAATGGCAGAATAACAGTAAAATATCCAACATAATCTTCACAATACATAGAAATGATATACGAAATAGCAATAGAAATAGCACTTTGATTCAGATAGCAATGTTCACAGGCCTCTTCGAGGGGGCAACCTCCAGTCGAGCAACACTCTGTTACAATAATCTCCAAGCTAGGGTTCTCATACCCCCGACGCTTATTTATACTAAATATGTCTATTAAGAGAAGCATCTAGAGGAAGATCCTTCTAGAAGCGGAAGCTTCTATTAGGTCTTCTTACATCCACCTTATTCTATTTTATTGAAAGGCATTATTAATATTGACCTTTATTACATCCGAATACATTGATCTACCTATGTGCAGGTTAGGACCTTAACACTGTGTCCCAGCTAGGTTGTAGACACTTGGGTCCTACAATCCCCCCTATGTCTACCTCGGGTGAGACTTCATCTGCTTCGCAGGTGTTGCTGAAAGGGCTGGTAGTTAGGGTTTTGTTGGTGTGATGTTGAAGCTTTGAACCCCGGGTCTGCCCCTGTGCCAACAAATGGTTCCATTGCCAGGACCTGAAACTCTAATTGCTAG
The DNA here is from genome assembly GCA_032191745.1 of Picea mariana. Taxonomy (NCBI): domain Eukaryota; kingdom Viridiplantae; phylum Streptophyta; class Pinopsida; order Pinales; family Pinaceae; genus Picea; species Picea mariana. The sequence continues at coordinate 338,209 of JASDQU010102395.1, forward strand.
GAATTGAAGAAAAGAGAAAGCTCTGTGCATAGATCTGTTGCTGTAGTGTGCAGTACTCTACTTGACTTACACAGCTTTGTGTTAAGAAAGAGAAGTCCGATCTGAAGAAAAGAGGTAAGATCTTAAAGATTTGTGCTCTGGTAAAGGTAAGATAAGTGGAAATTTTTATTTCAAAAGTATGAATTTAGGTATGTTTGATAGATTCTGTCCTAGTTTGAAAACTAGGGCACAACTAGAAGAAAGAAGATCCGATTTGAATAAAATTGATAGAAAAAGTGAAAGATATGTTATCCCTATGCATAGAAAGAATTTTTGGACTAAAAAGTGAATGCAAGATCCTAGAAAGAATGTTTGCAGATTGCAGACTCATCACTGTGATCCCAGTGTGCAGTACAAGAAAGGTTGGGGATCATTTAAGAGGGAGAGAGGATTGACACTATGTTATAATTGCAGAAGACGGGGACATATTCCTAAGGAATGCCCTGGTATAGGTCCTATTTGTCTTTGTTGTAAATTTTTTGGTCATGAGGTTTTGGATTTCCCTAGAATGTTTGCTAGAGTTGAAAAGATGATCTTGAAACAAGCAAACCATGAAGAAGGTCAAGAAACCAAGGATATGCTAGAGAACTAGAAAGAATCAGGGACTATGTTATTATAGTTGAAAGAAACATTGAATGATCATAGAGACATCAGTTTACCAGAGATCTTAAAAGAAAAGCAGTTCATAGAAACAAGAATAGGAGACTTTGACATAGACTGTGTTCTGGATGAGGAAACACAGGTGAATATCATGACATAAAGAACTTTGGAAAATTTGGGAAAGCCTGCTATGGTTCCTTCATTAGGAAGGATATGTTGTTTAAAGGAAAGATGATAACCCTATGTGGAATACTTACTCATGTACCTATGATTTCTCATGGAGCATTGACTGAAAAATATTTTGAGGTCATTAAGTTTGTTGAGAACAACGCCCCTTTTGCACTTTTGTTAGGAAAAATCTGGATTGAGAAAGATCAGGTTCGAAGGAAAGAAGAAGAGGAATCCACATAAAAGAAAAAGAAAGAATTAAGGGACTTCATAACTAGAAAAATAGTGAGACTAATACAAGAATAGGAGGACAAGTTGAAGCAGCAGAAGGTTGTTGAAGTTGAAAGAACACAAGAAGACTTAAAGAACCTGTCCATGCATGAGAGAAGAGCACCTACCCCAAAAATAATAAGAGAAAAGGTACTACACTCGAACCCTTTGAAAGACCCTCAATAGCACGAAGTCCCTTCACTAGGAGAAGATAAGAACAAGAATGGAAAGAGGAATACAGAGACCTAGATCACAGGAAAGAAGGAAAGAAAGCTTAGCAAGAAGAAAGCAAATTTAGAAAGACTGCAGGAAGTTTCAGAGAAGACTTTGTAGAAGGAAGGTTTACAGAACTTGAACCTCACCGGAATAGTAGAACAATGCAGAATGGCACTTCACCAAGGTGAAGCTATATGACCATTGGATGCGTCCTGACCTTTAGAATGACACTATGGAACGACTAGAAACACAATTATTTCCAGAAATATCACCATTGGACCGTTAGGACCGTGCCATAATGGATGGATTCATATTTATTAAGGCATTTTGACCCGTTGAAGGAATCCGTTATGACATTGCTTACTTAATCCATCGAATGCCTCACTGGGGACACTTTTGCAAACTGAGATATTTGAGCTGATAGAGAATTGATCACATACCGCACTGTATTGTCTAGACCTCACAGTCTGTTCGGTTACCTTGAGTGTTTGTTCACCTACCTGAGTTATTTGATCATGAGCGTGCATGTCGGGTGACCTTAGCGGAGTAGATAAGTTCGTGGAAGAGATCTTGATCGACCTTATGGTTGAGAAAGTCATGTCTACAGGAGTACATGCATCATCAATGACTGAATTGCAAGCATCCCCCTCGACTGCATGTTGATCTAGCCAAACAACGACTGAGAAAATAAGCAAGAACCATGATGACCTGGTGAATGCGAAGTTGATCCCGTTGGTCTTGCCCGACTACATCCTGCCTATGGCATGCACAATTAGTCGTGATAGCGTCCTGTGTGACTTCGAGTACACACTCATCACTGCATACCTCCCGAAGGGGATACGTGCAATCAGACCGTAGCTAGGACTGATCCCAGACCTCAAGATAAGTGACTTTAACCTTGGAGATAGGACGAATTATGAAATGCTCACACCACATCGATAACTGACGAAGACGACTGGGAATAAGCCGATGATAGTTCCCTAGCCATGGATTAAAGAGATCGTGCGGTCAATGATCTTAAATGTGATGAATATCCCCCACTTTGGCAGACATAAAGAGGTTAACGCATGCATTAAGATCCTCCTGTCATGCTACCATGGAGGCTATATATGGTTAGATAGGCGCATAACTGTGGATCCAACGCTGATCCACATGATCACTAGATTGATTGTGTAGGGACCAAACCCTCACCAGTTCTACCCAGGGAAGGCTGAAGATCAGTCCCTGGCGTAACGAATAAAGGAAACCTATGGCGATGTGGAGAAGGGGAAGCGAGGCTACAAGGTAGCCTCCATCCAGGATGGCGTATTGCACCTAGCCTGTCAGCTCATCAGGAAGAACCATCCTATGCAAGTCACATGCTTCATAGTTGACCTCGCAGGAAAGTGTGTCAAAGGGATGCAAAGGAACTGGGTGAGCTACCTCTTCAACGAGTTGGAGAAGGATTGTTACGAAGCATAGGACCAAGGCTATGAGTTCCACTTCAGTTGGTTGTTGATTCTCATTGCCTTTTTCTCTTGGGAAATGCTGGAGGGAGAGACATTCCCTAAAGTTGAGCCATCAAAACCATTGGCCACAAGGTTCACCACCTTGTGGTATACAAGCGATATGGTGAAGCAATGGAAATCAAATGTGGTGTTCCACACTTACTACATACAACTCATGCACGTAATTGAGTCATTCCCCCGAATGACCCCGAACACCTTGCATACTTACAGACCACTAGAAAAGTTTCACGTAGACCGCCACTTCATTTACATCACTGCACGCTGGGATGAAAGCAAGGAGGAGCTATAGTCGTACTACAAGTTGACTGATGAAGACATGGAGGAGATAACCAAGGAATGGCTAGCCGAATTCCTTGTACCGGTCGGAGATGCAGAACTCTCCAACCTCGACCTCATCAGAAGTCCTGTGGTCACCAAGACTGAATATGACGGACTGAGCAGTGCAAAGAGAAAGAACAAAAAGGAGGAATTACAAGACATAGACAATGCATCGGAGGAAACTGCATCCGACTCACCTGGAGGAGGAGGAGGAGGTGAAGTAAAGAAGGAAGAGGAAAGGGAAGAATATAAGCAAGAAAAGGGTGAAGTGACACCACCAAAGGACCCCCTTACAGAGGCCGAGACGTCAAATAAAAGGAAGGTTTCTCCACAGAAAGCCTCCGCACAGAAGAAGACCAGAGCCAATAAGCATCAGTCACAGAATGTGCTCATAGTAGATGATGTTGATTTCATCATTGCAGCCATCGAAGATGCTTCAGAGGATCTCTTACAATGACATGAAGCAAAGAAGGAGACGATGTATGATAGAATCGAAGAGGAGATGAAGGGGGTACAACAAGCTATCTATTCGAGCCGCGTAGTGTCTACTGCGCTGTCATCATCATAAGATGCAAGATTGGGGGATGATCCCACCCAATTGTGAAGGATAGAAGATGCGACAAAGGCTTGCCTTCGTCGAGTCCAAGAAGAAAAAGAACATGCCATAGAGGCCTTGAAGAAATAAAATGAGGAGGCCTTAGAGCAAGCTTGGGTTGTGCAACAAGAGAGTGATGACATTAGAGCAAAGTTTGAAGAGGACAGAGAGCAGATGCAGAGAGAAAAATACTAGCTGCTTGCAGAGCAGATTGGGGTTAGAGAGGCAGTGACTAGAGCACTTCGCTCTGTGCTGGGCTTGGCATAGATGGACGAAGAGACATATGAGATCCAAGTGGGGAAGTTCGCTGAATCCATTCAACAACTTCAAGCAAGAGTAGAAGAGTTATAACTGTAAGCAGTGCCGAGCACTCCTGAAGAAGTAAGGGATCAGAGGGAAGAAACTACTAGGAGCTCAGTCAAAAGAATCAAGGCATTGGCTTCAAAATTAAAGAAACTAAGTAACCGAAGTGCACAGACCTATGAGTGCCTTGAAGAAGACCCGAAACTAAGGACATTGGAGGCACAACTCCAGGAAGCAAAGCAACATGCATCGACAATGAAAGTGTAGTTGAAGCTGCTTACACCATTGGAAAATATGAAAAGGTGTAAGAGCAAGGCGCAGTTCAGTAGCAGGTCACTGCCATCTAGAGAAAAATGATGGAGGTGACATAGTGACTCCAACCAGTGCAGGATGAAGCCTGCACACTTTTTGAAGAGATCGAGGGACAAGGATCATAGTTGGAGCAGGTGGTCGCCACAGTGGAACAACGCCTGGAAGGACATGTCATAGAGCAAGTCATTCAGGAGTTCGTTGAGCAAGAGGCTTTGGTGAAGCGACAAGTCAAGGAAACTCGAGGCCTTTGAAGCACTGTTACCCAGATCAGAGTGACTTGGGATGAGTCATAGGTGAGTGTTGGGGGCCTGTTGGCCCTTGACCAAGATTTGGGAGAACCTTGGTCGTGTTTGACCATTTTTGGGACTTCGACAGGCTGGTCAAAGACGAAGCACCCAGGTGAAGTAGAGATTGTGGGATCTCGCCTATTTTGCGGGATTTTTGGGTTTTAGGGTTTATGTAATGGGTATGGGATGTCGGCCCATGGGTTTACCCATGCTTAGGCCCCTTTTTGTAATGTATAAATAAGTAGCTAGGCGATGTAAGAAGATGCTGATGGCTTAGTGCTAATATTAGCTATGTGCAAGAAGACATGTTAAGGTTTGCAGGGCTAAGTGCAAGCATTTTGTAAGTGCTTTGTGAAAATAGACTGTGTAAGGCTTTGTGCTTTGACCAAACTTGGGGAAGGAGGATCTGGCAAGGTGCACGTAGATCTCCTGTCCTTTGTGGAGTTGGATCTGTGGCTTTGTGCATGTAACAAGATTGAAGAGACTAATAAAGAAGAGAAGAGTTGGTGGACATAGCCCCACACTGGGGTGAACCATGTATATCCTGTGTTGATGTGCTCTATGCTATGTTGTTCATGTTATTGATGTATCTATTTTCTTAGTGCATTGTTCTTGATGCATGATAGGTAGATCCAATGTTGCTTAGTGCTTTACATATGAATGAAGGTTAGATATACTCTGATGCTATGTGCTAATTGTTAGATATGCTTAATCTTGGTTGTTACTGTACTGATATATAACTAGGGTTAGTCTGCGATGTGAATAAGAATCATAACTTAAGACATACTATTTGCTAAGTGATCTGTTAAGTATTGTGATCACAAATCTGTGTCCCAACTAGGTTATAAACACTTGAGTCCTATAATCCCCCCTGACTCTACCTTGGGTGAGACTTCATATGCTTTGTAGGTGTTACCGAAAGGGTCGGTAGTTAGGGTTTTGTTGGTGCCCTCTTGAAGCGTTGAACCCTGGGTCTACCCCTGTGCCAACAAGATTCATAACATAAACCATATAGCACAAACCAAACCAGAGACATAAGATATACATGGTTCACCCTAGTGTGGGGCTACACCCACCAACTCCTTCGTCTTCTTTATTATTCGTCAATATCTTTGCACCAAGCCACAGAGTCGAGCTTCACAGGGGACAAGAGATATGCACACTCAGCACTAGATCCTCCTTCCACAACTAGGTCTAGGAATAGATCCAACTCCTCTACCAGGTACAAAGCCTTAACACATACATTCCTTGGCACAAAGCCACTCAAAACTACTTGCACTTAGTCTCTTAGACTTCGCTCTAAGTCTTTTTTTCTACCATACATTCTTACTTATTTATACTTTTACAATCCCTTACAAAAAGGCCCAATCATGGGAGAACCCATGGGATGACATCCCATAAACCATTACAAAAACCCTAAAGAACCCCTTGTTGGGTCCACATATCTCGCAAAATCAGTGAGATCCGCGATCTCATCTCTACCTGGGCGCTCCTTCCTCGGTCACTGTGTCGAAGTCCAAAAAGTGGTCCAAACCTAACCAATGTTTACTCAAAAGCGGTCGAGGGCCAACATGCCCCCAACACTCACCTGTGACTCGTCTCAAGTCACTCAGTTCTGGTCAATGCTGCTTCGAAGGCCTCAATATTAACTCGAGATGCCTCAAATTGCCGCTTCGCCTGAGCCTCCTACTCAGCTAGATCCTGGATCACCTGCTCTGTTATCACTCCAGGAAACTCTCCTAGGCTGTAAGTCAGAGATGCCTGGTAACTTAATCTTTTTGGAAACTATTTTCTCAATAATAGGTGTGGGTTTGGATCAAGATGAATATCTTAATCTCTGGATTGTATCTTCAAGACAGTTTAACTATATTCATGCAATACAAGGCCTTCAAGAGCTATTTATCAGATATATTTGTATAACAAATGGATAAGAAAACCAATCAGTTAACCAAAACATACATAAACCATATATATGATGGGTCAAAAAACTAACTAAAGATGCTTATGATTCTTTCTTAACAGTCAAAAGTAAGATGACAGTTACCATAGGACCATTAAACAGATACAAAAGAACGAATTCAACTCATATGCATAGACAAAGATGAAGGAGGGTCTGAAAATAACAAATGAAAGAAGCTTGCAGGCTTGATATATTAAAGAAAATGTCTTTCATACAAAAACATCAGAATATAGAACTCAAAATCAAACCTTTTGGTGCTTCAAATGTCTTTGGCTTTATAGCCTTACAAGATGAAATCTAGATCCTTGAAAGATGGATCAGATTTGCTAAAAATAGTCAAACCAAACAAGTGTAGGATGAGATCCTATAAAAATGGATCTAGACTTCTAAAAATGGAAAGTCAAAACAAAATATCCTATCTTAGGTGTCAAACTCTATCTTGATAGCCTTTATATCCTCCAAACTTTTTGATAGATGTAGAAAGCCTTCCAAGGCTGATGAATCCTCATAGGAAATTCGAATTTGCCACCTTTGGCAAAAAGGCAGTTTTTTTGCTCATCAACTAGGTCACCATTTTCACTTTCCCACCTTCTTAAACATTAAATACATCAAGATAAAACCTTAAATCTGATGTGTTTAATTATTATGCATATTTAGAAACCAACCTCGAAAGATTTGGTTGAGAAAAAGTCAAATCTGGGCAAAAATATGTCCTCGCTGCCATGTACAGGTTTTGGTAGTTAAGAGGGCCTATTAACTACTAAAAAGCCCTGCTTTTGGTAGTTAAGAGAGGAAAAATTTGGGCCTGTTAACTACCGAATCCTGTAACTTTCTGAAAATGTTCAGAATTGCAAAAAGGAACTACCTGGCTTCTTTTTCTATCTGTAGATGTCCTCTAGACTGTTGCAAAATATCTTTGCTTTATCTAGATCTCTTGCCTTGAAGTTTTGAAAATTAGCTGAAATGTTGATTAGGTCACCGAAAGTCCTTAATGTCGTCTGACTGCTGGAAAGAGTCTGCTACCTAAGTCTATATATATGCTCTTATTATTTAGGAAAAAATAGAGTATAAGTAAGGTATGAGTGACCAATCTCCTTTAAGTACTTTGTCTACATGTTGGCTGTATAATTAGCTATAGCTAGTGTTCTAATAACTATCTTCATCAACCTGTGACATTCCAGAATTTTGAATAAGGATCATTGGAGGTCTTTCCATACTTTTCACTTTTCCTTTGTATTCTGTATGAGGGATACATAACTCCTTCCTGTATAGTTACCTTGATAAATGACTACCATCAAAGATACACCTGTGCATCTTTCGATATTTGCAAACAACTGAATACTTCCTCTATCTACTCAGCGTGTATGGCTTTGACATATTGACACGTGACTAATCAAAACAATTAGGCAAGAAATCACCTCATATATTTCTGTGTATGCCATGGTTTCAATTTGAAATAACGAATGGAGGTTTTCAAGTACTACAAAGTATAAAACTCTGAACATATGTAATGATACCATCTTTCAAACACTTACAAATCTAGTTGTGCATGCATTTATCAAACCTTTGCATTTACAAAATTTTCCAACCGACACCTGATCTTGTGGGGAACTTTTGACTTCCTTCTCGAGCTCTAAATTCAGATCTGAAAGGACCATTGGAAAGATTAGGATGTTTAGTTGTCAATAGACAATTTGAGCGTGCGAAACGGACTTTCCACGGCTGAGAAAAATGATTTTTCCCAAGGCAATTTTTTTTTGGAAAACCTGCACTTTCGGTGGTTAACTAGCCCCTCAAATTTAACCTGTTAACCACTGAAAGCTCTGCTTTCAATGGTTAATGAGCGCTTTTTAGGCCCGCCTAAACCACCGAAACCTAATATTCTCGCTTTTTCTTGAGAAGACCAAATCCAATGCTTGTTCCAAGTTTATTTTTAKAAAGTAGACCATATAACACACCTAAAAAAAATTAGAAACAAATTTTTGGACCTCTTCCTATCACCTAAAATTTGACAAAATGATAGTGCTATTTTAGGAGCTAACATGCTCTGTAACAGGCCCTTCTAGGCACTGTTCCACTGTTGCAACCACTTGGTCCAATTGCGAGCCTTGTTCCTCAATTTCTTTGAACACCTTGCAGGCTTCGTCCTAGATAGGTTGTAGCTTCTGTGCGACTTCCATTACCTTTCCCTGGATGGCAGTGATCTGCTGCTGCATTGCAAGCTGTTCCTGAGATATCTTCATTCTTTCAACTGTGGTGAGTAGCTTCATCTTCACCTGTACTGACAATGTCTACTGCTGCACTTCCAACTTCCTTAGCTTTGGGTATTCTGCGAGGCATTCATAAGTCTGCACACTTCTATCGCTCAACTGTTTGCACTCTAAGGCAAGGGATCTGATCCTTAGTACTATATTCTTAGCAGTTTCCTCCCTCTAGTCGCGCACCTCCCATGGAGTGCTCAGTACTACGTGGACCTCCAACTCTGTTATCCTTGCTTGAAGCTTTTGGATGGTCTCAACAAGCTTCACTACTTGAGCCTCAACCAACTCCTGGTCCTCCCGTGCCAAGCTTGGAACAACGTGACATGATTTACTCACTACTTCTTTGACCGTGGCCCATTCTGTGAGCTAATGCTCCTTTTCTCTCTGTAGCTGGGATTTTTCTTCCTGGATCATTGCCTGGAACTCTTCTTTCTCATTTTCATAGGCGGTTACACAATACCGCACTACTCGTAATTGTTCTAGGGATTCATCCTTATCTTGGTTCATTTCTTCTATAGCCTTCTCCTTCTCTTCCCATACTCTCTAAAGTCGAGCTTCTGTTGCATCTGCTAGTCTTTTCAATTGGGTTGGTTCATCCCCCAATTCTGTAGTCTGTGATGCAATAGGCACTCCGCAGACCAAACAAACAACATGTTGTACTTCTTTCAGTTCCTTCCCAATCTTGCCATATAGTTCCTCCTGTTTCTCTCCATAGCTCTGCAGACTAGACTGATATCATCCTCTGTGAGTGTGGCGTCCAACTGGGGCTTACTAGCATACATCTTCTTTCTTACTGAAGGTTTCTTTAGAGAAACCTTCCTCTTCTGCAGAGTTATTGTTTCAGTAGAGGGATCTTGAGGCGGTGTAGCTTCACCTTCTCCTTCATCCCCTCCTCCTTGTCCATCTACTTTGTCTCCTCCTCCTCCTCCTCCTGGTGAGTCAGACCCATTATGATCAGAAGCATTGTCCTCCTCATCGCTCTCTGTATCCTAGGTTTTCTCTTGCGTTTTCTTCTTCTTCATCCCACTGGACTGTTTGACATGCTCGACCCAGGTGACCAAGGGACTTCCTATGGTTTCAGTGTCAAAGAGTTCTGCATCAAAAATAGGTACAAGGAACTCCTCCGGCAACTCCTTTGCGATATGATCCATGTCGTCACCTGTTAGCTTGTAATATGAATGTAACTCTTCCTTGTTCTCATCTCTGTGTGTAGTGATATAGATGAAGTGAGGATCTATGCAGAATTTGGCTATTGGTCTGTACTGGTGTAGGGTACATAGTGTCATGCATGGAAATGACTCGATGGCAACCTTCAATTGATGATAGTATGCATGAAATACTGCGTTGGACTGCCATTTCTTAGACATATCGTTGGTGTACCACAAGGTAGAAAACCTAGTGGCCAACAACTCCAATGGTTTGATTTCTGGAAAGGTGTCTCCTTCAGGAATTTTCCAAGCGACAAATTCGATCAAAATGATTAGCCAACTGAAGTGGAATTCATATCCAAAATTCTGAGCTTCACGACAATATTTCTCGAGTTCATTGATGAGGTAATTTGCCCAATTCATCTGCATTCCCTCCACACATTTTCCTGCGAGGTCCACCACGAACCCGGTGACCTATGTGGGGCAATTCTTTCTTACAAGTTTTCCAACTATGAGTTGGCAAGCAAGGTGCACTGTGCCATCCTGTATAGAGGCTACCTTGTAACCTCGCTTTCCTTTTTCGACTTCGCCATATGCTTCCTTGATGCACTGTGCCAGGGAGTAGTCTGAGGCCTTCCCTGGATAAAACTATTGAGGGTTAGGTCCCTTCATGCTTAATCTTGTAATCTGGTGGATCAGTGCCAGATCCATAGTAATCCTCCAGTTGATCCACATGTATCCTCCATGATATCACGACAAGAGGAGTTTAACCCAAGCATTAACCTTCTGGTGGTGACCAAAATGGGGAATCTTCATCATGTTTATGACAGTAGACTGTGCTATTGCCTTAATCCATGGTTGGGAAATGAGGTGAGGCTTCTTCTCAGTTGACTTCGTAAGGTAGCGGTGGGGTGCTAGCATAACATAGTTCTTTTTGTCGCCCAGATTGAAATCGTCTTTCTTTAGTAACGAGATATATCCCAACTGACTTCCAACTACGTGTATTCCTTTTGAAATGTACGTGGTGATCAAAGTGTATTCATAGTCTCAGGGAATGCTGTCATGAGTAACAACACCAATGAAAAGTGGGATATACTCTGGTAAGATCGATGGGATCTACTTTGCATTAACCAGATCATCGTGATACTTACTTTGCTGCTCAGTCACGGGGTTAACATGGCCAGAATGACATCCAGTCGAAGGGGAAGTCTGTAGTCCCCTATTCGACGATGCTTGGACACCTTCAGATAATGTTTTTTTAGTCATTATCTTCTTAAGGACTTCCTCGACAGACTTCTCTAGTGCACTAGGTTCGCTTGACATTCTCACTTTTAAACAGACAGGTCGAGGTAGGTGAAGGGACAAACGAGGTAAACAAACGGATGAAGAGGTCTAGCTTCAGATAACACAACTCGACACTTAGATAATTCTCCGTTGGCTTAGTTAATCATGGGTGGCAAAAAGTAGTCCCGACGCAGTGACCGGTGAATTAAATAAGTGTTCGTCATAATAGATTCTTCCAACGGGCAGTAATGCTTCCATCAATGTGAATCTATCCATTATGGTGCGGTCTTAAAGTACAAAATCTCATAAATTTATTTTCTAGCAGTTCTGCGGTGTCGTTCTAACGGCCATGGCGCCTCCAACGGTCATATATCTTCACCAGGGTGAAGTCCCATTCTGCGTGGTCCTATTGCTCCGACGAGGTTCAAATCCTGCGAACTTGCCTCCTGCGAGGTTCCAGTATGCGAATTCTTCCATCTGTTCCCTGTAGCTTCTTTTGGTTTTTCCAACTTGGATTTCTTTTTATTGAGATTCCTTGCCTTCTTTCCTATGATCTGAGTCTCTCTAATTATTTCTGGAATCTTCTTTCCATTCTTATTCTTATCTTCTCCTAGCATAGTGACTTCGCACTGCTGATGTGCTCTCAAAGGGTTTGAAGTTAATATCCCTTCTCTTATTACTTCCTAGGTGGATATACTTCTTTATTGCATGGATAGGTCCTTCAAACCTTCTTTCATTCTTTCATTCTTTCAACCTTGAAAACTAATTCTCTTGCCTTCTGTTGCTTCGACTTATTCTCTCGTTCTTCTATTAGTTGATCTATTTTTCTAGCTATGAAATCCATTAGTTCTTGCTTTTTCTTTTTTGTAGCTTCTTCCTCTGCTTTCCTTTTGATTTGATAGTTCTCAATCCAAGTCTTACCTAATAAAAGTGGGAAAGGGGCACTGTTCCCAACAAACTTAATGACATCAAATTCATCTTCCATCGATGTTCCATGAACAATAATAGGGACATTAGTAACTCTTGAACCATTTGTTGGCACAGGGGCAGACCCAGGGTTCAACGCTACAACAACGCACCAAAAAAACCCTAACTACCGACCTTGTGAAGTAGATAAAGTCTCACCTGAGGTAGAGGCAGGGGTGGTTGCGAGACTCAGGTGTCTATAACCTTAGCTGGAACACATATCTGTGATTATAACACTTAGCAATCAACTAGCATATATTATTCATCAGTATTCAACCCTTATGATACTTCGCAGACAACATAGAGCATCGAAGTATGTACTTAGATCTAAGATAATTCAACACTTAGCCACAACAAGACAGATTAGATTCGATAAATCAAGCACTCAACATCTTACATACCAGATCTAACATTCATTCGTATCTTAGAAGCACAAAGCATAAATAGATCTATCTAAACACATCAAAGCACATAGCAAAGAAAGAGACAAACACATCAGGTCAAGGCACAGAGCACAACACACAGATTTACTGTGGTTCACCCCCACCCTGGGGCTACGTCCACAAAGTCTTCTTCTTTATTAGCTTCAGTTAATTAGGTTACAGCACAGAGTCCCCAAAAATCCTTCTGCAAACAGGACAGAAGACCTGCGTAGCTCGCTAGATCCTTCTTCCTTGCGTTGTAGCACAAAGCCTTCTATAATCTCTATAATAACTTGCACTTAGCTCTGTAACCCTTCTATAGTCATGCACAGAGCAATACTAGCACTTAGGTTTGTAACCCTTCTATAATCATGCACAGAGCACTACTAGCACTTATCTTACATCACATGGATGGGATACCGTCCCCTTACTTACTTCGCCTAGACATCTATTTATACATTACAAAAGTGGGCCTAAGCATGGGTAAACCCACGGGCCGACATCCCTTTCCCATTACATTATCCCCCAAAATCCAAAAAGGACCCAAAAAGGGGTCTAGCTTCCATGATTTCTGCTTCACATTGCGCTCCATCTTTGATAAGCTATAAAAGTCCCAAAAATGGTCAAATATGACCAAGTGTTCCTCAAAACTTGGTCAAGGGACAACATGCCCCCAACACTCACCTGTGACTCCTCCTGAGTCACTCAGGTCTGGGTAACGTTGCCTCAAAGGTCTTGCGCTTGGCTCGAGCTGCTTCGACTTGTATCTGTGCTACTGCTTCTTTGTCAATGAATTCCTGAACAACCGCTTCACTGATAGGTCCTTCCAGTTGCTGCTCGACTGTGAAAACTACTTGTTCTAGTAGTGTTTCCTCGCCTTCAATTTCTTCAAACAGTAGGTAGGCCACCTCCTGGATCAAGTGGAGTTTCTGGGTGACTTCCATCACTCTGTTCTACGTGGTAAGAATGAGTTGTTGGGCAGTGTTCTATTCTTGGGATATCTTCATCCTCTCGATGGGTGACAGGAGCTTGAGCTATGCCTGTACTGTATCTATGTGATACTTTGCTTCCTGGAGTTGGGACTCTAGTTTCTTTGACTCTGGGTCTTCAGATAGTTGTTCATATATCTACGCGCTTCTACTACTTAGTTGTTTACATTTTGCAGCAAGTGTTTTAATCCTCTCGACTGCGTTCTGAGCATTCAATTCTCACTGGTCGCACACTTGTTGTGGAGTCTGTGGTATGGTCTGAAGCTCTAATTCCACGACCCTTTTTTGAAGTTGCTGAATGACTTCAACTAGCTTCGTCACTTGGCTCTCTATGGGCTCTTCGACCTTCTACTCTAAGTCGGTCACAGAGCGAAATGCTTTGTTGACTGCTTCTTCAATTCTTATCTACTTTGTGAGCAATTTCTCTTTCTCTTTTTGGATCTTCACTCTGTCTTCTTCAAATTTTTCTTGGAGAGCATTATTCTCTTGTTGCGTGGCTTGGCATTATTCAGTAATTTCCTCCTATGCTTTCTTTAGGGCCTGGGTGGCCTGCATGTTTTCTTCTTGGGCATGTCGAAGGCGTACTTCGACTGTATCAACAATCTTGTGCAGTTGAACTGATTCATCTCCCACTTCTGTTGTTCCTTCTAGCACAGGTGCAATAGAGATTGCTCGGCTAGACTGGAGTGCTTGCTGTAATCCTTGGAGCTCGATCTAAATTTGGCAATACATTTGTTCCTGCTTCACCTCCTTCTTCTCTATGATTTCCTTTGAAGCATCATTGACCATTTCAACAATGAAATCAAAGTCATCCAACATGAGGGCAGTTCGCATCTTGGTTACAGGGGTTCTTGGTTTCTTTCTGGAGGAATATTTTAGAGGTGAGACCTTCCTTTTCTTTGATGAGTCTTCTTCGTCCCTAGGCAGTGGTACTTCAACTTTCCAAGTTTCAGTACCTTCGTCATCATCACCTTCTTCATATAGTGTAATGGAAGCCTTCCTTATAGATAGGTTGTCAACATCCTAGACTTCTTCAGTCTTCTTCTTCACATTTGCTCTCTTTGTCTTACTATGCCCAGGTGTATCTTGCGCAGTTCAAGGACTGTCGATGTCAAACATTTCTATGGGGTCTTCTGAAACAAGGAGGTCCACTGACCATTCCTTGGTGATCTCTTCCAGGTCTTCTTCTGTCAGCTTATAATAGGACTAAAGCTGTTCCTGGTGCTCATTAACACGTGGGGTTAGGTACATAAAGTGGCAGTCCACGCTGAACTTTATGAAAGGTCAAAATCTCTACAAAGTGTTCGGGGTTATGTGAGGTTCACTCCTTATGGCTTCTTTCAGTTGGTTATAGTACACGTGGAAAACGACATTCGATTTCCATTGCTTGCTCATGTCATTCGAGTACCATAATGTATTGAAATTCGCAGCTAGTGGTCCAAAGGGGTCAAGGTCCGATAAGGTTGCAGCTTCCGGTAGATCCCATGCAACAAAAGTGATAAGTATCAGGAGCCAGCTAAAATGGAATTCATGCCCCTGATCCTAGGCTTCTCTACAATCAATCTCTAGTTGATTCACCAGATACCTCACCCAGTTCATCTGTAGTCCCTCTGTGCACTTTCCTTTGAGGTCAAATACAAAGCCAAATACTTGTGTTGGTCGATTCTTGTGTACCAACTTCCTTGTGATCAGTTGGCATGCAAGGCGCACTACACCACTTTCAATAGAAGATACCTTGTAGCCTCTCATGCCTTTCTCAACATCGCCATAGGCTTCTTTGATCTTCTGCGCAAGAGCGCGGTCTGCGGTCTTTCCAGGATAATACTCATGACGATAGGGCCCTGTATGCTAAGCCCGGTGATCCTATTGATTAGCGTCAGATCAACAGTTATGCGACGGTCTAACCACATGTATCCTCCGTGGTAACTTGCTAGCAACAATTTTACACAAGCATTCACCTCCTCGTGTTTGTCGAAGTGTGGTATTTTCATAACATTGAGCAGAGTAGACTGCGCGAGGTTCATCATCCATTACTGATGGATGAGCTTCGAATTCTTTCCCTTAGTTCTCGTCAAGTACTTATACGGGGTGAGCAGGCTGTAAGCTTTACGGTCCCCCAGGTTGAAGTCGCAAAACTTCAATGCTGTAACCTTGTCTTGATCTGTGCGGTAGGTGCGTACTCCTTTCAGTAGATATGCAGTGACTAGGGTGTATTCAAAGTCTCTAGGGACACTAACTTCACATTGGCTATGTCGTCCTTATGCTTAGTTCTTCTTTCTGCGCCGGCTTGAGATGTTCCTGCTTGAGCAGTCGACAGGGAGGCTTGCACTCCTCCCATCGATGATGCTTAGACTCCGGTGGACATTCTTCTTTTCGACATGGCTCTCTTAGTCATTAAATCGAGAAGGACCTATGTGATGGATTCCTCAAGTGCGGTAAGCTCATCGGACATACGCACTTGGGAAAGATAATCGGGGTCACAATGATCTCAAAACACTGCACTAGGATGAACAATCTGCTTGCAATGATCACTGTAGACAATCACTAGTTCTGTGAGCTTCGATTTTTCAGTTGGCAAAAGTGTTCTTCGAGCATGACATGACGAGCTAAACGATCTACTTGCAATGGGTATGAAGCTTCCATGAATGGTGATCCATCCGTTATGGCATGGTGCAATGGTCTGGTGGTTATCCTTTAATGCTTTTCTGTTTGTTTGGGGCAGAATTCAAACGGGTATATCGGTCCAACAACTATATTGCTTCACCACGATGAAGTGCCATATGTCGTTGTTCTGATATTCGGATGAAGCTCAATTCCTGTGAGTTTTCCTTCTGCGAAGTTTCCTCTGGAGTCTTCTGTAACTTTTCAATCTTGGCTCTCTTCTTACTAAGCTTCCTAGCCTTCTTCCCAGTGAACTTCATCTCGATCATCCTTTTTTCATTCTGATTCTTATCTTCTCTTGACATAGTCACTTCATGATGTTGAGATTCTTTCTTCAGATCTAAGGGTAATACTCCTTCATTATATGGATTAGGTATTTCGGTCTGCTGTGGTTCCTCTAATACTCTTATAGCTTCGACATCCAAGTCCCTAGTGTTCAATAGCTTATATATGTTCTCTTGTTCTTCCATCAAGTAGGTGATCCTTCTAGTCATAAATTCCATGAGTTCTTGCTTCTTCTGTTCTAGATCTTCCTTTTCTTCTTTTCTCTGGATCTAGTCTTTTTCAATCCAGATCTTGCCTAACAAAGCTAGAAATGGGGCATGATCCTCAATAAATTTAATAACTTCGAATTCTTCCACTGTCTAAGCTCCACGGGTACTCATAACTATCTGGTTAATCCTGCCACATAGGGTTACCATTTTTCCTTTAAACAACCCTATTTTTCCTAGTGAAGGAACCATAGCAGGCCTCCCTAGGGTTTCCCAAGTACTTTCTGTCATAATGTTCATCTATGTTCCCTCATCCAGAGCACAGTTAATGTCAAAGTTTCCTATTCTTACTTCGATTTTCTCCTTTTCTTTGAATATCTCTGACAAACTGACATCTTTATGTTTATCCAGGGTTTCTTTCATTTTCAGTAACATAATTTCTGATTCTTTCTAGGGTTCTTTTATAATCTTAGTCTCTTGATCTCCTTCAGAGTTTGATTTCTCCATATTCAGCTTTTCAAGTCTAGCAATCATTCTAGGGCAATCCAGTACTTCATGGTCCATAGACTTACAACAAAGGCAACTAGGGTTTCTCCCAGGGCATTCCTTAGCAAGATGTACTGGTCTTCTGCAACTGTAACAAAGAGTTAATCCTCTCTTTCTCTTCAATGATCCCCAACTCTTCTTATACTATGCGCTAGGATCATAATGGCTAGCCTGCAAAAATTTCTTTCTAGGGTCCTGCATCCATTGGTTAGTCCAAAAATTCTTTCTATGCATAGGTATAACATATCTATCATTATACTTATCAGATCTATTCCTATCAAACGTTCTTTCATCTAACAATGCCCTAGTTTTCAAGCTAGGACAAAATCCATCAAGCATACCTAAATCCATTCTTTAGAAACAAAAATTTCCACTTCTTTTACCTCTACATGGCACAAAGCTTCTAGATCTAAGAAATTTTAACTATTCTTACCTTTATCAGAGCACAGAGCTTACAGATCTTACCTCTTTTCTGTAAATCTGACCTCTTTCTTTCAGAAATTTCCACTTTTTACTTTTCTCAGATCACAAAGCATTCAGATCTTGCTTATTTTCTTTAGATCTGACCTTATTCCTGGCACAAAGCTTCACAGGTCGAGTAAAAAGCTGGGCACTAGGGAAACATATCTACGCACAGAGCTTTATTTTGCACAAAGTTTCTTCTTCCTCAGTTCCCAACAATCACAGTTTCAGGTCCCGACAACGGAACCATTTGTTGGCATAGGGGCAGACCCAGGGTTCAACACTACAACAACACACCAACAAAACCCTAACTATCGGCCCTTTCAGCAACACCTGTGAAGTAGATGAAGTCTCACCCGAGGTAGAGCCAGGGGTGGTTGCGAGACTCAGGTGTCTACAACCTTAGTTGAGACACAAATCTGTGATTATAACACTTAGCAATCACCTAGCATAGATTATTCATCAATATTCAACCCTTATGATACTTTGCAGAAAACACAGAGCATCGCAGTATGTACTTAGATCTAAGATAATTCAGCACTTAGCCACAACAAGATAGATTAGATTCGGTAGATCAAGCACTCAACATATTACATACCAGATCTAACATTCATTCATATCTTAGAAGCACAAAGCATGAATAAATCTATCTAAACACATCAAAGCTCTTAGCAAAGAAAGAGACAAACACATCAGGTCGAGGCATAGAGCACAACACACAAATTTGCCATGGTTCACCCCTAGCCTGGGGCTATGTCCACAAAGTATTCTTCTTTATTAGCTTCAGTTAATCAGGTTACAACATAGAGTCCCCAAAAACCCTTCTGTGCATAGGACATAAGATCTGCGCAACTCACTAGATCTTTCTTCCTTGCATTGTAGCACAAAGCATTCTATAATCTCTATAATAACTTGCACTTAGCTCTGTAACCCTTCTACAGTCATGCACATAGCACTACTAGCACTTAGATTACATCACATGGATGGGCTATCGTCCCCTTACTTACTTCACCTAGACATTTATTTGTACATTACAAAAGTGGGCCTAAGCATGGGTAAACCCACGGGCTGACATCCCTTACCCATTACATTATCCCCAAAAACCCAAAAAGGACCCAAAAAAGGGTCTAGCTTCCACGATTTCTGCTTCATGTTGCGCTCCATATTTGACAAGCTATCGAAGTCCAAAAAAAAGTCAAATATGACCAAGTGTTCCTCAAAACTTGGTCAAGAGCCAACAATAACTCTTCCACATAAGGTTATCATTTTTCCCTTAAACAAGCCTATCCTTCCCAATGAAGGTACTATAATGGGCTTTTCCATATTTTCCCAAGTTTCTTCTGTCATAACATTCACTTGTGTTTCCTTGTCTAGGACATAGTCTATGTCGAAGTCTTCTATTCTTTCACTTATGCATTGTTTTACTTTCAGGATCTTTGGTAAACTTACATCTTTGTGAATATCCATTGTTTCTTTCAGCTGTAACAAAGTAGTCTGAATTTCTCTGATTCTTTTTCTTTATGATTCTCTAACATGCCCTTAGTCTCTTGACTCCCTTCATATTTTTCTTGTCTCATGTTCACTCTTTCAACTCTAGCAATCATCCTTGGACAATCCTCAACCTCATGACCAACAATCTTACAACAAAGACAAATAGGACATGTACCAGAGCATTCCTTAGCAAGATGTCCTGATCTTCTACAATTGTAACACAAAGTTAATCCTCTTTTTCATTTAAATGTTCCCCAACTTCTTCTATACTATGTACTAGGATCACAGTGTTGGACCTACAATCTGCAAAAATTCTTTCTAGGTTCCTGCATCCACTTATTAGTTCGAAAATTCTTTCTAGGTTTTTGCATCCACGTATTAGTCCAAAAATTATTTCTATGCATATGAATAACATATCTTTCTTCATTTCCATTAAATTTACTCAAATCAATTCTTTCTTG
Source organism: Picea mariana (assembly GCA_032191745.1). Taxonomy (NCBI): domain Eukaryota; kingdom Viridiplantae; phylum Streptophyta; class Pinopsida; order Pinales; family Pinaceae; genus Picea; species Picea mariana. The sequence goes on from JASDQU010102395.1 coordinate 357,967, forward strand.
CAAATGTGCCCTAGCCTTTAGAATAGGACATAATCTATTGAACATACTTAAATTCATGTTTTCAAAACAAAAATTTTCGCTTATCTTACTCTTATCAAAGCACAAAACTTTACCTCTTTTAGGATCTTACCTCTTTTCTCCAGATCAGATTTCTTTCTTAGCACCTAGCTTCACAAGTCAAGTAGAGTACTGCGCACTACAACATCAGATCTATACACAAAGCTTCTCTTTTCCTTACTTCAGTTCCCAACAATCACAGTTTCAGGTCCCGACAACGGAACCATTTGTTGGCACAGGGCCAGACCCAAGGTTTAACTCTTCAACAACGCACCAACAAAACCCTAACTACAGGCCCTTTCGGCAACACCTGCAAAGCAGGTGAAGTCTCACCTGAGGTATAAGCAAGGGGGGGTTACAGGACGCAAGTGTCTGTAACCAAGTTGGGACACAGATCTGTGATTATAACACTTCGCAGAGTATTTTAGTACACGTAGACGATGATATACATTAGTTCATTAACTTCATTAACATCACATATAAAACCTAAATATAGATCGATGCAATAACAATAAAGATTAATTACTTCTACCACTTAGCATATAGCACTGAGTTATATCTAACTTTCATCAACACGAGTAATAGCACTAAGCATCAACAGATCTATCTATCATACATAAAAGCATTGAGTAGATTCATAACATAAACCATACAACACAAAGAAAACCAGAGACACAAGATATATGTGGTTCACCCCAGTGTGGGGCTACGTCCGCCAACTAATTCGTCTTCTTTATTATTCGTCAATCTCTTACATTCAGTGACTCCTGTGCACTAAGCCATAGAGTCGAGCTTCGCAGGGGACATGAGATCTGCGCACTGAGCACGAGATCCTCCTTCCACAAATAGGTCTAGGCACAGATCCAACTCCTTTATCGGGCACAAATCCTTAACACATACATTCCTTGGCACGAAGCCGCTCAAAACTACTTGCACTTAACTACTTAGACTTCGCTCTAAGTCTCTTTTTCTACCATACATTCTTACTTATTTATACTTTTACAATCCCTTACAAAAATTCCTAATCATGGGAGAACCCATGGGCCAACATACCATAACCCATTAAAAAAACCCTAAAGAACCCCTTTCTGGGTCCACATAGCCTACAAAATTGGTGAGATCCGTGATCTCAGCTACACTTGGGCGCTCCTTCCTCGATCACTGTGTCGAAGTCCAAAAAGTGGTCCAAACTTGACCAAGGTTTACTCAAACTTGGTCGAAGTCCAACAAGCCATCTAGATCTTATCCCCCGAGATCTGGATCAAGAGGGCCCTCTATGGTATGAACCAAGCACCTAGAGCTTGGTACTCAAGGCTTTATAAGTACCTACAACAACAAGGATTCAAGAGAGGAACTACAGAAAGTAATATTTACATCAAAAAATAAAATGGAAACATGATTATCATTGTATTCCATGTAGATTATATCATCTTTGGAAGTGACTGTGATGATCTGAGTCAAATATTCTCAAAGAACATGCAAAAAGAATTTGAGATGTCCATGTTGGGTGATTTGTCCTTCTTTCTAGGTCTGCATATCTCTCAGTCAAATAAAGGAATATTGATTTCTCAAACAAAATACATTAAGGAGATGTTAAAGAAGTTCAAGATGGAAAATCCTATCACTACTCCCATGATATCAGGATGCAAGTTGAGTAAGGATGATAAATCACCAGAGGCATATCACACTGTGTATAGATCAATGATTGGTAGCCTCTTGTATGTAACTACATCAAGGCATGATGTTATGCAATATGTTGGATTGGTTACAAGATTTCAATCTGCACCAAAAGAATCACATGTGATGGCAGTCAAAATAATTCTTAGATACTTGAAGGGCACAATGGATTTTGGACTATGGTATCCAAAAGGAGATAATTTTACTCTAACAACATACACTGATGCAAATTGGACATGCAATGTTGATGACATGAAAAGCACAAGTGTGGAGCATTCTTCTTGGGCAGCTGTTTAGTATCCCGGTTAAGCAGGAAATGGTCCTTAATTTCATTATTCACAACAAAAGCAGAGTACATTGCAACAACATCCTATTGTAAACAAATCCTTTGGATGAAGCAAGACTTGCAAGACATTAAGGTAGAACACAAGTAGAAAATTTCTATACTATATGACAACACCAATTGCATAAGTATTTCCAAGAATCGAATGATGCACTCAAAGACAAAACATATCCCAATCAAATATCATTTTTTAAGGGAACAAGTGAATGGAAAGACTATCAAGTTGAAGTATGTTCCTACCAGGGAACAAATTGTAGATATGTTTACCAAACCCCTACCCCAAAATGCATTTGAGTAGCTCCAACGAAAGATGGGCATCATTCCCATTTCTCTATAAAGAGTTCAACTAAAAGCTTTTGGGAACCCAATAGAACCAATAGCTTAGGGGGAGAGTGCATATGAGTGCATGTTGCAAAAAAAATATATATCTGAAGATCAAGACTGAGAAACATTATCCCAGGGGGAGTTAGTACAACCCAAGGAAAATTTAATGCAAACAGAAGTGCATTCATAAGTCTGCCAAAAAGAGTTTTTAATAGCACCCATAGTACACCAACTACAAAGAAAACAACATATTTGAGAAGGGGAGTGTGCATGGAGATATGATAAATTTGGTTAGGCATTGAATGTTTGGATCAACAACAATAAAATCATAAGAAGGGCCTACCTAGATCAATGGTAAATAGCTACAAATATTGGTTGGGTGCAAGTTTTACTGGCAACAATTCTGAAGTAGCCCCTTGAAATACACAAGAGAAAATTTATAATCCTCAGAAGAAAAGTTATTGAAAGGGAGAGTTGCAGAAAGGTAGAGATGATTAAAGGGATTTTTGTCATTATTATTAAAGGGGGAGATAATACAGTAACACATCAATCAATAGAATTGTGTAATGGAGTGACACATGGGGGAGAAAATGAAGAGTGACCCATGACTAAGTAACATTGCCAGCATACCCACGAGGGGAGAAATATATGTTTTACTCAGTGGTTTCCATCAATGACAAGGGGGAGATTGTTGGATAGTTTGTGTTTTGTGTCATTGATGTCAATCCTGCATGGGGGGTTTGTTTGTTTGATTATGTGACAATGTCATTAATGACAAGTTGTTTGTGTCAGAACGACAACAATGGTATGAATCTGCCAACTTGGTAGTGTTATCAATTGGGGATTTGTGCAATGCATCAATTCAGAGGTATGCAAGCATTAAGTGCCTGTAGAAGAGAAGGAATGAAGTTCAAATACTATGCATCACCCACATTAGCCCTAGGACAACCACCTCACATTGCTGACCCTACCACCTAAGCTTGCCACCTCGACACTGTGGATTTGCTAGCTCCGATATCTAATGGTGGAGATGCGAGAAAATCTACAACTGATATTCATTTCACATGGTGAATTTCTCGGGAGGTTAATGGCACCTCACGATGCGATAACGATTTTCTTCCATGCTACGTGGCAACTTTTTAATTACATTCGCATCATTATGAAACATTTCCAAAACCACTCTTCTGGCATGCGATGCCACCAATGGTTTCAGTTGATACCACAGTCCATCACCCCACCACGGTGACCTTCCACCTTGCCACTTGTGACCTACCACCCTAGCAGTCCACGTCACCACTACCATGTCACCGCCACGTAGCCTCCATGTCACTGTTGACGTCATGTATGGAAACATACCCAAATTTTTCCAAATTTCGAATTTTTGAAAAATGCATAATTTTTAATTTTTGCATAGGCTGCCATGTAAGCTTTGAAATTAATATTTATATGTCCAATTCCATCCCTGTGCATGTCAATTCGACTAATGCACCAAAAATTTGACACTTTTGTGTTAATTTCTCAATGAATTTCACTTCAAAAATTGGGGCTTTGGCCCAATTTCTCCCAATTTATCCATGGCTGTTCTGCAACTCCCAAAATTCAACCGATTCTGGGCTTAAGTATGTACCAACAAAGTTTAAACTTGGGGATTTTAACCCCTGAATTCAATTCTTCTGAAATTATTGGAAAATCCCAACACTTTGTCAAAAGCATTTTGTCAAGCAAGTTGCAAACATTTTCTGAGCTTAATTTATGCAATTTCAACTTCTGTGTGCTGACCAATGGCCCATGTAGGTTCAACGTTGAACATGTGGCTATGATACCATAATGTAACGTCTCCAACGACCCAGGTTGGGACACACCACACATTTTTTTTCCTCTAAAACCATTATTAACTAAATATTCTCTGCATATGAACACACTTGCAAGCTAACGACATACATTCATGCAAAAATGTGTACAATTAAGCATAATAAAATCAACATAAACATACAAATCATTCAACATGTAAAACACATAAAATAACACTTATATTTTAATTAAAACATCGATTGGTTGTAGATCTCAAATGTTCCTCCTAGCTGCAGACTTTGTTTTTCTTAATCTCTCAACAACAGGTCACCCCCAAGCAGGGGCTATGAATCCACCAGGGAAAAGACTCTTAAGCCAAACTAAGGTATAACAAACAACATAAATAAACTTAGGTTAAGGTGCCAACTCCAACAACCATTTCCAGCTCACAACCTCTCATTCCCCACAACCCGTCCCACCCTAGGAAGTGTACCTTTTCACTGCTCAACAATCCTTTGGCTGTCTCACTTCCCTTCCATGGCTTCAAAATCAAGCCATACAAAAAGTATTAGAGAATTATAGCACCTGGACCACAAGGCTGATCTAAGGATTGCAACTCCCACCAGCCAAGAACACATGGAAATAATTCCTAGTAGTTCTCTCACCTAGAGAGAATGCTCATGGAATTGACAAACCACTTCTTCAACCCCAAACACCAAGGAATTACTAGGTAATAGTTAGCTTCCTCAACTCTCTCAAAAAAGGTACAAATGATGGAAGGAATAAGTGCATCAATGATGGAGTTACACTAATTCCAAACAATATATTTGCATGTTCCCAATTTGACACTTGTCACACAAAGAACTTCCTTTGACCCCACTTGGTGACTCACTCCCAAACTTTAGGAACTTAGGATAACATTATTTCACATGACTTTTGACTTTAGGATATATTATAATATTCCCTTGGATTAATCCCCCTTGACTTATCCCCTCTTCTTAGATCCTTATCCCCCTTTCCCTCTTGTGGAGTCCTATCCCCCTGCACTCCTTTTGTCTAATTTGGTTTGCAACAATGATGTATTTTATTAATATATAATGTGTGATTAATAATACAATTGTTAGGATCTCTAGCCTTTGAACCCATATGATCCCTAGCCTAAATCACACAGGCACTATGGCCTCAAAACATATATACACATAGGCTCTCTGGCCCAAAAAATCCTATCTCACCAGCCTATAAAGTATATATACAATTAAAATTGGGGTTCGAACATACAATGAAAATCCTTCGTTTGTATGCCTCCATTCATCCACCCCTGAGGAGATTTATAGTAATGTCCCCACCATTCATTACCTCCATTTAGAGTTTTCACATTTTCATTAATGCAATTTGTTTTTTCTTTGGGACATTTATCTCCTCGTTACCCCTACATATCGCCATTTGGTTTCCCCCATGGGATTGCAATAAGATATTGTGTCTCTTGACACATTGGTCTGATACATTGTATCATCCATTTGGGTATTACATATCTTACATTTTCCTCCTAACAATCCTTTTGGAAATATCAGGAGGGCCTTGTAATTTTACTATACTCAATTCATTCTTTGACAACATCCCTATGTTACCCCTATTCAGATCATCTGAGATGAGTCAACTTTGTGTCCCATAGAGTCTATTCAGTTCCATATTATGTCTCATTATAGTTCATCAACACCTACGTGAGTCGTACCCATCCCATGTTGCCCATATTTGACCTCTAGTTTCCCTCATGGTCCCATTGATATGTCCTTGAAAAGCTTCATGCCCAATAATCGATCATTCATCATGGATTTTTTTTAGTTGCTTCTAGGTTAGCGATGCATTTATGATCTAAACAAGGGAAGTCTTGAGTCCACTTCTCATTCCCTCCCTGTCCATCCTTGCTGTCAATCTTTGTAAGTCACATCATACTTTCTACCTCATGCTGGTCCCAAGGATTTGTAATTTCCCTAGTTCCAATGGTCCTTCCCCTCTCTACTTCAACACCTATATCCTAGGGGGTGGTTTAGGGGATTGTGTACTTTGGACACATCTTCACCATTGGTGAGTGTCTTGGACCAAGAAAAGGGAGTCATCAGTGCTCTCTGACTTGACTATTTCTCACATGCTTGACTTAAGCTCATCATCACACGATTGAGAATCATACACTTGACAATTTAGTGATCCAATTGATTGTACTGGTTTCCAAGACATGCGTCAGATGCATTAGACCTCAGGACAGGGTCCCCCCTTAGTTAGTCCCTCGCATGTTTTAGCATCAACATTTTCTTCCATAGATATGACTTCACCTTTTGTACTTTGGATACTAGGCCTAAGGACACCTTTTCCTTCTTGGGAACCGATGGGATTCCCCCTATCAACATCAACACCTTCATTCTAGGGGTTATTCCTATGCACCCTAGTACCTATCCATCCCTTCAATGGGTTACCTTAGACCAAGATGAGAGAATCATCATTGTTATTAGACTTGCTAGGATCTAACGTGCTTGAATCCAACTTATTATCACATAGTTGATATTCATACATACATCCATGATCTAGCCTCATATGCAACTCCTAAGATTTGATTGGATGAGTTCCAATGTTCTCAAATCTATCAGTTTGAGCTCCCCTTCAGTCAGCTCATGTCAGATATTAAGAGCCCCAATCCTGTTTAGTAGGGTGTTGATGCAAGAAAAATTCCCTTAGACATACAGGGGTATTTCCCTATAGTAGTTCCCAATTAGACTTTGCACCATTTGGATTAGGAGACCCACCCAGATTTTGGTCTGACTTCCATTACTAGGATGCAGGGGATGAATGAATGTTTTAAATGCAAGGGAGTATGCAAATGCAAACTAACTACTTGCATAAGTAAAATCTAATATACCCTATCTTATCTAGGAGCAACTAAAGTAACTAATAAGAAGTTGGGAATGTCAACAATCCCTATGATAACTCCTTCGGGATAACTGTTAAGGAGAAAAAAGGTTAATAACACATGCATATAAAGGTACAACTAGATTAGTCTAAGCTATACAATCACATAAATAAACTGCTCATCATCTCAGGATAATTAATAAGAGAGAAAGACAAAAATACAAGAAATTTCTATTCACGTAAGAAAAGTCTATAAGTGAAACATTCTTACATCATTTACAGATAGCTTAACAAATTACTTCAAGTAGTTCAAAGCAAACTTACTATCAAAAAACAACATTTCTCTGTAGTAAAATTGGTTGTGAGGGCTTCTCAATATCATTTCATAAAACAGTTCCCATAAATTACAATGGTTGAAGAGCCCCTTCTAAATGGGTCTCTTCCTTTACTTATAATATCATGAGTAACTGACTATAGGTTTTTTTTTTTAACTATGCAAGAAGCAGTACATGTCTCTTCATCTTCCCCTCTCAACTATTTTGACATGTGTTATAGTAAGTACAAAATTGAGTACAATTGACAAAAAGAAAAAATAGAAGGTGGCTGTGAGAAAATTCAAATTGACTGTTATGTCCCCCTTCCTTGTTCTTTGTCCTTCATGTAGGCTTCCTAGGCTTCACATTATCCTGAAATGGTGACAACTTTGCAGAATAGTAGCGACTCTAGGGAAGCCTTGTGAGCTGCTGAATTCTACAAGAGGTCTTCATTTCTCTCGCCAAGTTGACCACAAAGGCTTGGATCATGTTTTGTGTGTTGGATGGCTTCATGAGATGCTCATCCATTAGGTCCATGTTGGCACAGGGGCAGACCCAGGGTTCAACACTACAACTATGCACCAAAAAAACCCTAACTACCGGCCCTTTCGGTGACACCTGCAAAGCAGATGAAATCTCACCCGAGGTAGAGGCAGGGGTGGTTGCGAGACTCAAGTGTCTGCAACCTTAGCTGGGACACAGATTTGTGATTATAACACTTAACAATCACCTAGCATAGATTATTCATCAAGATTCAACCCTTATGATACTTCACAGACATCAAAGAGCATCGCAGTAGGTTCTTAGATCTAAGATAATTCAACACTTAGCAACAACAATATAGATTAGATTCAACAGATCAATCACTCAACATATTACATACCAGATCTAACATTCATTCATATCTTAGAAGCACAAAGCATAAATATATCTATCTAAACACATCAAAGCACTTAGCAAAGAAAGAGACAAACACATCAGGTCGAGGCACAGAGCAAAACACACATATTTACCGTGGTTCAACCCCACCCTGGGGCTCCGTCGACAAAGTCTTCTTCTTTATTAGCTTTGGTTAATCAGGTTACAACACAGAGTCCCCAAAAACTCTTCTGCGTGCATGACAGAAGATCTGCGCAGCTCGCTAGATCCTTCTTCCTTGCGTTGTAGCACAAAACCTTCTATAATCTCTATAATAACTTGCACTTAGCTCTGTAACCCTTCTACATTCATGCACATAGCACTAATAGAACTTAGCTTACATCACATGGATGGGCTACCGTTCCCTTACTTAATTTTCCTAGACATCTATTTATACATTACAAAAGTGGGCCTAAGCGTGGGTAAACCCACGGGCCGACATTCCTTTCCAATTACATTATCCCTAAAAACCCAAAAAGGACCCAAAAAGAGGTCTAGCTTCCATGATTTCTTCTTCGCATTGCACTCCATCTTTGACAAGCTGTCAAAGTCCCAAAAATGGTCAAATATGACCAAGTGTTCCTCAAAACTTGGTCAAGGGCCAATAGGCCCCCAACACTCACCTGTGACTCATGCCAAGTCACTCAAGTTTGGGTAACTTTGCCTCAAAGGTCTCGAGCTTGGCTCAAGCTGCTTTGACTTGTCTCTGTTCTATTTCTTCTTGCTCAACAAATTCCCGAACAACCACTTCGCTGATAGGTCCTTCCAGTTGCTGCTCGACTGTGACAACTACTTGTTCTAGTAGTGTTACCTGGCCTTCAATTTCTTCAAAAAGTAGGTAGGCCACCTCCTGGCTCGGCTGGAGTTTTAGGGTGACTTCCATCACTCTGTTCTGTGTGGTAAGAATGAGTTGTTGGGAAGTGTGCGGTTCCTGGGATCTCTTCATCCTCTTGATGGGTGATAGGAGCTTGAGCTACGCCTGTACTGTATCTGCATGCTGCTTTGCTTCCTGGAGTTGGGACTCCAATTTCTTCAACTCTGGGTCTTTAGATAGTTATTCATATATCTGCACGCTTCTGCTACTTAGCTATTTACATTCTACAACAAGTGTTTTAATCCTCTCGACTGCATTCTGAGCATTCAATTCTTGCTGGTCGCGCACTTGTTGTGGAGTCTGTGGTATGGTGTAAAGCTCTAATTCCATGGCCCTTTGTTGAATTTGCTGAATGAATTTAGCCAGCTTTGTCACTTGGTGCTCTATGGACTCTTCGGCCTTCTGCTCTAAGCCGGTCACAGAGTGAAATGCTCTGTCGACTGCTTCTTCAATTCCTATCTTCTTTGCGAGCATCTTCTCTTTCTCTTTTTGGATATTCTCTCTGTCTTCTTCAGATTTTGCTTGGAGAGCATTCTTCTCTTGTTGCATGGCTTGGCGTTGTTCAAAAATTTCCTCCTGTGCTTTCTCTAGGGCCTGGGTGGCCTACGCTTTTTCTTCCTAGGCATGTCGAAGGCGTACTTCGACTGTATCAATAATCTTGTGGAGCTGAACTGATTCATCTCCCACTTCTATTGTTCCTTCTGGCAGAGGTGCTGTAGAGATTGCTCGACCAGACTGGAGTGCTTGCTGTACTCCTTGGAGCGCGATCTAAATGTGGATATACATTTGTTCCTGCTTTGCCTCCTACTTCTCTATGATTTTCTTTGAAGCATCATTGACCACTGAAATAATGAAATCAAAGTCATCCAACGTGAGGGCAGTTTGCATCTTGGTTAGAGGGGTTCTTGGTTTCTTTCCGGAGGAAGATTTCAGAGGTGAGACCTTCCTTTTCTTCGATGAGTCTTCTTTGTCCCTAGGCGGTGGTACTTCGAATTTTCGAGTTTATGTACCTTCTTCATCATCACCTTCTTCATCTGGTGTAATGGAAGCCATCCTTATAGATAGGCTGTCAATATCCTGGAATTCTTTAGTCTTCTTCGTCATCTTTGCTCTCTTTGTCTTACTGGGCCCAGGTGTGTCCTGCGCATTTCCAGGGCTATCGATGTCAGACATTTCTGCAGGGTCTGCTGAAACAAGGAGGTCTGTCGACCATTCCTTGGTGATCTCTTCCAGGTCTTCTTATGTTAGCTTATAATAGGACTGAATCTTTTCCTGGTGCTCATCAGTGCGTGGGGTTAGGTATATAAAGTGGTGGTCCGTGCTAAACTTTATCAGAGGTTGAAATCTCTGCACAGTGTTCGGGGTTATGCGAGGTTCACTCCTTATGGCTACTTTCAGCTAGTTATAGTACGCATGGAAAATGACATTTGATTTCCATTGCTTGCTCATGTCGTTCAAGTACCATAATGTACTAAACTTTGTGGCTAGTGGCTCAAAGGGGTCAAGGTCTGAGAAGGTTGTGCCTTTCGGTAGTTCCCATGCAACAAAAGTGATCAGTATCAGGAGCCATTTAAAATGGAATTCATGCCCCTGATCCTGGGCTTCTCTGCAGTTAATCTCCACTTGATTCACCAGGTACTTCACCCAGTTCATTTGTAGTCCCTCTGTGCACTTTCCTGCGAGGTCAACTACAAATCCAAATACTTGTGTTGGTCGATTCTTGCGTACCAACTTCCCTGCGATCAGTTCGCATGTGAGGCGCATTGTGCCACTTTCAATAGAAGCTACCTTGTAGCCTATCATGCCTTCCTCAACATCACTATAGGATTCTTTGATCTTCTGCAGAAGATCACGATCTGCGGTCTTTCCAGGATAGTACTCATGGGGATCAGAGCCCTACATGCTAAGCTCGATGATCCTATTGATCAATGTCGGATCAATAGTTATGTGATGGTCTAACCACATGTATCCCCTGTGGTAACTTGCTAGCAACAATTTTACACAAGCATTCACCTCCTGGTGTCTTCCGAAGTGTGGTATTTTCAAAACGTTGAGCAGAGTAGACTGTGCGAGGTTCATCATCCATTACTAANCTGCAGAAGATCACGATCTGCGGTCTTTCCAGGATAGTACTCATGGGGATCAGAGCCCTACATGCTAAGCTCGATGATCCTATTGATCAATGTCGGATCAATAGTTATGTGATGGTCTAACCACATGTATCCCCCGTGGTAACTTGCTAGCAACAATTTTACACAAGCATTCACCTCCTGGTGTCTTCCGAAGTGTGGTATTTTCAAAACGTTGAGCAGAGTAGACTGTGCGAGGTTCATCATCCATTACTAAGGGATGAGCTTCAAATTCTTTCCCTTAGTTCTCATCAAGTACTTATACGGGGCAAGCATGCTGTAAGCTTTATGGTCCCCCAGGTTGAAGTCACAAAACTTCAATGCTGTAACCTTGTCTTGATCTGCGCGATAGGTGCGTACTCCTTTCAGTAGATATGCAGTGACTAGGATGTATTCAAAGTCTCTAGGGACACTGTCCCTGTTAATCTCACCGCTCAGAGGGGGTATGTAGGCTGGTAGGATGGATGGCACTAACTTCACGTTGGCTATGTTGTCCTTATGCTTACTTCTTCTTTCTGCACTGGCTCGAGATGTTCCTACTCGAGAAGTCGACGGGGAGGCTTGCACTCCTCCCGTCGATGATGCTTGGACTCTGGTGGACATTCTTCTTTCCGACATGGCTCTCTCAGTCATTAAATCAAGAAGGATCTCTGTGATAGATTCCTCAAGTGTGGTGAGCTCATCGGACATACGCACTCGAGAAAGATAATCGGGGTCACGATGATCTCAAAATGTTGCACTAGGATGAACAATATTCTTGCAATGATCATTGTAGACAATCACTAGTTCCGTGGGCTTCGATTTTTCAGTTGGCAAAAATGTTCTTTAGGCACGACGCGACGAGCTAAATAGGAAATTCATCAATGGTTTGTTTGCAACGGGTATGAATCTTCCATGAATGTTGATCCATCCATTATGGCATGGTCCAATAGTGTGGTGGTAATCCTTTAATGCTTTTCTGTCCGTTCAGGGAAGAAGTCGAATGGGTATATCGGTCGAACGACTATATTGATTCGCCACGATGAAGTGCCATATGTCATTGTTCTGATATCCCGATGAAGCTCAATTCCTGTGAGTTTTCCTTCTGCGAAGTTTCCTTTGGAGTCTTCTGTAACTTTTTGATCTTGGCTCTCTTCTTACTTAGCTTCCTAGCCTTCTTCCCAGCGAGCTTCATCTCGGTCATCCTTTTTCATTTTGATTCTTATCTTCTCTTGACATAGTCACTTCGTGATGCTGAGATTCTTTCTTCAGATCCAAGGGTAATACTCCTTCATTATATGGATTGGGTATTTCAGTCGTCTATGGTTCCTCTAATACTCTTATAGCGTCGACATCCAAGTCCCTGGTGTTCAATAGCTTAGATATGTTCTCTTGTTCTTCCATCAAGTAGGCGATCCTTCTAGTCATAAATTCCACGAGTTCTTGCTTCTTCTGTTCTAGGGCTTCCTTTTCTTCTTTTCTCCGTATCTGGTCTTTTTCAATCCAGATCTTGCCTAAAAAAGCTGGAAATGGGGCATGGTCCTCAATAAATTTAATAAATTTGAATTCTTCCTCTATTGAAGCTCCATGGGTACTCATAGCTATCTAGGTAATCCTGCCACATAGGGTTACCATTTTTCCTTTAAACAACCCTATTTTTCCTAGTGAAGGAACCATAGCAGGCCTCCCTAGGGCTTCCCAAGTACTTTCTGTCATAATGTTCATCTGTGTTCCCTCATCCAAAGCATAGTCAATGTCGAAGTCTCCTATTCTTACTTCGATTTTCTCCTTTTCTTTGAAGATCTCTGGCAAACTAACATCTTTATGTTTATCCAAGGTTTCTTTCATTTTCAGTAACATAATCTCTGATTCTTTTTGGGGTTCTTTTATAATCTTAGTCTCTTGATCTCCTTTAGAGTTTGCTTGCTCCATATTCATCTTTTCAAGTCTAGCAATCATTCTAGGGAAATCCAATACTTCAAGGTCCATGGCCTTACAACATAGGCAACTAGGGTTTCTCCCAGGGCATTCCTTAGCAAGATGTCCTAGTCTTCTGCAAATGTAACAAAGAGTTAATCCTCTCTTTCTCTTCAATGATCCCCAACTCTTCTTATGCTGCGCGCTAGGATCATAATGGCTAGCCTGAAAAAATTTCTTTCTAGGGTCCTGCATCCATTGGTTAGTGCAAAAATTATTTCTATGCATAGGTATAGCATATCTATCATTATACTTATCAGATCTATTCATATCAAACGTTCTTTCATCTAACAATGCCCTAGTTTTCAAGCTAGGACAAAATCCATCAAGCATACCTAAATTCATACTTTAGAAACAAAAATTTTCACTTCTTTTACTTCTGTAGGGCACAAAGCTTCAAGATCTAATAAATTTTAACTATTCTTACCTTTATCAGAGCACAGAGCTTACAGATCTTACCTCGTTTATGCAGATCTGTCCTCTTTCTTTAAGAAATTTCCACTTTTTACTTTTCTCAGAGCACAAAGTGTTCAAATCTTGCTTCTTTTCTTCAGATTTGATCTTCCTTTCTTCAGATATGACCTTATTCCTGGCACAAAGCTTCACAGGTCGAGTAAAAAGCTGTGCACTAGGGAAACATATCTACGCACAAAGATTTCTTTTACACAAAGTTTCTTCTTCCTCAGTTCCCAACAATCACAGTTTCAGGTCCCGACAACATAACCATTTGTTGGCACAAGAGAAGACCCAGGGTTCAACGCTACAACAATGCACCAACAAAACCCTAACTACCGACCCTTTTGGCAACACCTGCGAAGCAGATGAATTCTCATCCGAGGTAGAGACAGGGGTGGTTGCGAGACTCAGGTGTCTGCAACCTTAGCTGGGACACAGATCTATGATTATAACACTTAGCAATCACCTAGCATAGATTATTCATCAAGATTCAACACTTATGATACTTCGCAGACAACATAGAGCATCGTAGTAGGTACTTAGATCTAAGATAATTCAACACTTAGCAACAAGAAGATATATTAGATTCAACAGATCAATCTCTCAACATCTTACATACTAGATCTAACATTGATTCGTATCTTAGAAGCACAAATCATAAATATATCTATCTAAACACATCAAAGCACTTAGCAAAGAAAGAGACAAACACATCAGGTCGAGGCACATAGCACAACAAACAGATTTACCGTGGTTCACCCCCACCCTAGGGCTACGTCCACAAAGTCTTCTTCTTTATTAGCTTCAATTAATCAGGTTACAACACAAAGTCCCCAAAAACCCTTCTGCGCACAGGACAGAAGATCTACACAACTCGCTAGATCCTTCTTCCCTACGTTGTAGCACAAAGCCTTCTATAATCTCTATAATAACTTGCACTTAGCTCTGTAACCCTTCTACAGTCATGCACATAGCACTACTAGCACTTAGCTTACATCACATAGATGGGCTACCGTCCCCTTACTTACTTTGCCTAGGCATCTATTTATACATTACAAAAGTGGGCCTAAGCATGGGTAAACCCACGGGTCGACATCCATTTCCCATTACATTATCCCCCAAAACCCAAAAAGGACCCAAAAAGGGGTCTAACTTCCACGATTTCCGCTTCACGTTGTGCTCCATCTTTGACAAGCTGCCGAAGTCCCAAAAATGGTCAAATATGACCAAGTGTTCCTCAAAACTTGGTCAAGGGCCAACAGTCCAATGTCACCTTGGTTGCATCCTTAGCATATGTTTGTATTTGCTTCATATTTAGATCAACCTCTTCAAAAATCCACTCATCAGATTTCATTTTTTCGAGTTCTTTGATCTTGGGTGCATGTCCTTTGTGCACTAAGATGTGTGCTGCCTTGTGAAGTTGTGCGCATATCAACATTGAATTCTTTAATTCCTTTTTCACCTTTTCCCCAACTTATTGTCATTTGTTGAAAGAAACATAATCAAATTTTCTCTCCCATTCTGATATGCGAGGAAGCTCATATGGGGCATCTATATTTTCAACAATCCACCACTGCATCTCATTGATAATTTCTCTATTGGAAACTAATTCTACGTTTTTAGCTTGTACTCTGCTATGGTAGGCCATAATTTGTGCTGCTAGCTATTGGAAAACTTGAATATTCGCATACATATCTGCCACCATTTCATTAAGCTCTGTTATGAATTTCTCAGTGCATAGTCTGAACCCTTCAATGATTTCCTTATCCTTTTTACTATGCATAAGCTCTTCTTCTAGCTCTCTGATCCTGTCATCCTTTTCTTGGTTCTCTTGCACTAATTTATTAAGGTTCTGCTATGATGCCAGTGTGAAGGAAACACCAACTGATGCAATTGAAATCAAATACTTTCTAACATTCTTTGTCATGATGGTTTCAATAACCATTGATAGTGGATCCTTCCTAGTAACTGGGAGCTTCTTGGTCTATTCTTGTACTATCTTTCCAGAAGCTTTATCGAACCTGAAAGTGTTCATATTGACAAACTTGTGAGCTTTATAGGGAGTGAACTGTCCCAGTCCAAGTTCACCCAACAGAAAGTGTCCACCCATGAGTGGGGCTTCAGTCAATGACCCCAGCATGTCCATTTCCATGGAGGATGCATCATTGGTTATTGCTTCTTCATATTGATTTCTTTGTTCTTCTACTATTGCCTTTGTTGCTGCCTCTTTGACCACTCTCTTTTATGTGGCTACTTTGGCTTCAGCTACCGCTTCTTCTTCTCTTCACTTCTTCTTAGCTTCTCGATCCTATTTCTTTTTTACTTTATTCTTTTTCATTTGCTATTTTGCAGCTATCTTGGCTACCAACACTTCTTCTACCTCTTTAAGTTTCCTTTTTTCATTTTCCTCTTCTTTCCTCTTCTTGTTTTCCTCTACTTCAATGGCTTCTACTGCTTTCCTTTTTTTGTATTCCTCTATTGCTGCTGATTCATAGGTTGTTGTTGTCTTTGTCGCTTCTGCTATTGTTGTCATTTCTTATTTGGCCTTCTTCTAGGATTTCCAAACTTGTTGTTAATATGCTATCCTACCCAATGGATTTCCCCTTCTTTTGAAGACGACATCATGGTATGTCCTCGCATGGCGATGTATTTCATCTTCTTCTCAAAGACTAGTTTTATATTCCCATTTGTACATGTGGTTGATGCAATTCTCTTTGACCATGTCCATAAGATCATGCCTCCATAATATTTCCTCTTCGAAGTGGAATGATGCCAAAATGTTTACTTTAGCTTGTGCCTCCTTGATGTCTTCGAATGAGTATGAATCGACCCATAGTGGGAGAGGAGGCTAGATAAATTTCCTATCTATGTAAAACACTGTGCTAAGTCCATGCACAACTGTATGGTAGGTGATTTTTTGTTGCACTAGCTTGTCTATAATGAAATTTGGGAGCAAGTGCAAGGCCTTGGTGGCTCTGTATATTCTGAGGTATGTTCCATACTCTAGGAGGTACCAGTCCCCTATCCTCTTAACTATCACCCATGCTTTATCTATCATGCATGGTGCAGGTGAGTCAAATATAATTTGGAACATAGGAGACAAGAAGTGGTTTACATTTTGTGATACTCAGTTCGATACTTGTGCTCCCACAACACCTTGTAGTAGATATGGATCACAGGATCACTAGGATACTAGGCCCAACCCATCTATGGAAATGCATGGCATATGAAAAACATGTCCACGAAATAGGAGGACATGTGGAAACCTATGCATGATTTTCTTATCTATTATGAGAGCTTCTTCCAAAGATGAAAATAAAATGCTGTCCCAATTGAAGGCTGACCCAAGATCCACAACATAGTAAATAAGGGGCACCCAAGTTATTATGAACATTTCAGCATCGAGCTCCCCATAAAGTCTACACAACATGGCCACTGCATAATGATATGACATTTTAAGTAGGTTGGTGGGGTAATCACTTGATGAACTTGATTTGAATACTTTTCTTGGTTTGTACCAGGACTTTAGAATCTATATTAGCTTATGCAGGAATTTCTTTATGAGCTTCTCGTCCATTGAGTTTTCCCTGTCTTCCAAGTTGTAACATGAAGCGATTGTTGAAGCTTTAAAGGATGCTATTGGGTGGTCTCTGGCATTTTAAATATATTTGGTTTCTAGATGAGCATGCTTTACAATCCATGAGATAACCTCTTCACAGGGAAACACTACTGCGTGTGCTACCACTTTGTATATCTCAGATTTCTTGATATTTTTGAATGTTTGGAAATCAAGGTCATCCTCTGTCACCTAGGGGAAGGTCTGGTTCCTAAACATTTGACAAACTTCACCCCATTTGATCAAAGCCTCATTTTATATGACACCTTTGGTTTCATCATATATAGGCCTTGGGGTATCAACATCTTCCTCTTGTACACTCTTGCTTATAAATGCCTCTTTGATAGGGGCCATGTCAATGATTTGTGAGTGTTTACAAGGAGACATGGTCAAATTTGCCAAAAAAAGACATATTTATCATTAATCTAAAGAAATATAGTGTTATACAAATGCATTATATGTTCATTAGCTTGATAAAGGCAAATAATTAGAAAGAGAGAGAGAGAGGCTTCTTTGTCTGGGAAATTTTAAATCCTTTTTAGTGGAGCCAGTGACTTGGTAGTTGTGCACCGATACATACCTTTATTGATGCCTAAATTGTGATTGTTGTTGATAAGGGGAGTCATATTGGTGGTTATAGAAATATAAATCACCGACATTGCAAACTATATTGATGACAATGCCAAGATTAACATTGATGAAAAGAGGGCTAGGATGTATCGGTCTAAAAAACATGATTGATGTCGGTGGGGAGAGGGGCATTTCAGTGCCAATGTTTTGATCATCATTGAAATGGAAAGGAATGTATCGTCAACTAACTTTTGGTTGTTTTCGATGAAGGAAGGAACGTGCCAATGACTATGTTGTGATCATCGCCGAAATGCGAGACTCATCTAAGTTTGACTAAGTATGGCCTTTCTCTATGTAGTAAGTTTGGAACTGAAGATTAGGGCCACTGTGTAGCTAGGCATATACCCTATGAAAATGTTACCGCTAAGGTGTAAGTTGGCTAGGGTAAGATGAGGAAGATGGATGTGGTATAGGGTTAGGGTATAACGACTTCTAAGGGTAGCTACAACTATTGGGATTGAAGGTTAGAGCATATCGACGGATGGGAGAGCCATATCAAGGGTTGGAAAAGGGTTAGGGCATGGAGTCGACCGAGTAAAGGAAAGAGTTGTGAAATGTTTTAAGGATAACCCATTGTTATGGGACAAACACTCACAATGATCTCACTAAATGATCAACAATATCTCCCTAGGATTAGCCTAGTAATCCTAGACATAAGAGGGTTTATATTTCTATGGGTCTTCTATATCTATATTCAAGCACATGGATTCATTACTAACCTAAGGAGTGGTGGATATTGCATACCTTTCTCGTAGGTTGTCCTTCGTATATCTTGGTTGTTGTAGTCCTGAAACTCTAGCTCCAAGCTCCACAACCTACTTCCTACATTCAAAAGACAAACAACACCTCTCTACCTCTATACTTGGGATTAGAATCTTAGATCTAATTTTATTTTAATTAGATCTATAATAGAATGAATTTAGATCAAAATTTTTATGAATTGAACACAAATGACATGGAGGAAAAACCATTGATCTATCGATAAAATAGAGAAATCACATTAGGCATACCTTAGTGATGATGCTTCCTCCTTTGAATCCTTAATCCTTTCTCCTCCCATAACTTCTTGGTCAAGCTAGGCTCTCTGAATTCTAGCTATGATGGATGCAATAAGAAACTCTGCAATTGAACAACATAACAATACTTTTGAATTCTCCTCCCTATTGCCGAATACTTTCCTTTGTTATATAACTCTTTGGAGGAGGCCTGTGAGAGCTTCTAGATCTTATAGAGACCACTGTAGAATCGAATGATGTAAGTTCCTAGGCCCTTTATATGAAGATACAACTCATCCCTAAACTAGTGACCAACGAGGATCCTCGCTTGTTGTCTACTATGTGTCTTGCGAGGATCTCTGAAAGGGCTCAAGTATTAGGAAAAATGTGCATTCTGAATTACATATTCTTATGGATTCCTCTCTGTCCTATAGGGTGGAAATTAAGGCTATATTAGATGTCCTCTAGTGTGTGAGGTCAAGAAAGGAATGAATGGCCGAAATGCATTACAATAAATTAATGTCCATGTGAGGCAACATGAGGAGAGAGCAAAGGAGTTTTGGAATCAAAGAAGTCCTACAATCAAACACCAAGGATGAGAGCATAAATAGACCATCCCCTAGGTAGATATTGGCACAAGGGCAGACTTAGGGTTCAACACTAATACAACACACCAAAAAAACCCTAACTACCAGCCCTTTCAGCAACACCTGCGAAGCAGATGAAGTCTCACCCGAGGTAGAGGCAGGGGTGGTTGCATGACTCAGGTGTCTACAACCTTAGCAGGGACACAGATCTGTGATTGTAATAATTAACAGAGCACTTAACATCAATAGTTCATCAATATATAACCACTATCTACTACGTATATGAAACAAAGAATCACATCATTCACTCAGATTTGATGTATCTAAGCACTTATCATAAAGAGGTAGATTAAATCTAACAGATTCAAGCACTGAGCATATTCACATAGGTAAGATCTACATTCATATACATCATTATCACAAAGCATAAACAGATCTATATATCTATATCAAAGCACTTAGAAAATAAAGGCATAAACACATCAATACATGACACAAAGCATAACAACACAACATGTATGTGGTTCACCCCCACCCTGGGGCTACGTCCACCAACTGTTCTTCTTTATTATCTTTGTCAAGCTTCTTACAGGCACATAGCATCAAAATCCTATTCCGCAAAAGACATGAGATCTACGCGCACTCTGCCAGATCCTCCTTCTTCGAGCTAGGGTACAACACCAAGTCTTCTCACAATTACTTGCACGTAAATCTGCAAGTCCCACACAGTATGCATAATCATCTACAATCCGTTCTTAGCACTTAGCCCAATATCACATAGATATGTATCTCCCCTTCCTTACATTTCCTGAACATCTATTTATACATTACAAAATAGGCCTAAAAATGGGTAAACCCATGGGCCGACATCCCATACTCGTTACATAATCCCAAATCCCAAAAAGGACCCAAAAAGGGGTTGAGATCCTGCGATATTTGCTTCGTCTTGCACTCCATCTTCGACAAGATGTCAAAGTCCAAACTAGGTCAAACTTGACCAAGGATCTCCCAAAACTTGGTCAAGGGCCAACAGGCCCCCAACACTCACCTGTGACTTGTCCTGAGTCACTCTGATATGGGTAGTTCTGCTTCAAAATCCTCGAGCGTGGCTCAAGCTGCTTGGACTTGTTTTTGTGCCACAACCTCCTGTTCAACGAACTCTTGGATGAATGCGTCATTGACAGGTTCTTCTAGGCATTGTTCAGCTGTAGAAACAACCTGTTCCAGTTCTTCTCCTTGACCTTCGACCTCTGTGAACAATTGGTAGGCCTTATCTTGTATAGGTTGGAGCCTCTGAGTTACTTCCATAACTCTACTCTGGATAGTGTGGATTTTTTGTTGGGCGGTGCATTGATCTTGGGAGCGCTTCATTCTTTCCATAGCTGACAAGGGCTTCAGCTGCACCTATATCATTTTGGCTTGATACTTCACCTCTTGGAGCTGCGACTCCAATGCCTTCAGTTCTGGGTTCTTAGTGAGTTTCTCATAGGTCTGGGAACTATGATTGGTGAGTTTCTTTCATTCCATAGCAAGGGATTTTATTCGCTCAACTGCGCTTCAAGCAGTTGCTTCTCTCTGATCCCTTACATCCTGTGGAGTCTCGGGCACTGCGCAAAGCTTTAAGTCTACTATGCATTGCTGTAACTGCTGGATAGCTTCTGCGAGCTGCTCCACTTTCTACATGACTTGATCCTCTTCCTTTATTTCTATGACTGTCATAGAGTGAAGTGCTCTATTGACCGCTTTTTTCACTTCTAGTTGCTCTGCGAGCAACTGTTCTTTTCCTTGATGCATATATGCTTTTTCTTCATCAAACTTCGCTTGGAGAGAAATATTTTCCTGTTCTGCAGTTTGGAACTACTCTACAAGTACTCCTTGCACTTGCATCAAAGCTTGGGTGGCTTGTTCTATTTCCTCTTATGCTCGGCGAAGGCAAGCTTCGACTGTATCAGCTAGTCGGTGGAGTTGGGCTGGCTCATCTCCCAACTCTGGTTGTCTCGATGGCAAGGGCATAGTGGAGACTACACAACTGGACTGAAGGGTTTGCTGTAACCCTTAGAGTTTGACTTCAATACTATCACACATTTCTTCCTGCTTGTCCGCCTGTTTTTTTGCTATTTCTAGTGAAGCATCGTTCATGGCTGCTATGATGAAGTAAAATTTTTTGGAGGTGAGGATAGTCTGCATCTTGGTCATGGTGGCTTTTGACTTTTTTCGGGAAGAAGGCTTTGGGGGGGAAACCTTCCTCTTCTTCAATGGGTCCACCTCATCTCTGGGCGGTGTTACTTCGCTGGGCCTCTGTTCAGCTTCTGTTTCGTCACCACCCCTTCNCTCTGGGCGGTGTTACTTCGCTGGGCCTCTGTTCAGCTTCTGTTTCGTCACCACCCCCTCGGTTAGGTGACATGGAAGTAGCCTTCTCTGAGGTGCTTCTTAGGTCTTGAACCTCTTCAGTTTGCTTTGTTTTGCTAGGTCTGGGTGTGTTCTGTTCTTTATGCACGGTCTCTAGGCCATCAGGGTCAGACATCTCTGTAGGGTTGGCAGGGATAAGGAGGTCAACGGACCATTCCTTAGTTATTTTCTCAAGGTCTTCTTCTATAAGATTATAATGTGTATAGAGTTTCTCTTTATGTTCATCTGCCCATGCTGTAATGTAGGTGAAGTTTTGATCTACGCTGAACTTCATCAGGGGTCAAAACCTATGTAAAGTGTTCGGAGTCATGCGAGGCTTGGATTTGATGGATCACTTTAGCTGGAGGTAGTACGTATGAAACACAACATTTGATTGCCACTGTTTGTTCATATAAATTGAATACCATAGGGTAGCGAACTTCGCAGCAAGTGGTTTGAATGACTCTATGTCTGGGAAGGTCACACCTTCCGGCATATTCTAGGAAACAAATGCAATGAGGACCAGGAGCCAGCTGAAATGAAATTCATAACCCTGATCCCGTGCCTTTCGAAAATCTAGTTCCAACTGGTTAATTAGGTACTTCGCCTAGTTCATATGTAGGCCTTCCGTGCACTTCCCTGCGAGGTCAACAACAAAGTCGGTGACTTGCATAGTTCTTTCTTACTAACTTTCCAGCTATTAGTTGACATGCGAGGTGCACTATGCCACTCTATATGGAAGATACCTTATAGCCTCTTATTCCCTTCTCGACATCACCATAGGTGTCCTTGATCTTCTGTGCTAGTACGCGATCTGCAACTTTTCTTAGATAAAAGTCCTGTGGGTTGGGTCCTTGCATGCTCAGACCTGTGATCATGTGGATCAATGTTGGGTCAATTGTAATTTAGTGATCTATCCATAAGTAGCCACCATGGTAACATGAAAATAACAGCTTGACAAAGGCATTGACTTCTTGGTGTCTTCCGAAGTGTGGGATCTTCATGACATTCAACAGGGTGGACTGCACGAGGTTCATCGTCCACGAATGGGGGATGATCTTTGAATTTTTCCCTTTAGTTCTAGTTAGGTACTTGTATGGGGCAAGAATACCATAGACCTTTCGATCTCTGAGGTTGAAGTCACTGAACTTTAGTGCTGCGATCTTATCCTGGTCTGTTCGAACTACATGTATCGCCTTCAGGAGGTACGCAGTAACTATAGTGTACTCAAAATCGCGTGGTACACTATCACGATTCACCACGCCAGCCAGAGGAGAAATGTAATCGGACAATATGGTTGGAATTAGTTTTGCATTTGTGAGGTTTCCGTTATGCTTGGTTCTATTTTCTACTGATGGCCGGGATGGTTCGGCTCCATGAGCAGTCGATGGAGAGGCTTGCACCATTCTCGTCGATGAATATTGTACACTTGCAGACATCGACATGACTCTTTCAGTCACGAGGTCGATGAGAACTTCTTCAACAACTTTCTGTACAGCGTTGAACTCATCCGACATACATGCTTGGGGTTGGAAATCTCGGGTTCCAAGAGTAACTTAGACACTGCAATAGGATAGAGGGAAATGGCGCAATGATCACTGTGTAAAATCAACAAGTCTGCGGGCTCAAATTCACGGTTAGCAAAAAGTGTTCTCGGTGCATGGTGTGACGGGATAAATAGATAACTTGGTAACATATTGATTTCAACGGGTGAGAATCCTTCATTAACTTTGTTTTGTCCATTACGGCACAGTCCAACGGTCTGGTGGTGAACCATAAATGGATTTCTACCCATTCGGTGGGTCGGTCGAATGGTTATATTGTTCCCAATGGTTATATTGCTTCGCCATGGCAAAGTGCAATGTGACGCTGTTATGATATTCTGGTGAAGCTCCAATTTTGCAAAGTTTCCTTTTGCGAAGTTCCCTCTGGAACCTTCTGCAAATTTCTGATCTTAGCTCTCTTCTTACTTAGCTTCCTATCCTTCTTCCCAGTGAGCTTCGTCTCGGTATGCATTTTTCCATTCTGATTCTTATCTTCTTTTGGCATAGTTACTTCGCGTTGTTGAGACTCTTTCCTAAGATTCGAGGGTGATACTTCTTCTTTATCTGTAATAGGTACTTCAATCTTCTGTAGGTCTTCTAGTGTTCTTGCAACTTTGACATCTAGGTCTCTGGTGTTAAATGGCTTCAATCTGTTCTTCTGTTCTTCAATCAAGTGTGTGATCCTTCTAGTCATGAACTCATTTAACTCTTGCTTCTACTACTCTAAAACTTCTTCTTCTTCTTTCATTCTGGCTTGATCTCTTTCAATCCAAGGTTTTTCGAGCAACATAGTAAATGGATCGTTGCCCTCAATAAATTTAACAACTTCATATTCCTCCTCTGTCGAAGTTCCATTAACATTCATAGGTATCTGGGTGAGATTTCCACATAGGTTTATCAACTTTCCTCTAAATAAACCTATTCCTCCCAATGAAGGGATCATAGCAGGCTTTCCTAAAAGTTCCCAAGTTCTCTTTGTCATGATATTCACTTGTGTTTCCTCATCTAGAACACAGTCAATGTCAAAGTGTCCTATTCTTTCTTCAAGGAATTATTTTTCTTTGAAGATCTCTGATAAACTTATATGTCAGTGATCATTCAGGGTTTCTTTCATATGTAGAAATACTTTCTCTGATTCTTTCTAGGGTTCTGCCATTTCTAGATCTACCTTAGGGTTTTATTTTCTCATGTTCATTCCTTCAAGTTTAGCGATCATTCTAGGGAAATCCAATACTTCATGGTCCACAACTTTGCAACAAAGACAACTAGGTCTTCTCCTAGGGAATTCCTTAGCAAGATGTTTCGGTTTTCTGCAACTGGAACAGAGGGTTAATCCTCTCTTTCTTTTAAATGATCCCCAACCTTTCCTTTATTGCGCACTAGGACCATGGTAGCTAACCTGCAAACATTTCTTTCTAGGATCTTGCATCTAGTTGTTAGTCCAAACATTCTCTCTATGCATAGGTATAACATATCTTTCACTATTCTTATCAGATCTACTCATATCAAACCTTTTTTCATCTATTAGTTCCCTAGTTTTCAAGCTAGTAAAAAATCTGTCAAACATACCAAGATCCATACTATTGAAACAAAAATTTCCACTTATCTTACTTATACAAAGCACAAAGCTTTCAGATCTAGAATTTTTCACTATTCTTACCTTTATTAGAGCACAAAGCTTGTAGATCTTACCTCTTTTCTTTAGATCGGGCTTCTTTCTTTAGCACAGAGCTTTTATAAATCAAATAGAATACCGTGCACTAGAGCGACAGATCTATGCACAAAGCTTCCACAATTTCAGTTCAGATCTTTGCAAAAAKCTTCTTCTTCCTCAGTTCCCAACAATCACAGTTTCAGGTCGCGACAACAGAACCATTTGTTGGGACAGGGGCAGACCCAGGGTTCAACGCTACAACAATGCACCAAAAAAACCCTAACTACTGGCCCTTTCGGCAACACTTGTGAAGCAGATGAAGTCTCACCCGAGGTAGAGGCATGGGCAGTTGCTGGACTCAGGTGTTTGCAACCTTAGTTGGGACACAGATATGTGATTGTAATACTTAAGATAGCACTTAACATCGATAGTTAATCAATATTTAACCACTATCTACTACGTAGATGAAATAGAGCATCGTATCATTCACTCAGATCTGATGTATCTAAGCACTTATCATAAAGAGGTAGATTAAATCTAGAAGATTCAATCACTAAGCATATTCACATAGGTCATATCTACATTCATATACATCATTAGCACAAATCATAAACAGATCTATCTATATATATCAAATCACTCAGCAAATAAAGGCATAAACACATCAACACATGCACAAAACATAGCAACACGACATGTACATGGTTCACCGCCACCCTAGGGCTACGTCCACCAACTCTTCTTCTTTTTTATCTTTCTCAAGCTTCTTACAGGCACATAGCATCAAAATCCTACTTCGTAGAAGATAGGAGATTTGCGCACACTCTACCAGATCCTCCTTCTTCGAGCTAGGGTACAACACCAAGCCTTCTCACAATTACTTGCATGTAACTCTGCAAGTCTCACATAGTATGCACACGCATACACAATTTTTTCTTAGCACTTAGCCCAATATCACATAGATATGTATCTCCCCTTCCTCACATTGCCTAGACATATATTTATACATTACAAAATAGGCCTAAACATGGGTAAACCCATGGGACGACATCCCATACTCGTTACATAATCCCAAATCCCAAAAAGGATCCAAAAAGGGGTCGAGATCCCGCAATCTCTGCTTCGTCTTGCGCTCCATCTTCGACAGGCTGTCGAAGTCCAAACTAGGTCAAACTTGACCAAGGATCTCCCAAAACTGGGTCAAGGGACAATAATAGACATACTTATACTCTGAATGAACATGGGGACCGAACAATACACTACACATCCATGTTATGAAATGCCAGACAATGGCCATGAAAGAATACACAGTGGATCCATGTCATCAATAAGACCATATCCAAGAGACATTATAATGTGGATCTATGTCATGAACTCAATCATAGCCACTAAAAAATACAATGTGGATCTATGAAACAACATGTAGATATCAAGAAGACAACGAGCATTGAGGGAAGTTCCCCTGAAGTATTCAAAGTACTCATATACAAGTGATACACTCCATTGCAACTTGGGAGATGATGCTGCAAAATAAGGATATGGCCCCAACTCAAGGTCTTCATCCCAAAACCCGATGGTACAAATATAAAACATGCAAATAGATGAGCTGATGTCGAGCATGGTAGAAACCGTTTGTTATAGCCCTAAAATTCCCTACCCATGCATACATGGCATTGGCTTTCCTACTTTCATAATTTGCCAAACCATTGTTCAAGAAATCTATTTTAAAAACCATTTTTTGGAGCATGTACATGCCTTGCTGCACTACTGCCCATGTACATACGCTTGCTGAATGTTAGATATTCCACGTACATATGCTAGCTACACACTAAACAACCCACGTATAGCTCCAAAAGTTGCGAAAATTAAAAAGTTGCAAGGAATTCGGTGGAATTTACGGGCTATTGGAGGTTTTCCAACCATTTTACCTGCTATAGCCCGTCCCCAAACTAAATAACTATCCTTTTGTCATATAAAAGGAGGTCTTGGGGTCTCATTCCACAATCAAGCATTAGAACAGTGAAACTCTACCGAAATTCCCTTTCCTTCCTTGCCCAAGAATTTGCAACCTTTTTTGAGTTCTTGCCTCAACATTTCCTCTCTAGCCCTTTTCTCCCATACAATCCCTTCCCTTCCCTTTAAGTGATCAACATATTGTGAGAGAAGGCATTTGGAAGGTGCACTTAGAGAAAATTTAATAGGATTCCAGATCAGTGTAACAACCCTAAGTAATTAATCAATTGTCATGATTTAAATAATTGTTTAATGTATATTAGTTAATTAATTAATTAATTAATTGTCCTGATTTAATATTTGTTTAATGTATATTAGTTTAATTAATTAATTAATTAATTTCATGATTAAATATTTGGTTAATGAATTTGAGTTTAATAAATTATTAATTTATTAAATGGAGACTTAATGTATCGGATGATGGAACCATTAAAGAGAAAGGGGATAAGGTAGATGACACTTAATGGAGAGATAAGGTGGGTGAGACTTAATGAAGGTAGAAGGCAGTGAATGAGAGAGGGGGAAAGTAGGATAAGAGAAGGGAAAAACACTCAAGAAGGGACTTTTTTTTGAGGGGGAGAGCAACATTTTTCATAGGAGAGGACTGTATTGCTGGTTTGGGGCTAGAGTAGCTTGCTGGAGGGTGGTACTACTGGTTTTTGCTTGAGGAACTTGTTGGAGTTTGGTGGACTGAGACAGGGGGCACCTGTTTCTGGGAGTTTTGGGCTTGGGGGCTAGGAATGCTTACGAAATCCTGGAGCTAGGGAGCCAGAGAGGCTTTGTTCCTAGCTAGCTGGGAGGAAAAGATTCAGTTTTGGGCAGAGCAACTTCGATAGAGTTTCAACTTCAGCTTGTACAGACAGAGTTGGGGAAACAACATCACTTGAGAGGTATTTATGTTCATTATTAGGGCATGATCATTATCGTTATGATGGTTCATTATTTTACTATGTTTTGTATGTTATTCAATATGTTATTTATATCATGCTGCTCATTTTGAATTTTGCTGAACCATGAACTGTTATTTTGCTGAATATAGAACCGTAAAGCAATTATGATAGAAATTTTATGTTTAAATTTATGAAATTTTAGGTTCTGTTAGATAGGACCCTACACATGGTATTAGAGATTTAGTTTGAAATATGGGACCAAAGGCCCACCTACCCACCCATCCTCTTGACTCTGGGCAGAAAGCTAGGCTATGTGTCCTGTAAACAACCCTGAAGCTCTCTCTAAAAAAAAAAAAAAAACTCTAAAACTTGTTGACCTGTACAATGAAATCCATGAAAGGGGTTATGTAACAAAAATGGTTTGACACACATAAACACTCTGTATATAGAAAATATAAGGGAGTATGTACATAAATGTATACAAATCTGGGCCAAGCTCCACCTCCACCTAACCTGCAAGCCAAAAAAAAACCCAGCAAATTTTAACACTTGTTTTTAAATAAATAGATTTATGTATATATTAACATATATATAGAAGAAATAATATATATATATATATATGTGTGTGTGTGTGTGTGTGTGTGTGTGTGTGTGTGTGTGTGTGTGATAAATAAAAGAGTGGTGTGTTATCAAGTGTTCATCCTAAGCTACTTTTATTTAACACAAAATCTAGCGAATATGCCAAACTCCTAGTCCACATGTCAAAGCGTAAGTCAACACATAAGTTACCAAAGCCCAACGCAAGTGCCATATAAAATGGTGGTTGATTGCAAGTGTTCTTAACCATCGGGCCCTACTATCAAATTACAAGTCAACACACCTTTCAAACAATACACAACCAACGCTCAAATCACCCAGGATGAGACCAAACATTTGATATCACATACCAATTTTAGCATCGAATTCCATAAGCCACGCAACATACCAATGCAAGCTCAGTGCAACCGCCATTCCACAAGCCATAATAGAGGTCCAACTATCTAATAAACAATGCAAATCCCAATGCCAAGCCCATGAGACCATGCCACACAACTCATTAAGCATTAATGCACATATCCAAGCACCAACATAGAAGGCACCACGAGGAGGAGAGCCCACAAGGGGCGATTACATTCCAGTGCTATAAAAGGTAAAAAAATAATAATATATAAAACACGTGAACGCAAAAAAAATAAAAATAAAAATAAAAATTAGGCTTATATAATATTGAACCTAATCTCTACATATACGGCATATACAAGTGTACCAAATCATAAAAGAACGCCCAAATAAGACACTGAAGGAAAGCCAAATAGGTCGCAGGTTCAAAATTTGTTATATTCCTCCTCTGCAGGAATCAAAACCAAGAGATTTTTAAGAACATAACAACTTACACTCTACATAATAGCCAACAAAGCGCATGAAACACTTCTATTCCAGTTTGTCCGAGCCAAGGAACTGCAACACAACACACAGGTTAGCAACAACATACATAGCCCAGTGCATACGTGCCAAGCTCCATCACATACCCGCAAGCCTTTGCCAAGCCACAGGGAGGAGCCCGCAGGAACCAAGCTCGCAGGCCTTTGCCAAGCCACAAGGGAGGATCCCGCAGGCCTTTACATAGTCAACAACATACAAGTCTACAACCCAGCGGCCAATACCATGCGCCAAGCCATGAGGAGGAGCCCACGGGGGCTTGTACATTGCACCTTGCCCACAAAAAGGAGCTCGATGTAGTTGCATAGCCAAAGGACTACGCAAACAAGCCCACACAACCAATATGCCTTCCCTCTACTGAGAAAATGAAAAAAAAATGAGAATGTAAGAGGAGCCGCAAGCCATAGAGAGAGGCCGACCTCATTTGCAGAGGAAGGATGCGTGTAGGGTTTGGGGATGGGGAGTGCGGGATTAGGGTTCCAGCGATGAGAGATAAGGGTTTAGATAAGGAGAGTGGGAGGAAGCGAGGGTGGGGCACGTGGGCCTCATGCACCCATGATGCCCGACTTTATTTAAAACAAATTTATTATTAAAAATTCTTTTAATTTTTTCTATTAATTATAATTTAATGTTATTTTAATTTTTTTTTTTTTATTATTTCTTTTAAATTTAGGTTTAAAATTTTAACTCTTTTAAAAATGATTTTTGTTTAAAATTTTAATTATTTAACAATTAAAAAAAAAGAAAAAGAAAAGAAAAGATAATATATATATATGTATATAAATATATATTTATATATAAATGAATTAATTATTAATAGTAATTGAATAAAGAAGTATTTAAGAGTTTTAATTTAATGAAAAATGATAAGGTTAATTTAATAATTAAGTAAATTAACATTATAAAATTATCATGTTAATAGTAGGTTTGAAATCTATGTCATTAATCATATGATTAATGAATGTAATAGGGTTATTTATATTTATAAAGGTTAAAGGTCCTTGTAGAGTAGCGTGAGTTTGACGCATGTTGTGGGGAATAGTTAGGGTATAATAGGAGGTATGATAGAAAGTACTACATAAGGGATTTGATGCACTAAGGTGAGTATGGTATAATGCTAATGTAGCTACCAGGCGAGGGAGTCAGTAGTTTTCTTAGGCGAAGACATCGAGCTTAGATGCTTTAACCCTGACCTAGCCACTTCCCCTAAAGATAGTAACGTCTGTTTACAGACAAGTAAAAAAAAAACTTACGCCTAACCCTGTTTTCAAGTTTAAGTTGCGCAAATGTGAATTACCCTAGACTCTCCCTGAAAAATTTTTGGTTGATGCAGATTCAATTATACAGGATGGTTAGGACGAGAGGAAATCAAGGCAGAGGGGCATCGTCGCAGGGACCACTAATGCCACCACCACCATCACCTGAATTATCTCTCATCCTACACTCTTTGGAGGCCATAAATGAGACTTTAAAGGGGCGTTATCCAACAGGGATTGAAGTGGAGCCCCCACCATATAGAATGGGTAATCCTAAAGCATCGAGGGATTCAGGGGGAGGGCCTCCACCCGAAGACATGACTAGTAAACTACAGAAGATCAAACTTCCAGAGTTTTCCAGAGGTCGTGCCAGTGAACGTGCAAAGGCATGGTTAGAAGGAATGACATGATGTTTCTCCTTAAGATATTATGCTTCCACATCAAAGGATAAAATATATATCTTTCAGTTAAGGGACAGTGCCCTGAAATGGTGGGGCAACCTGGAGAGGCAGTTGCACCTTACCCCAGACACCGTCTCTTAGGAAATTTTTGAGGAAAGGTTCCGAAGGAAATATCTACCAGCTTACTATGAGGAACAGAAGGTGGGAGAATTTAATGCTCTAGTATAGGGGAACAAGACCGTGGAAGAGTACGAGACAGGTTCATGGAGTTGGTGAAATATGTTTCATACATGGATAATGATCAACGACAGGCATACCGCTTTGTCTATGGGTTAAACCCTAAGATAAGGGTCATGGTATGGATGTGGAAACCGTCTTCAGTAGAAAAAGCAATCGAAAATGCACGTTATGCTGAGGAACACATGAACTTAAATGGAGGTATGAGGTTGACCTTTCCACATAATCCTGGATTCGTGGGGAAGGCCCCTAGGACCTTCTCCAGGGGAGGGAACTCTAGACCACCTCCTTATGGTAATAGAGTTGCACCAAGGACAGTTTCCATGGGTATTTCATTGGCAGCGAGTGCAGCATCTTGTTCATCACAAACAACCCAGGCAGGTTCATGACCTTCTCAGGGAGAAGCTAGTAGGGGTAGGGGTTCTAGGGGAAGGAACTCATTTCAAAGATAGCCACATAGTAGTGTGCATGTTCAATCTCGTGTTACATGTTAGGGATGTGGAGGACCCCATTACCAACATGACTGCCCAGAATTACAATCAGGATTTGTGCATAGAGAAGGAAAGGCCCCGATGGGAAGAGCAAGTAACAACCACCATATTTACGTATCGGTTAATAATCGCCAGGCAGAACATCAATCCATGGTGGTGGAGTCATCAGGTATGCTAAATCATATCAATATTAAGATTTTATTTGATTCTGGTGCTACAGATAGTTTCATTTCACCATCTGCATTAGAAAATAGTGGGTTGGCAGCCTACGAGCACGATGACTTTAAACAAGTCGAGATGGCTTCAGGGGAAAAACAAGCGGTAGGACCTAGAATTGATAATTATCTAGTAGACCTGGGAGTGTGTACTACCAGGTTGAAGGTATACATCACTGCCCTCGGGACATATGACCTAATCATTGGAATGGATTGGTTAGAAGGACATCGAGCTATGGTAGACTGTTTCGCAAAAAGGGTGCTTTGTGTTGACGATGAAGGAAGGCCAGTAGAGATCCATGGTGTACAGAGAAAGGTGTCTCTATGCATTATCTCAACTATGAAGGTTAAGCAGTGCATGAGGCAAGGGTGTCGACTTTATGTAGTGGAAGCAGTGAGTGAAAGGAAAGGACCCTCCTTAGATTAGTACCCAGTATTGTCAGAGTTTAAAGATGTTTTTCCGAACAAGTTACCAGGGTTACCTCCTGAGAGGTAGCTTGATTTTACTATTGAGCTAAAACCTGGTGCAAAACCAATTTCCAAGACTCTGTATCGGATGAAAGCGCCAGAACTTTGTGAGTTGCAGATGCAGTTGAAAGAGCTACTCGAATTAGGGATAATAAGGCCTAGTGTCTCACCTTGGGGTGCACCAATAATTTTTGTGAAGAAGAAGGATGGTTCCTTATGACTGTGTATAGATTACAGGGACTTGAATCGTGCTACAGTGAAAAATAGGTACCCAATGCCACGGATAGATGATCTCTTTGATCATATGAAAGGAGCAGTGGTATTCTCAAAAATTGATTTGCGATCAAGGTATCACCAATTAAGGATTAAGGAGGGCGATATTCCTAAAACCGCCTTTCGAACTCGGTTTGGGCATTACGAGTTCATCGTAGTACCTTTCAGATTGACCAATGCACGAGTAGTATTCATGAGCCTCATGAATGGTGTATTCCAAAAGTACTTAGACCGCTTTGTACAAGTCTTTTTAGATGATATCCTCATCTATTCCAAGAAAAAAAGAGAACATGAGGAACACTTGCGAGTGGTGTTGTCCTGCCTTAGAGAGAACAAATTGTATGGGAAGTTGTCAAAGTGCTCCTTCTTCCAAAAATTAATTCACTATTTAGGGCGTATCATTTCTGGGGAAGGAATCTCTGTGGACCTAGAAAAGGTAAATGCCATTATGGAATGGCCAGTGCTGAAAAATGCTCATGAGGTAAGAAGCTTCATGGGACTAGCAGGTTATTATCAGAGATTTGTGGAAGGGTTCTCTAAAATAGAGAAACCCATCACCACTTTGCAGTGCAAGGGGGTCAGGTATGAATGGACAAAAGAATGTGATAGTGCATTCATCGAGCTTAAAAGGTTACTAACTAGTGCACCAATTATATGAGTGCCGGATATGGAAAAGGACTTCACAGTCTGCACAGATGCCTCGAAGCAAGGGTTGGGGGCCATGCTAATGCAAGATGGAGGAGTGATAGTGTATGCATCAAGGAAGTTAAAGCAACACGAGGAGATTTATGCTACTCATGATTTGGAATTGGTAGACATAATGCTAGCTCTGAAACTTTAGAGGCACTATCTAGTGGGGCAAAACTTTGAGCTCAAAACAGACCATCAAAGTTTAAAACATCTCTTCACTCAAAGGGATCTGAATGCCAGAAAAAGGTGATGGAGTGAGTTTATGAGTGAGTATGATTTTGGTATTTCATACATCAAGGGAAAGGAAAATGTGGTTGCAGATTCCTTGAGCAGGAGACCATGTGTATTCTCCTTGGTACCCTTAAAAGTCAATATAAGGGAACGTGTGTTGACGCAACTCCATGGAGATAGTTGGTATTTAAAAGTTACTTCAAACCTCCAGAGTGGGAGGAAATTAGATCCAAAGTATGAAGGATATAGTCTGGATGCAGACAAACTATTAAGATACCGAGGAAGGATGTACATCCCCGAAGGTGGGGATATTTGAAGCATCATACTGAAGGAAGCCCATAGAGAACTTTATTCTGCACATCTGAGTGTGAATAAAATGTACGAAGACATGAGGAAGCTCTTCTTCTGGGCAGGCATGAAGCACAATGTAGTCCATTTCGTTGCCAAGTGCCTAGAGTGTCAACAAGTGAAAGCCGACCACCATCACCCGACAGGCCTCCTACAACCACATGATGTTCCTATTTCCAAGTGGGAAGTCATTTCCATGGATTTTGTTGTGGGGTTGCTGCTCACATCTCATAGACACAATGCCATTCTTTTGATAGTTGATAAGTTGACCAAGAGTGCTCATTTTATTTTGGTTAGAGACACTTACGATGTCACTGATGTGGCATGCGTGTTTGTAAGTGAGGTCATTCGTTTGCACGGGATACCCAAGAATATCATTTCAAATAGGGACTCTAGATTCACTTCTAGATTTTGGACAAGTTTGCAGTCAACGTTGGGGACTCAGTTGAACTTAAGCACAACTTATCATCCAAAAACTGATGGGAAAACTGGGAGAGTAAATCAGGTTATGGAAGACATGCTTAGGATGTATGTTATGGATAATCAAGCCCATTGGGAGAAGTACCTACCTTTGGTAGAGTTCACCTACAATAACAGTTTTCATAGCTCCATCAGAATGCCACTCTACGAAGCTCTGTATGGAAGGCCATGCAGAACACCGTTGAGTTGGGAGAGGTTAGAAGACTGAGTAATAGTTGGGCCATAATTGATTCAAGAGATGGAGGAACAGGTGATTCAGGTTAGGCAGAGACTAAAGGAAGCACAAGATAGGCAGAAAAGTTATGTGGATGCACACAGGACTGACCAAAGTTATAAAGTGGGAGATCAGGTTTTCATTTGTATCAGGCCTAATAAGAGTACCATATGGTTCGGGAAAGGGACAAAGTTTTCACCTTGATTTATAGGACCGTTCAGAATCTAAGAGAAAATTGGACCCGTTGCCTATCGTCTCGTACTGCCACCCCACTTGCATAAAAATCATAATGTTTTTCATGTATTTGTTCTACGTCATTATGTTGCTGATGAATCACATAAACTAAATTGGAAGGAATTGTAGGTATCAGATGTGGGAATCCTCATGGTAGAACCGTTATGCATATTGGACCATAGAGTCTGACAGCTCAGGAACCGTCTGGTAGACCAAGTTAAGGTCCAGTGGGACAAGTTTAGTCCAGGATCTGCTACTTGGGAGGATGTCGAGACGTTATGACGAGATTATCCCTCACTTTTTTGACCACCTCGAGAATATGTTTCTCGAAGGTTGGGTGTATGTAACACCACCTTTTTACTTAGACAACTAGGATTACATGAGGCCCGATTACCTTTATTTTCTATTCACCATGAAACTATTAATGATACACTTGAACTTTTAAGACGTAGAAACCTGTATGAATGTTTAAATGTTATTTGAATGATGATGGATATGATGTGATCTACTATGTGAATGCAAATTCTATGAATGTTTAAATGTTATTTGAATGATGATGGATATGGTGCGATCTACTAGGCGTAGCCCTCTGGCTAAGCTTCCACCATATGACACTTCCTCCGTGTCCGTGGCCTTCCCTCCTTGTTGGGATTTTTGAGCTTCAAAAACCTGATGCGTTCTTTGTGCGCTAGCCCTCCTGGCTAGAGCATGGTCCATATGACCTGTCTCTGTGTGACCACAGTCCAATCCTCCATCGGAGTTTCAATGTTTATGATGACACAATGTTTATGTCCACGGGACTCGTGATTTTCCGATTCGCAACTCTTCCTGCCTGTCTGACACCTGTCCTATCTGAGATCCACAACTGTGATCCCTTCTCGCAGCTTCGAGGTTCAACCAACCTTGAACTCTCAGTCTCGAGACTCCCGATACACCGATGACGCCTAGTCCCTTGACACCTGTCCTCCACTATCTCCTGCTGTGGCCCCCACACTCCGATGCCTTATTGGGAAATCACGTATCACGATTCTGCAATGAACGAAACCTTTGTACCCGGGATCTGCGATATCCCGATTCCTGACTCTTCCCATATATATGACACCTGTCCTCCACACTGACTCCTATCGCAGCTTTTCCCCGGTGCGCTGATGGTTTCCACGTGTCCTCCTAGATGGACGACCCCGATTACGTCAGGATTTCGAGACTTCCAATGTTTCGTTCCTCTTGTCCTCAGGAACTCTGATTTTTCGATTGACGATATGCCAACGGGCGCTTGATCTCCAACACCTGTCCCTCAGATGGATGGCTCTGATCTTGTCGATGTTTCGAGAATTATGGTGTCTCGATTCCCTTGCTCTCGAGAACTCCGATTCTCCGATGACCCATATCCCGACTCTCGCACGATCTCCTCCACGTGTCCTCTGCCAACAGACGGTCTAGATCCCATCAGGATTACGCGACTTGCACTGTCCCAGTTTTTTTCGACCTCGAGAATCTCAATTCTCCGATGGTCAATGTCTTGATGCCTGGTACCTCGGATCTCCGATACGGATGATCGCGTGACATGTGTCCCTCTTCAGACGGACGACTCAGATTAACTCTCGAGGTTTTGAGACTTTCAAAGTCCTGGATCTCACAACCTCGAGAACTTCGATTTCCCGATGGTCCAATATGCCGACGCCTAAGCTTAGTGCAACTTTTGCTCTATCTGATGGCTAATGGTGATCCTGCACCAAATCTAATGGCTGATGGTGATCCTGCACCAAATCTAATGGCTCAGACCTGTCTTCCTTCCCTGCGCTCCTCCTGAGGCTTAACCTCCGCGCACCTTCTCCCTATCCAACGACTGATGAGATTTCTTCGTGAGATCCGATGGCTATCGGTCTCCTCCTTCTGTGCCCTTCCTGAGCTCCTCCTGGACGTAAACACCTCAACGGTCCAGATTTCTTTGCTTGCCGGTCCGACGGCTGCTGTGCTCTCACCTGAGCTTCCTTCGCACCTTTCTTCCCAGGCTTGGAAGAATTTCATATTCCCAAAGGCTTTGACCTTTGTGCTCTTTCTCCTCTGCGGACCCCTCGACTTGAGTCTCGCTGCACGTATGAGAACGCTGTCCTTCCTGCACTTTCTTCTCCTTCCGAACCCTCTAAGGATTCTTTGACTCCTGCATC
>JASDQU010102395.1:399386-427585 GCA_032191745.1 Picea mariana
TCTACAAGTTGACCTTCTCCTCTTGTGAGTTTCAACCTTGTGAGCATCAAAAAACAAAACACTTGCAAATAATCAAGTCTTCAAAAACCTATGCTCTGATACCAACTTGATCTAAAAATGAAGAAGACTTGTATTCTTGAAAATATTTGCAAGATTTATTTCATGTGTTAAAATGAAAATGGATCAACTTTGCAACACAAATTTTATATAAATTACTCATTCAAGATGCATATAAACAATAACAATA
The DNA here is from genome assembly GCA_032191745.1 of Picea mariana. NCBI lineage: Eukaryota > Viridiplantae > Streptophyta > Pinopsida > Pinales > Pinaceae > Picea > Picea mariana. Next base: position 399,634 of record JASDQU010102395.1, read on the forward strand.
AACAGTGAACAGAAAACACATAACACAACAAATGATAAAGGAGTTCACCCCTCTCTTGGGCTACATCTCTTGTTTCAACTTCCAATGGATCTTTTGTGTTATTTGCTCAAAGTGCTCAAATATGTGCTTTACAATGCTCAAAATTCTAAATAGATGGCTCCAATGGCTTTAGAACATCCAAAAACCCCTAGCTGGGCTTTTTCGACACCTCGTTTGGCCAAAAATTGAAGAAGATAGGCTTCCTGGAAGTTCCCCTTCAAACTTGCTGTCTTTGGATCGCCAAAATGCACCCTTGTTCCTTCAACCTAGCCCCCACGCGCTTTTATGTGTTAAGACTCAGCACCGGGTGCAACCGCACAAACGATGCGAACTGTAGGACGGTTACGCGCTGGCCCTTAACCTCCAAGGCTCATGGGCAGATGGCCACCACATGACCGCGCGTAATACAAATAGGGGTTAAGTTTTAAACCATATATATAACCACAAGGTTAAATCGCACGCACACCACAATGGTCACATTTCATATATATAACTACGTGCATACCACAATGGTCACATAACATATATATATATAACCGCGGGTTTAAACGCACATAACAATGGTCATATGCCATACATATATAACCATGGGCTGGGGCTTAGCCCGGCCTGGTCCGCGCCCCATTTCACATTATTTCAAACTCAAATGAATTCAAACATATATATATGTTAAGTACTACATGTGAGTGCACCGGTTGGGTGGTCCTTCCCAAGGCTTTACTCTGCCCAGAGGTCGCGGGGTCGAATCCGGCCAACAACATAAATTTTAAACCAATATATAGGTGACACGTGGCGGCCATTGATTGGGCCACGTGTCGCCAATCCATTCACTGCAAACAAGCCACGTCATATGCCAACTGTCCACACAACTGCCGGCCATGTGTCGTATGGCCTTGCCATGTGTCATATGGTTTGCCACGTCAGCATCAGTACGGACTGTATAGTCAACACATTTTTTTTTGCCTGTTTGTCGTGTTGAACAGAACACAATATCTCTCTCATACGACATCTGTTTGAATCCAAACGAGTTGCATTGGGTTCACAATGATGAGGCATACACTCCCATTTGATTTGAAGTGATTCTGAGCACTTTGAATTTTGAGCAAAATTTGATCCCCTGGATCATCAGGTCTCCCCACCTTGGTGGGGTTTGAGGAGGTGCTCGCTGATGGGTAATAGGCGCCTTCTTCCCTCCAAAGTGGATAGATAATATGAGTCATTAACTGATTCCATTCCAACTTTGAAGGGTCCGAGCCATGACTGAGTGATTCCTTTTACATTAGTTGGCTCTCCTTTCTAGGTATCCCACATCCATACCATGTCTCTCTCCTTGTACTTTCTGAATTTGTATTTGGTCGTTCCTTGGACAACCCTAGTGTATTGTGCCGAGGGAGGGGGGTGGGCTTATGCTGAAAAAACCTCCTGTTGAGATGGGTGGATTTGTACGTCATCTTCATGTTTCTTTGATATCTTCACCGTCCCAATTTCTTTGTTCTTGAATTCATCTAGGAGTTGTTGGTATTGTTCTCTCTTGGGCCATTCGATTTGATCAAAGTCCTCTGTTGCAAAGGGCATGTCTTCTGGAGAATACTTTTGAAGAGTTTGTATCATCTCGTTTTGTGCTTTGTCATTATTGACGGGGTGAATAATATCCTGCACATGGTCCCCAGTTATTGGCACATTGAGTAGATGACCTATCGTTCCATTTTTCAAAGGCAATTGCAAGAATGTGAGGTACATCTCAAGGGCGCCACCTAATATTGCACTAAACTTCCTAGATAACAACATTCCCCACACATCTGGGACATCAACCACCACAATGTCAATGTGGACCATCTTTTCAGGGTACTCCTTTAGGCGAACTTCAACATTCTCAACCACCCCATGTGTGGGTATGGCTTTAGATTCGAAACCACATACATTTCTGTAAGGCCGTGTGACCTTTAAACCCACTTGTCGCATGACTTTAAGTGACATCATGTTGGCACCAACACCTGTATATAACATACAATTGTTGAGGTTTTTTCCGTTCATTGTCAAAGTCATGAATAAAGGAGGGTTTTCACCATATTGGACCCTGAAGTGATCATATTGCAACATAATAGGGGGGTCCATAGGCTCATTTGATCTTGAAAATAAAGTGTCAAATCGTTCCTTGATGGATGGGATCTTGATTGCTTCTCTTAGGGGGACGTTTACATGCATCTTTGATAATGCCCCTTCAAAGTCAAAATTCAGGTCAACCTTGCTAGCCTTGGATGTCTTGGGAAGAAGCATTTCCAAGGGTGGAGGCTTTGCTTGATTAGCAGCTGGTTGTTTCAAATTCTTTCTTCTGTACACCTAAAATTCTTGTTTCTTTAGCTTTTCTCGTGTTCTTGATCCAGGTTGTTTATCACTGCCATCCTTGCTGATCTGGCTGCTTATTTCATGGCTTCCTGATGTTCTACATCTGTGATATTTATCTGAGGAAAATCCATGAAACAATCCATGTTGTTGACTTGTTTATGGCCACTATTGTAGGGGCACTCATGTTCCCAATGTGCTCGCTACATTCCAGGCACCAAGGATTTTCATCAACAACGTTTGCGGGGGCCAAAGTGTTTGGAACTTCATGCTCATTCTTTGGTTTATAAAATTGCCCCCCTTTCTAGAAAATCCCTTTGTACGGGACCCTGGTTGCCTGGGTCTAAGATCTTTCCAACTTGACGATCCTAGCCATCATTTCCTCTTGATTTTTTATGATACCATCTATAGAAGCTTGTAGTTTGGTGATACTGGTACATAGATCTAAAGTAGGCTTAGCATTGTGAACTATCTTTGGTTTACTGTCTATCCTTCCCCTTGGGTTAGCAAAAGGTTCAATCTTGTATGAAAGGAGGTTCCCTTCTATTTTGGTAGCGAGCTCTTGGGCTTCTTAAATAGACTGGGGGGTTTTGTCTCTAAGAAGATACCCCAGTTGGCCATTGAAATATCTGGTGTAAACATGGATGAGGTAGTCATCTTTCGGATGATGGCTTGCGGGAATTCTTTGCAGTAAAGTCTCAAATCTAGCGTGGAACTCCAGAATTGACTCATTTTCATACTTGGCAAGGTTATTCAGTCGTGTGAGAATCATATTAGGGTCTTCTTTGACACTCCATCTTTTGAGAAAGGCCTCTTCAAGTCTATCCATGGTTTTGATGCTTCCATAGGGAAGGCTTAGGTACCAACACCTTGAGGCATCATAAAGAGTAGCGGAGAACAACTTCATGACTAGATCTTCAGCATCATCACTAATGGGGTGAAGTTGAAAGAATGCCCAAAAGTTTCTCATATGATCTTCGGCACTGATTGCATCAGTACCAATAAATTTAGGCAACCACTTCTCATACTTGGGTGGCATTTGCCTAGGGTAGCTAGGTATGGCTGACATGTCTAACGGCTTGAAAAGAGTAGATGACCATTGTCTTTGATTGTTGGTTGGGTTCATTAGCGGTCTGAGAGCTAGACATGATTCTTAAAGGAAGGCTCTTCTCGAAAAGTGATTTTCCAACAAGAGAGTTCAAGGGAGGCTTCCTTCTGAAAGACAAAGGAGGATTATTGAATCTCCTTTTAGTTTGTGGAGTCGCCATATAGTTTACTTGAAACTACCAAAGAAAAGGGGAACAACATCCTAGTGGAGTCGCCAGGTAAGCTTGTAAGAAAAGGTCTCTGAGGCAAGGCTTACTGAAAAGATGTGTCGTTTTGAGGAGAATTGACTCAGTGTTCCCCGGCAACAGCGCCAAAATGTTATTGCACAGTTTGTAGCTAGGTCAAATGGCTATAAAATAGAAGGCCAAACTGGTGTAATAGGAACCTATCCCACCCAATGTCACCAAGATGGGGAGGTTCTTTCTCTTTAGGGAGGTTAGGCCCAGGGGAGACATCCCCGGTAACCTGGAGTTTTGAAGAGGCAAAATTTAAAAGGACAAAGGTAAATTTCCCCCTTCACAGGTCACCACCAAAAACAGATAGTCCAGCTAAACAACCAATAATGAAGTGAAGCCCCAAAGAAGAACACCTGCTTGGAACAAAACAACAACAAACCAATATACGCAAGCTATGATTCAATGGGTTAGTACTTCATAAGACTATCTGATATTTAAATAAGCAATTATGGCAATAAATATTGACGAAGTCAATGTTTATCAATATGGAAATGAAAATAATATCACTTCCTCAATAGATATTGAAATGAGATGGCATCCAATGTAACAAATCAACACAACATCAATTAATGCCTAAATCACATTCAATTGCTCTTAAAAATCAAGGCGTTGCTGCATAAAGATGAAATATTCTAGGTGTGACATCAACAACTTAGGGTTAGTCGTTAGTTAGGGTTTCAATTTAGAAGAGAGTTTGAGAGTTTGTTTGATCACTTTCACTTCAATGCTGGAGGTCTAAGATCAGTGCCTTTGGGCCAATGGAGTCAATTTAGCAGAGGACGCAAGGGTTGAAGGAGGAAGGAAAAGGAATAAAGGGAAGAGTTCTGAAGTGCTGCTATGGTAGGGCTTCAGAATCAAAACCGTAGGGGAGAGAGGCTCACTCCGGTGTTGCTAAAGAAAGGCCTCGTGCTCTCTCCTCCTTCCTTAGGTTAACTTGGAAAAAATGACTAGCATGAAAGATAAATCAAGACAAGAGAGTGTAGTAAGGGAGAGTGTTGCTACAACAAGGCTCTATCACTAAATCCTAGAAGAAAAACGACCCTAGGTGTAGATAACCTAGGCATGGGATGTCACCTCCTTCTTGACTTCTGGAAAGTATGGCTAGCGTAGGGAGGAGAAGAAATGAGAGTGTAGCTATGGCTAGGCTCTTCCTTCCTTCTTCAATGGATGAAAATTTCTCTTTTAGGGGACATGAGACAAGGACCTACTTGTGTGCTTGTCACCTAGGGTTTTGATTCAACAAATTATAAATACATGTAAGAGAATAAGACTACAACCATTCAATCAAGAAGTTTTGCAGAAAAATACTTACAATTCCTTGAGAAATAACCATGCAAACCCTAGTTGTAACACCTTCCTTCAAGAGAAAAACCATAAAATGCCAAGAAATGCCTTCCTTCAACAAGTGCGCCTCACTAAACCAGCAGGAATACCCAAGTAGGGTGCTAAAATCAGACCTAACTAATGAGTGAGTGATGTGTTATGATAAAATGAGGCTAAAACTCCTCAATATATACTGTATCAATGACCTTAATTAACTTTTAGGTCATAAAATGGTCGACAAGGCCATAATACTATTTTTACATTAAATTGTCAAACTAAAACCCTAATTGAGTTGTAAAAAAGGTAAAATCCCCTTCAAGGGAGGCGCTAGCCCCTTTTAGGGTAGATGAGACACCCAGGAGCAAAACATTAGCCCCCCCAGGGGCCTCTCCAACATGCCACACGTGCCACTGTTGCCCAGTCTACCTCCATGAATGTCCATGAAGCTAGATGATGTCATGGTGAGGATGGGGCTGTCCTGAGCCTTCCAAGGCCAACGTTCCACTAAAAAGGGGTCATTCCCCCTAGGTCGGGCTCCACCAAAGTGCCTCTGATGGAACATCCTCTTCTTCTCCAGTGCAAGACCCTAATCAACCATTGTTCTGTCTCTACCCCCTGATGGGGTCTCAACATCCATCTGGTGGGCTCTTCAGTCCCATGGAGGTACAAACTGATCATCTCCCCATGTGTACCGGTCCAAATGGTACTTGTCCGTCGGGCATGATCCTGCACATCAAAGGCGACGCCCTCCATGGGCTCATTAGTCATCGGGATCATAGAAATGTTAATCACATTTCATTATCAATATTATCAAACATATGCATAAGACCCTAATACATCAGTCAATAGCTCAAAGACATTACAAAAACCTACAATACATGATTGGAGAAAAAGACAAGACGTCCTATTGGGCTAGTATCCACAAGAAAGGGGAAGTTTCCAGGAAGGTTTCATCCAAGCCATGTAAGTGAGGTGATGTGGCTAGGGGATGTCCAGACATGTGGGTGAAGTGAGAGCCAGGGATGCATGATGTTATCTGTGGGTGTCTTTGTAGAAGGAGAGCTATACCTGTCATGGATGCAATTTTTCCAAGCCCGTTCTTGCCTTTATTCTTTTCTTTTCTTTGCCTTTTCTTCTTTTTTTTCTTTTTATTCAAGGGCTAACCAGAGGACACTGCCTTGGCATGGTGACCAGAGTTGACAGTGTTACCCACAAGTACTTTCACAGAGATGAGAAGGCTGGCTCATGATGAGACCCCCTTTCCCTTGGCCATTTAACCAAAGGTCACTTCCCTGGCGTGGTAACCAGATGGTGGAAATGTCATACTGTTAGGTACCCATGAACCTAATAGGTTGGCTCGTGATGAGACCCCCTATCCTCTTGACTAGGTCTTGTTTATATTTTTCGGGTCCCTCTTGTTTCTTATTGAGAGGCTTTTTATTGCCTTCTCGGGGATCCCTGGGTGAAGCATCTCGAGGTTTTGTTTCTAGGATTTTATCTTTTACCAGCTTCTTTTACCTTCTGGGCCTTTAGCCCCTTCTTCCCACGAGATAAGGTGCAATCCTACAAACAGGTCAACACAATGCCCGAACAAGGGGAATGGGACAAGTGAGTGGGGGATAAGGTCAAATAGTGGTGCTATGATGGGAGCGGACAATGGCTTTTCAAAAATCCCCCCAGTGGCAAACCCAGACCTATGGGCATAGGCTTGCTAGGATACCCTGTCAATCTCCCAGAGCATGGTCAAGTGGGCTAATGTAAGATCCAAGCGGTTGTTAGAGATAAAAGGAATCAGATGCATATATTTAAAGGTTTTAATGATCAAAAGTGACACATACCATGATACCTGGACCAATTACCTCATGGAGCAAGAACCTCGTTTGACACAGGACTAAGCCGATGGTAATGGATGTTGCTGCTGCTGACAAGATAAAGATGATTTGAGAAGAAAAGGATGGGCCTTCCAGGGCCATGCTCAGGTCAATCCTGCTCTCGGTACTCCATGTCTAGGACCTGTGGGCCTCGAGACATGATCTCCTGGTTATCCCTAAAAATCAGGGATAACAAGAACCTCACCATCTCTGGCATAACCTGTTGACCTGCTTGATCTCAAGTAGAAGCATCAGTAACAAAAACAGGGCAGTAATGCCACCCCAACATATATAGATAAAAATAAAGGCTGAAAGAACACAATCAATAAGGTGAGTGTGAAATCAAACTAACATGCAATGCAAATGGTATAATACACGAATGCAAAATGCCTACTTACCTGTACTTACCTGTGGAGTCAGGTTGCTGGTGGGTGGTAACACTTGATGTGTAAAGCATTTAACAACAACTTCAAGGCCTCTCCCTCCATGGTGCCCAGGTTGAAAGAGTTCGTACCTGCATGACTTATGATTTTATAAGGACCTGTCCATAAACTGTCAAACTTCCTATGCATACCAGGTTTATTCTTTCTTTTATCCCATAAAATTACAAAATCTCCTTCAGTGAAGTTTCTTCCTTTAGCTTTATGGTGAAAAGTGTTTTTTATCTTCTCCTGGTTTCTCTCCATCTGACCAAGGGCTTTTCGTCAAGTCTCATCTAACTCTATTAGCTGGTTGATTCGTCCTTGGATCGCTTCACCACCCATAGCATACTACTGGGCGAAACGAAGGATGGGAATCTGGAGGTTCACAGGGATTTTTTCCTCTAGTCCATATACCAACTCAAAAGGGGTCCTTCTTGTGGAGGTCTTCGTTGTTATTCGATCTGCCCATACTGCATATTTGATTTTTCTATCCCATGATTTCTTGTTTTCCCCCATGACCTTTTTCAAAATATTCATAAGGTTTTTATTTCTTGATTCTACCAATTCATTTCCTTGTGGATAGTAATTGGAGGAATGGGATAGGACAATGCCATATTTGAAGCAAAATTCTACCAGGGCATGTGAGCTAAAAGTTTTGGCATTGTCTGTAGTGATTTTGGAAGGGATGCTGAACCTAGTTATGATCCGTTCTTCCAAAAAGTTCATGACTACTTCTTCGGTGGATTTCTTTGTGGGAATGGATTCAACCCATCTAGTGAAATAGTCTGTGGCTGTTAAGATCCACCGGTAGCCATTACTCAAGTTATCCTTAAACTCACCAATGAAATCCAAACCCCACTGCTAAAAAGGTGCCTCTATTACTACGAGTTTCAGGGGTTGTGCTGGGAGTTTCAGTTTACCCGAGAAGTATTGACAAGGATGACATGAACAAACGTGTTGGTGGGTGTCAGAGAAAAGTGTTGGCCAATAATACCCAGCCCATAGGATTTTGTGAGCAGTAGTGCGAGCTACAAAATGTCCACCATAGTACCCAGAGTGTAATTCCTCTAGCAACCTTTTTGTCTCTTCTTTGTTGACACATCTAAGTATGATCCCATCTCGATTTATCCAACCAAGGCCGTCTTCGGTTAAACAATATTTCATTTCCCTCAGCCTTAAAGCCCTTCTTTTGTAGTCTACTAAATGGTCAGGACAAGATAAGTTCTTTAGATAATAGACAATATCAGAGTACCACTCATCATGTTCTAGTTCACTGACTACCATGTTTACCTATTCACTCTCACCCTTTTGTATGGATTCTTGGTTGCTTTCGGTTAGCATTTGGGCCAAACCTTGTCCCTTTATTATTTTGGTGGGATTCATTTCCAGGTCATATTCTTCGATTTTGGACACCCACTTTCCCCTAGTTCCCATGCAATCCTGCTGTGATAGGACATCATTTACTGCTAGGTAAGGAACATAAGCCTTAATTTTGTTGTAGACGATGTAATTTCTAAAGTGTTTGAGGGATTTTACCAAGGCATACGCTTTTTTCTCAGTGATAGTGTAATTCAATTCAGAATCTCTAAGGACCTTGCTCATAAAAGCTACAGGGTGTTCATATTCATCGACATCCTTTTGCATTAGAACACCTACAATGGTATCCTGGGAGGCAAAGGAGAAAATGATAAAGTCATTTGAGAAGTCAGGTCTGATCAAGACAGGGGCTTGGGAGATGGCATATTTTATATCCTCGAAAGATTTGATGTCTTTGTCATCCCATCTGAAAGCAACATCCTTTTTTAACAAAGAACTCATGGGTTTTATCCTTTCGAAAAAGTTTGGAACAAATCCTTGAATGAAATTGATCTTTCCGAAAAAGGATTGTAAGGATTTTTTGTTGACTGGGGTACGAGCATCTCTTATTGATTGGACCCTCTCTGGATCAATGGAGACCCCCCCTTTTGAGGCCACGTGACCAAATTTTGTTCCCTCGTCAATCCCAAAAACAGACTTCTTGGGGTTTAGAGAGATGCCATACTTCCTACATCATTTGAACACAATCCTGAGGTGTGAAAGATGGTATTTTCTATCCTTTGATACAACAGTGAGGTCGTCTTGGTAGATCTCTATGATTTTCTGTATAAGATCCTTGAAGGCAAAGTCCATTGCTCTCTGAAAGGTAGCACTGATGTTCATAAGGACAAATGAAATCCTTAAGTACATGAAGGTTCCCCAAGGTGTGGTAAATGTCATTTTAAGCTGGTCTTCTCTTTTGAGCAGGACTTGGTTGTATCCGGAAAAACCATCCAACATGGACATCATCCCTGCCCCCGTAACCCTTTGAAGCAGATGTTCCATGTTCCGGAGAGGGTAGTTTTCTTTCAAGGATGACTGGTTGAGATTGCGGAAATAAACACATAAACGTATTTCACCAGTCTTCTTTTGGACAACTACCAAGTTTGACATCCAAGAAGAATATCTGATAGGAGTTATGATACCAGCGTCAACCATTTTCTGGAGTTCTTTTTGTATTTGGCTTTCTAGTTTTGGATTGATATGTCTTAGTTTTTGTCAAAAAGGTTTGTCTCCATCTACCAAGGGTATGGCGTGTTGGATGACATCTCCTCTATAATCTTTCAACTCATCATAGTTCCAAGAAAAGGTATCTTTAAAAGGTACCTTTCCTTTTCAGTGGTGCCCTTCCCTATCTTGACCATCCTTGAATCTATCCCTGTACCAATGTTGAATTCTAGGGCTTCGTTTGCTTGTTTATTGGGTCTTATTCATTTGAAGACATCATGTCGGTAAAAGAGACTTTCCAAGGGAACATAGCCTTTGGGTAAGGTGTTGTTTTGTAGGTTTGTAACCTCCAAATTCATGGAGTCAGCCAGAATGTTAATTTGTGAATCTGTGAATTCTTTGTTGTTTTCCATGAACCTGATGATCTGGTCGTCATATTCAAAGACTTGCCAATGCTCCAAGTTATCGGGAACAGAGGGTCTAAATAGAACCTTCATCTTGCACAAATCACGAAGTGGTCCCTCACAGGGTTGTAGGGTGGAAGTAGAAACGACCAAGGCATATGCCATGTGATTATCTTCTTGAGGAATGGCTTCAAGCGATACTATTTTAAAGTATTTTGAAAGGGACTGAGCCAAGTCTCGGTATTTTTTCAATTTCTCATTTTTTGTATCAAATTTCATCATGAATTGTGATACTATGAGGTCTAGATATCCCTTTCCCCTTAGGTATTTAACTCCTTTGTCAATTGCTAAGTTTAGACCCAGGATCAGAGCCTCATACTCAACGATATTATTTGTGCAATGGTATTCTAGTCTATACGAGTGGTAGAAAGCTTCACCGGAAGGGGCCGTCAAAACAATTCCAGCGCCTGACCCAGAACTTGAGTGAGATCCATCAGATTCCAAAGTCCAAATTCCCTCAGATTCTTCAATGGTGTCAATATTCAACTTTCCTTCTTGGACAAGCCAATTGTTGATGTCATCGTCAATGCACAAGAGTTGGTCACTTAACTCATCATGGGTTTCAACTGGAGTTCCCATGAAGGGTTCACTGTGGAGGGTGAAGAATCCTCCTTCGGGATGAGGGATGGTCTCCTTAGATAATTTTTCATAAAAACTTCCTGCTAATTTCTTTATGAGGTCCTTGTGAAGGACAATACCGAAACTGTTCAAGGCATCCACGATGATCACATCTATAAAGAAAGGGGCACTCGGGCAGGATTCAAAGGCAACTTCTAGATCTTTAATGATTCTCTTTACAAAACCACCTCCGGTATTTGGTCATGAAAGGCTCAAACCCAATTGATGCATGATTTTCTTCGTCATAATGTTGATTGTAGCATTTGGGTGTAAAACATAGTTACAGAGTAGGGAGCTATTGACTTGGAGAGTGACGTAGAAAGGTGTTGTGTTACTACATTTTGAACTAGTGTTGTCTACCTGGTGGATAAAGAGAGGAAACTCTTCAAGAGGGTCATGCTCAAAGGTTTGTGGTAGAGAAATTTCAATCTCTTGCTCCTTGTCTTGGGAAGGTTCAACTTCTACGGGAAAATCCTGAAGAAGGGGATCCTGTACATGCATATGGGAAAAACTCCATTTTCTCTTAGGAGGTGTGAGTTCAACTTGAAGTATTTATGGGAGCTCAGGTTAATTGACTAACTCATCACCAGGATCCAATAGGTCATCACTGTGTGAGAGGTTAACTTGATAGATGTAGTCCTCAAAATCAAGATTCCTCTCAATGTGATAAGCTATATCTTGTGCTTCTTCTAGGGTTGAAGGTGACCGGTCCCTGAGGGTGAAATGTAAAATTCCTTCTAAGGAGTTCAAGTAGTGTTTGAGGATAGCTTCTTCTAAATTTAGTTTTGGTCGGACCTTTTTGAGGAGAAGGTTGAACCTATCACTGAAATCCCTAACTCCCTCACAAGAATCTTTGTAGATGTCAAGGTATTGGGGAAAAAAATCTTGCATGTGTTCATTATTACACCACCTTATTTTGAAAGCCTTCTCCAGCTCTTCGAGATTTCTTATGCTTCCTTTCTGGCAAGCATTTATCCAGGTCTTAGAATCCCCTACAAGAGAGATTGTGAAAAGTCTCATAAAGACATCCAGGTGTTCTTGATTGGTTTGATGAAAATCAAAGCTATCGAAAAATTGGGCCCAATGTGAATTATCGGAAAGTCCTTTTCCTGAGAAAAGTGGCAACCAGGAATTTGCATCTTCGGGAAAGTCATGTAATCCACCTTGGGTGTTACTTAGATCAAAATAGTCAAAATTTTATGAGTGAGACCATTTGTGTGGATCAGACGGAGGGGTAGGGTTTGAAAGGGTGACAGTTGCCATAATAGAGGGGTTTGAGTATTATCGCCCGCTACGGGTTGTCATCGGTGGATTCACAAGATAGTTTGTTTGAAACTATCAAAGAAAAGGGAAAACACCATAGTGGAGTCACCAGGTAATCTTGTAAGATAAAGGCTCTAGAGGCAAGGCTTACCGAAAAAGTGTCGTCTGAAGAAGGTTTGACTCAGTGTTCCCCGGCAACGGCGCCAAAATGTTATCGCGCAATTTGTAGTTAGGATAAAAGGCTTGAGTCTTGTAGGTCAAACTGGTGTAACAAGAACCTATCCCACCCAATGTCACCATGATGGGAAGGTTCTTTCTATTTAGGGAGGTGAGGCCCAGGGGAGATGTCCCCGGTGACCCGAGGTTTTGAAGAGACAAGAGGATAATAAGTCAAGGATAAATTTCCCCTTTCACAAGTCACCACCAATCAGATAGTTCAGCCAAAGGCCAATTTGAAGTAAACCCCCAAAGAAGTATACCTTCCTAGAACAAAGAAACAACAAACTGATATATGCAAACTATATCTCAATGGGGTTATTACTTCATATAATAGATGACTATTTGAATAACATATAAGCAATTGGCAATAAATGTTGACGAAGTCAATGTTTATCTATAACAATGAAAATTATAACACTTCACCAATAAATACTGAAACAATATGGCATTCAATGTAACCAATCAATACTTCATTCAATAAATGCCTTAACCATTATTCAATTTCTCATAAACAAAACGATGCTGCACTAATGATGTAATACCATGAGATGACGACAACAATTAGGGTTAATAGGGTTAGCTCTTAGACTAGGGTTAGTAGTTAGGGTTTCAATTCAAAGGGTTTGAGAGTGTTGTGATCAAGTTTCACTTCAATGCTGGAGGACTTTAGATCAGTGCCTTAGGGTTTAATGGAGTCAAAAGTGAAGGATGTAGGAGTTGAAGGAGGCAAATATTAAGGACTAGAGGGAGAAGTTTTGAGGTGTTGCTAAAGCAAGGCCTCAAAATCAAAACCCTAGGGGAGAGAGGCTCACTCTAGTGTTGCTACAACAAGGCCTCGTGCTCTCTCCTCCTTCCTGGCAAAACGGGTAGCTCAAGAATAAAGCATACAACCAAAACAAGAGGGTTTGATGAGACAAGGTGTTGCTACAGTAAGGCCTTTCAACAAACCCTAGAAAGAGTACAACCCTAGTGTAGTAGACCTAGGCTAGGGACGTCTCACTCTTCTTGGCTTCTAGATAGTATGGCTAGCAACATAAGAAGAAGGGGAGTGTAGCAATGGCTAGGGTCTCTTCTTCAATGGCTGAAAATTTCTCTATCAGGGGACATGAGACAAGGACCTACTTGTGTGCTTGTCACCTAGGGTTTTCATTCAACAATATTCATAAACATATGCAAGAAATTAAACTACAACCATTCATTAAGAAGTTTTGCAAAAAAATACTTACAATTCACCAAGAAATAACCATGCAAACCCTAGTTGTAACACCTTCCTTCAAGAGAAACACCATAAAATGTAAAAAATGTCTTCCTTGAACAAGTGCGCCTCACTAAATCAGCCAAATACCCAAGAGAGGGCACAAATTTCAGACCTCACTAATGAGTGAGTGAAAGATGATGAAAAAATGAAGGAGAAAATGTAACAACCCTAAGTAATTAATCAATTGACATGATTTAAATAATTGTTTAATGTATATTAGTTAATTAATTAATTAGTTAATTGTCCTGATTTAATATTTGTTTAATGTATATTAGTTAGTTTAATTAATTAATTAATTTCATGATTAAATATTTGGTTAATGAATTTGAGTTTAATAAATTATTAATTTATTAAATGGAGACTTAATGTATCGGATGATTGAACCATTAAAGAGAAAGGGGATAAGGTAGATGACACTTAATGGAGAGATAAGGTGGGTGAGACTTAATGAAGGTAGAAGGCGGTGAATGAGAGAGGGGGAAAGGAGGATAAGAGAAGGGAAAAACACTCGAGAAGGGAATTTTGTTTTGGGAGAGCATCATTTTTCAGAGGAGAGGACTGTATTGCTGGTTTAGGGTTGGAGTAGCTCTCTAGAGGATGGTACTATTGGTTTTTGCTTGAGGAACTTGTTGGAGTTTGGTGGACTGAGACAGGGGGCACCTGTTGCTGGGAGTTTTGGGCTCGGGGGCCAGGAATCCTTACGGAATCCTGGAGCTAGGGAGCCGGAGAGGATATGTTCCTAGCTGGCTGGGAGAAAAAGATTCAGTTTTGGTTAGAGTTTGGGCAGAGCAGCTTGGGAAGAGTTTCAACTTCAGCTTGGATAGATAGAGTTGGGGAAACACATCACTTGAGAGGTATTTATGTTCATTATTATGGCATGTTCATTATATTATGATGGTTCATTATTTTTCTATGCTGTGTATGTTATTTATATCATGCTGCTCATTTTGAATTTCGTTGAACCATTAACTGTTATTTTGCTGAATATAGAGCCGTAAAGAAATTATGATAGAAATTTTATGTTTAAATTTATGAAATTTTAGGTTCTGTTAGATAGGACCCTACACATGGTATCAGAGCTTTAGTTTGAAATCTGGGACCAAAGGCCCACCTACCCACCCATCCTCTTGACTCTGGGAAGAAAGCTAGGCTATGTGTCCTGTAAACAACCCTGAAACTCTCTAAAAAAAAAAAAAACTCTAAAACTTGTTGACCTGTACAATGAAATCCATGAAAGGGGTTATGTAACAGAAATGGTTTGACACACATCAACACTCTGTATATAGAAAATATAAGGGAGTATGTACATAAATGTATACAAATCTGGGCCAAGCTCCACCTCCACCTAACCTACAAGCCAGAAAACAAAAACCAACAAATTTTAACACTTGTTTTTAAATATATATATATATATATAAAAGAGTGGTGTGTGCTCAAGTGTTCATCCTAATCTACTTTTATTTAACACTAAATCTAGCAAATATGCCAAACTCCCAGTCCACATGTCAAAGCGCAAGTCAACACATAAGTTACCAAATCCCAACGCAAGCACCATATAAAATGGTGGGTGATTTCAAGTGTTCTTAACCATTGGGCCCTACTATCAAATTACAAGTAAACACACCTTTCAAACAATACACAGCCAGTGCTCAAAGCACCCAGGATGAGACCAAACATTTCATATCACATACCAATTTTAGCACCGAATTCCATAAGCCACGCAACATACCAACGCAAGCTCAACACAACCACCATTCCACAAGCCATAATACAGGTCCAGCTATCCAATAAACAATGCAAAGCCCAACGCCAAGCCCATGAGACCATGCCACACAACTCATTAAGCATTAATGCACATATCCAAGCACCAATGCAGAAGGCACCACGAGGAGGATATCCCACAAGGGGCAACTACATTCTAGTGCTATAAAAGGTCATATATATATATATATAAATATATATAAAACAAGTGAACACAAAAAATAAAAATAAAAAAATTAGGCTTATATAATATTGAACCTAATCTCTACGTATACGACCGATACAAGTGTATCAAATCATAAAAGAATGCCCAAATAAGATGCCGAAAGAAAGCCAAATAGGCTGTAGGTTCAAAATTTGTTATATTCCTCCTCTGCAGGAATCAAAACCAAGAGATTTTTAAGAACACAACAACTTACACTCTACACGCTAGCCAACAAAGCACATGAAACACTTCTATTCTAGTCCATTTGAGCCAAGCACCTGCAACACAACACACAAGTTAGCAACAACATACACTGCCCAGTGCACATGCACCAAGCTCCATCACATACCCGCAGGCCTTTGCCAAGCCACATGGAGGAGCCTGCAGGAACCAAGCCCGCAGGCCTTTTCCAAGCCACAAGGGAGGAGCTCGCAAGCCTTTACATAGTCAACAACATACAAGTCTACAACCTAGCGGCCAAGACCATGCGCCAAGCCACGAGGAGGAGCCCATGGGGGCTTGTACATTGCACCTTGTCCACAGGAGGGAGCTCGACATAGTTGCACAACCAATACGCCTTCCATCTGCTGAGCAAATGACAAAAAACGAGAATGAAAGAGGAGTCACAAGCCATAGAGAGAGGCCAACCGCATTTGCAGAGGAAGGATGCGTGTAGGGTTTGGGGATGGGGAGTGCGGGATTAGGGTTCCGACGATGAGAGATAAGGGTTTAGATAAGGAGAGTGGGAGGAAGCGAGGGCGGGGCACGTGGGCCTCATGCACCCACGATGCTCGACTTTATTTAAAATATTTTATTATTAAAAATCATTTTAATTTTTTTTATTAATTATAATTTAATGTTATTTTAAATATTTTTTTTATTATTTCTTTTAAATTTAATCGTTTAAATTTAGGTTTAAAAATTTAACTCTTTAAAAAAATTTGTTTAAAATTTTAATTATTTAACAATTAAAAAAAAAAGAAGAAGATAATATATATATATATATTTATATATAAAATAATTAATTATTAATAGTAATTGAATAAAGAAGTATTTAAGAGTTTTAATTTAATGAAAAATGATAAGGTTAATTTAATAATTAAGTAAATTAACATTATAAAATTATCATGTTAATAGTAGGTTGGAAACCTATGTCATTAATCATATGATTAATGAATGTAATAGGGTTATTTATATTTATAAAGGTTAAAGGTCCTTGTAGAGTAGCGGGAGTTTGACGCATGTTGTGGAGAATAGTTAGGGTATAATAGGAGGTATGATAGAAAGCACTACATAGGGGATTTGATGCACTATGGCAAGTATGGTACAGTGCTAATGTAGCTACCAGGCGAGGGAGTCAGTAGTTTTATTAGGCGAAGACATCGAGCTTAGATGCTTTAACCCTGACCTATCCACTTCCCCTAAAGAGAGTAACGCCTTTTTACAGACAAGTAAAAAAAAACTTACGCCTAACCCTATTTTCAAGTTTAAGTTGCGCAAATGTGAATTTTCCTAGACTCTCCTTGACAAACTTTTGGTTGATGCAGATTCAATTATACAGGATGGTTAGGACGAGAGGAAATCGAGGTAGAGGGGCATCATCGCAGGGACTGCCAATGCCGCCACCACCATCACCTGAATTATCTCTCATTCTGTGCTCTTTGGAGGCCATAAATGAGACTTTAAAGGGGTGTCAGCCAACACGGATCGAAGTGGAGCCCCCACCATCTGGAATGGGTAATCCTGAAGCGTCGAGGGATTCAGGTGGAGGGCCTCCACCCGAAGACATCACTAGAGAACTGCAGAAGATGAAACTTCTGGAGTTTTTCGGAGATCGTGCCAGTGAACGTGCAGACGCATGGTTAGAAGGAATGACACGATGTTTCGCCTTAAGAAATTATGCTTCCACATCAAAGGAGAAAATGGTTATCTTTCAGTTAAGGGACAATGCCCTAAACTAGTGGGGCAACCTAGAGAGGTAGTTGCACCTTACCCCAGACACCGTCTCTTGGGAACTTTTTGAGGAAAGGTTCCGAAGGAAATATCTACCATCTTACTACAAGGAACAACAGATGGGAGCATTTCATGCTCTAGTACAGGGGAACAGGACCGTGGAAGAGTATGAGATCAGGTTCATGGAGTTGGTGAAATATGTTTCATACATGGATAATGATCAACGACAGGTAGAATGCTTTGTCTATGGGTTAAACACTAAGATAAGGTCCATGGTATGGATGTGGAAACGGTCTTCAGTAGAAGAAGCAGTTGACAATGCATGTTATGCTGAGGAACACATGAACTTAAATGGAGATATGAGGTCGACCTTTCCACATCATCCTGGATTCGTGGGGAAGGCCCCTAGGACCTTCTCAAGGGGAGGGAGCTCTAGACCACTTCCTTATGGTAATAGAGTTGCTCCAAGGACAGTTGCCACAGGTATTTCAATGGCAGCGAGTGCAACATCTTGTTCATCACCAACAACCCAAGCAGGTTCACGACCTTCTCAGGGAGAAGCTAGTAGGGATAGGGGTTCCAGGGGAAGGAACTCATTTCAGAGATAGTCATAGAGAAGTGCGTAGGTTCAATCTCGTGTTACATGTTGGGGATGTGGAGGACCCCATTACCAGCGTGACTGCCTAGAGTTACAATCAGGATTTGTGCATAGAGAAGGAAAGGCCCCGATGGGAAGAGCAAGTAGCAACCATCATATTTACGCAACGGTTAATAATCACCAGGAAGAACATCAATCCACAGTGGTGGAGTCATCAGGTACGCTAAATCATATCAATGTTAAGATTTTATTTGATTCTAGTGCTATAGATAGTTTCATTTCACCATATGCATTAGAAAAGAGTGGGTTGGCAACCTACGGGCACGATGACTTTAAACAAGTCGAGATGGCTTCAAGGGAAAAAAAAAGTGGTAGGACCTAGCATTGATAATTGTCTAGTAGACCTGGGAGTGTGTACTACCAGGTTGAAGGTATACGTCACTACCCTTGGGACGTATGACCTAATCATTGGAATGGATTGGTTAGAAGCACATCGAGCTATGGTAGACTGTTTCGCAAAAAGGGTGCTTTGTGTTGACAATGAAGGAAGGCCAGTAGAGATCCACGGTGTACGAAGAAAGGTGTCTCTACGCTTTATATCAACTATGAAGGTTAAGCGGTGCATGAGGTAAGGGTGTCGACTTTATGTAGTGGAAGCAGTGAGTGAAAGGAAAGGACCCTCCTTGGATCAGTACCCAGTATTGTCAGATTTTAAAGATGTTTTTACGAACGAGTTACCAGGGTTACCTCCTGAGAGGGAGCTTGATTTTACTACTGAGCTAAAACCTGTTGTAGAACCAATTTCCAAGACTCCATATCGGATGACAGCACCAGAACTTTGTGAGTTTCATATGCAGTTGAAAGAGCTACTCGACTTAGGGCTAATAAGGCCTAGTGTCTCACCTTGGGGTGCACTAGTAATTTTTGTGAAGAAGAAGGATGGTTCCTTACGACTTTGTATAGATTACAGGGACTTGAATCATGCTACAGTGAAAAATAGGTACCCAATGCCACAAATAGATGATCTCTTTGATCAGATGAAAGGAGCAGCGATATTCTCAAAAATTGATTTGCGATCAGGGTATCACCAATTAAGGATTAAGGAGGGCGATATTCCTAAAAATACCTTTCGAACTCGATTTAGGCATTACGAGTTCGTCGTAGTACCTTTCAGATTGACCTATGCACCAGTAGTATTCATGAGCCTCATGAATGGTGTATTCCAGAAGTACTTAGACCGAAGTCTTTTTAGATGATATCCTCATCTATTCCAAGAACGATAGAGAACATGAGGAACACTTGCGAGTGGTGTTGTCCTGCCTTAGAGATAACAAATTGTATGGGAAGTTGTTAAAGTGCTCCTTCTTCCAGAAAGAAATTCACTATTTAGGTCATATCATTTCCAGGGAAGGAATCTTCATGGACCCAAAAAAGGTAAAGGCCATTATGGAATGGACAGTGCCGAAAAGTGCTTATGAGGTAAGAATCTTCATGGGGCTAGCAGATTATTATCAGAGATTTGTGGAAGGGTTGGGGGACGTGCTAATGCAGGATGGAGGAGTGATATCATATGCGTCAAGGAAGTTAAAGAAACACGAGGATCTTTATGCTACACATGATTTGGAATTGGCAGTCGTAATGCTAGCTCTGAAACTTTGGAGGCACTATCTAGTGGGGTGAAACTTTGAGCTCAAAACAGACCATCAAAGTTTAAAACATCTCTTCACTCAAAGGGATCTGAATGCCAGGAAAAGGCAATGGAGTGATTTTATGAGTGAGTACAATTTTGGTATTTCATACATCAAGGGAAAGGAAAATGTGGTCGTAGATGCCTTGAGCAGGAGAACACGTGTCTTCTCCTTGTACCCTTAAAATTCAATATGAGGGAATCTGTGTTGACGTAGATCCATGGAGACAGTTGGTATTTAAAGGTTACTTCAAACCTCCAGAGTGGGAGGCAATTAGATCCAAAGTATGAAGGATATAGTCTGGAAGCAGATGGACTATTAAGATATCAAGGAAGGATGTAAATCCCCGAAGGTGGGGATATTCGAAGCATCATACTGAAGGAAGACCATAGAGCACTTTATTGTGCGCATCCGGGTGTGAAGAAAATGTACGCAGACATGAGGAAGCTCTTCTTCTGGGTAGGCATGAAGCGCGATCTAGTCCATTTCGTCACCAAGTGCCTAAAGTGTCAACAAGTGAAAGTTGACCACCATCACCCGGCAGGCCTCCTACAACCACATGATGTTCCTATGTCCAAGTGGGAAGTCATTTCCATGGATTTTCTTGTGGGGTTGCCGCTCACATCTCATAGACACAATGCCATTCTTGTGATAGTTGATAAGTTGACCAAGAGTGCTCATTTTATTCTGGTTAGACACTTACGATGTCACTGATGTGGCACGCGTGTTTGTAAGTGAGGTCATTCGTTTGCACGGGATACCCAAGAAGATCATTTTAGATAAGGACTCCAGATTCACTTCTAGGTTTTGGACAAGTTTGCAGTGAGCGTTGGGGACTTAGTTGAACTTAAGAACATCTTATCATCCAGAAACTAATGGGCAAACTGAGAGAGTAAATCTGGTTATGGAAGACATGCTTAGGATGTATGTTATGGATAATCAAACCCATTGGGAGAAGTACCTACCTTTGGTAGAGTTCGCCTACAATAACAGTTTTCATAGCTCCATTAGAATGCCACCCTACGAAGCTCTGTATGGAAGGCCATGCAGAACACCATTGAGTTGGGAGAGGTTATAAGACCGAGTAACAGTTGGGCCAGAATTGATTCAAGAGATGGAGGAATAGGTGATTCAGATTAGGCAGAGACTAAAGGAAGCGCAGGATAGGCAGAGAATTTATGCGGATGCACACAGGAATTACCGAAGTTACAAAGTGGGAGATCAGGTTTTCATTCATATCAGGCCTAATAAGAGTACCATACAGTTCGGGAAGGGGTCAAAGTTGTCACCTTGATTTATAGGACCGTTCAAAATCCAAGAGAAAATTGGACCTGTTGCCTATCGTCTCGTACTACCACCCCACTTGCATAAAACTCATAATGTTTTTCATGTATTTGTTCTACGTCATTATGTTGCTGATGAATCACATAAACTAAATTGGAAGGAATTGCAGGTATTAGATGCGGGAACCCTCATGGTAGAACCGTTACACATATTGGACCGTAGAGTCTGACAGCTCAGGAACCGTTTGGTAGATGAAGTTAAGGTCCAGTGGGACAAGTTTAGTCCAGGATCTGCTACTTGGGAGGATGCCGAGACGTTACGATGAGATTATCCCTCACTTTTTTTTGACCAACTCGAGAATATGTTTCTCGAAGGTTGGGTGTATGTAACACCACCTTTTGACTTAGATAGCTAGGATTACCTTAGGCTTGATTACCTTTATTTTCTGATCACCGTGAAACTATTAATGATACACTTGAACTTTTAAGATGTAGAAACCTGTATGAATGTTTAAATGTTATTTGAATGATGATGGATATGATGCGATCTACTATCTGAATGTAAATTCTATGAATGTTTAAGTGTTATTTGAATGATGATGGATATGATGCGATCTACTATGTGAGTGTAAATTCTATGAATGTTTAAATGTTATTGATGATGATGGATATGATGTGATCTACTATGTGAATGTAAATTCTATGAATGTTTAAATGTTATTGATGATGATGGATGTGATGTGATATACTGTGTGAATGCGAATCCTATGAAAGTCTAAATGTTATTTGAGTGATGTTGGATATGATGCAATCTATTATGTAAATGATAATTCTATGAATGGGTAACGTTAATTGAATTATGGGGATATTATGAGATCTATTTCTAACTTGAAAACTTTGATGTTAAAGTTGTTGGTACATGGATACTGAATTGAAATTATGGTTGTATGCAATTACATGATGATAATGCATAGATATGTATGAGTTTGTGTTATAGACTAATCGACAGGTCATTGGGCTATGAAATAGCCAAGGGATAATGATAATGAAAGTGGATGTCATGACCACTGACTGAGAAACAATATGGTATGAATCTTCGTATGTGAGATTATATTAGTTTGAATGCATTGCTATGATATGTGGACCAGTGCAGGATTTCAGGTGTTGAGACTGCCTAAAACTAAATAAACGATGACAAAACTCCTAGCAACATGGTGCCATTTTATATTCCATTGTAGGGTGTGGACCTTAGTCCTATTAGGAGGGGTGAAGGCATTTCCCACCATGTATCCTCCAAAACTTGGAGTCATGGGAGGACGGTGTTAGCCCACGCTCCCCTACACGTGTGATGATGATTGTCAGTTGCCTGCTGGGGAAGCTTGGTCAAGATAGTGACACTTCCGCTTATGGGTTCTATTTGGAGTTAGGTCAATATAGTTGATGCTCCAAGATAGTCCAACAGAGGAAGGATAGGAAAGGAAGATGGAAGTAAGTTAGGGAGGAAGGATGAATAGAAATAGTTGAGAGTGTATGGAGATTCATCTTATGGTGGAATTTATTGTTTTTCCTTCTGAAAAGAAAATGTGTATATATGAATATTCATAATTACGTAACTAAACCACAATTGTCTAAATAAAATTGTTGAGCTAGATCATTGTAATTAAGGGAATTCACAAACATTTCATTGGTTTATTATCTTTTATAAAATGAATAGTCTTGTTGATTGGATTGGATGCATACATAAATTACTATAGGGGCGATAGTTATTGTTATTAGTACATGCACGAGACTTGTATGTACTAGATACACATGCATTTCTTGTACATGTACACTAGTATGTATGAGTTTTCTTGGCTTACTTACTAATAATGTTGGTTATTGGATATGAATGTGTGAACCATGTGTCTTTTCCCTTGTATCATAAAATACTATAACTTCGGGACGAAGTTTCTTGAAGGGTGGGTGTATGTAACAACCCTAAGTAACTAATCAATTGTCATGATTTAAATAATTGTTTAATGTATATTAGTTAATTAATTAATTAATTAATTGTCCATATTTAATATTTGTTTAATGCATATTAGTTTAATTAATTAATTAATTAATTTCATGATTAAATATTTGGTTAATGAATTTGAGTTTAATAAATTATTAATTTATTAAATGGAGACTTAATGTATCGGATGATGGAACCATTAAAGAGAAAGGGGATAAGGTAGATGACACTTAATGGAGAGATAAGGTGGGTGAGACTTAATGAAGGCAGAAGGCATTGAATGGGAGAGGGGGAAAGGAGGATAAGAGAAGGGAAAAACACTCGAGAAGGGACTTTTGTTTTGGGAGATCATCATTTTTTAGAGGAGAGGACTGTATTGCTGATTTGGGGCTGGAGTAGCTTGTTGGAGGATGGTACTACTGGTTTTTGCTTGAGGAACTTGTTGGAGTTTGGTGGATTGAGACAGGGGGCACCTATTGCTGGGAGTTTTGGGCTCGGGGGCCAGGAATCCTTACAGAATCTTGGAGCTAGGGAGACGGAGAGGCTCTGTTCCTAGCTGGCTGGGAGGAAAAGATTCAGTTTTGGGTAGAGTTTGGGTAGAGCAGCTTGGGCAGAGTTTCAGCTTTAGCTTGGATAGATAGAGTTGGGGAAACAACATCACTTGAGAGGTATTTATGTTCATTATTATGGCATGTTCATTATTTTTATGATGGTTCATTATTTTACTATGTTGTGTATGTTATTCAATATGTTATTTATATCATGCTGCTCGTTTTGAATTTTGCTAAACCATGAACTGTTATTTTGCTGAATATAGAACCATAAAGAAATTATGATAGAAATTTTATGTTTAAATTTATGAAATTTTAGGTTCTATTAGATAGGACCCTACATAAAATCCTCCATTTATACAATATCATGACCTAATTTTACTTTTTAGGTCATGTAAAAGGCCGACAAGGCCAAAATACCAAAATCATATTGTTTTACATTAAATTGTCAAATTAAATCCTAAATCAAGCTGAAAAGAGAGTAAAATCCTCTCCAAGGGAGACGTTAGACCCTTTTAGGGCAGATGGGGTGTCCTAGAGCAAAACGTTAGCCCTCCTTGGGCTTCTCCAACTTGCCACACATGCCACTGTTGCCTAGTCTGCCTCCGAAAATGTCCATGATGTTGGGTGACGTCATGGTCAAGGTGGTGATGTCCTAGGCCTCCCAAGGCCAACGTTCCACTAAGAAAGGGTCATCCCCCCTAGGTCAAGCTTTGTCGGGGTGCCTCTGGTGGAACGTCCTCTTCTCCTCTGGTGCAAAGCTCTGGATCCATATCTATCCTATATCTGCCCCTTGATGGGGTCTCAACATCCACCTGATGGGCTCTTCGGCCCCATGGAGGTCCGAACTGATCATCTCCCCATGTGTACTGGTCCAAGATGGTACCTGTCCATTGGGTATGGTCCTGCACATCAAAATCTACACCCTCCATGGGCTCATCAATCACAGGGATCATAGCAATGTCAATCACATATCATCATCAATATTAATAAACACATGCATAAAACCCCTAATAGATCAGTCAATAGCTCAAAGACGTTACACAAACCTACTATACAAGTCTAGGAAAAGGGCAAGGCATCCCATTGGGCTAGTTTCCACTAAATAAGGGAAGTTTCCAGGAGAGACTCCTTCCAAGCCATGTAAGTGGATGAAGTGGTCAAGGGATGTCCAAGCAGGTGGGTGTAATGAAGGCCAAGGATGCAAGATGTTACCTGTGGGTGCGTTTGTAGAAGGCGAGCTGCACTTGTCATGGATGCAATTCTTTCCAAGCCCATTCATGCCTTTTATTCTTTTTTGTTATTTTATTGATTTTTTCTTTCTTTTTTGCTCAAGAGATAATCAGGAGACACTGCCCTGGCATGGTGACCAGTGGTGACAGTGTTATCCACAAGTACTTTCACAGAAATGAGAAGGCTGGCTCATGATGAGACCCCTTTCCCTTGGCCATGCAACCAAAGGTCATTGCCCTAGTGTGGTAACCAGCTGATGGCAATGTCATACTGTTAGGTACCCATGGACCTAATAGGTTGGCTCGTGATGAGACCCCCTATCCTTTGGTTAGGTCTTGTTTTATTATTTTTAGGGCCCCTCTTGTTTCTTATTGAGAAGCCTTTTATTTCTTTCTTGGGGATCCCTGGGCAAAGCATCTCGAGGTTTTATTCTTAGGATTTTATCTTTTACCAACTTGATTTTACCTTCTGGGCCTTTAGCCCCTTCTTCCCACTAGATAAGATGCAATCCCAAAATAGGTCAACCTAGTGCTCGGACAAGTGGAATGGGACAGGTGAGCGGGAAACAAGATGAAAAGGTGAAGCTTTGAAGGGAGCAGATGATGGATTTTCAGAGACAAACCTAGTGGCTAACCAAAACCAACATACACATGCTTACTAGGACATCCTGTCAATCCCCAAAACATGGTCAAGTGGGCAAGTGTAAGGTCCAAGCAATTGTTAGAAATAAAAGGAATCAGATGCATACATTCAATGGTTTTAATGATCAAAGTGACACATACCATGATACCTGAACTAATTACCTCATGAAGCAAGAACCCTCTCTGACACAAGACCAAGCCGATGGTGGTGGAGGCTGTTGCTGTTGCTGATAGGATAAAGATGATGGAAGAGAGAAAAGGTGGGCCCTCCAGGGCCATGCTGAAGCAAATCCTACTCTTGGTACTCCATGTCTAGGACCTGTGGGCCTTGAGACATGATCTCCTCGTTATCCCTGAAAGTGGGGGATAACAGCCCCCTCTCCAAATCTTCCTACGAGAACCCTCACACACACTCTCTCTCATGCGAATGGCTAAATGAAAGTTTGCCTACTAGTTTCCCTGCTTTATCATTTCCAGTTCCTCCTCAGATCACTTCGACCTGTCGATCTACACTTCAACGAGTTCCCTCTTTTTGCATCGATACATAGTTTACCTGCAAATGCATCCTTTCTTCCACCTACACATAGATGCACTAGTAGTTCCTTCGCTGATGCATAGGCCACTTTCCTTCGAACGTGGCTGATGCGCCGACGTGCTTCCGCTAAACCTCACCGACACACGTCTCTATTGGTTTTGATCGGAATAGCCACAGTTGTGTCAATAGACTGTCGACATTTTAGATCCAAATCAAGATCCATCTTCAGGACAATGAGTCTGGGTTAAGAAGATGGGAAGAGCTGGTATAAATATTGGAAGGGTGGGAAAGATTTAGGTGTCGGCTAGGTTTTTTTTTGTAGAATTATTTAATAAATTAAATTATTTGTTAAGATTTTTAGGGTTTCTTATTTTGTTTATTTAAGGTTTATAATAATTTATTATTAATTTAAGGTTTTTAATTACTATGTTCTAGGGTTTAATTATAGGTATTAAGTAATTATTAAGTTATTAGGGGTTGCCCTTAGGATTAAAAACCTTAAATTAATAATAAATTATTAAAAACCTTAATTAAACAAAATAAGGAACACTAAAAATCTTAATAAATAATTTAATTTATTACATAGTTCTACAAAAAAAAAAAACCTAGTCGACACCTAAATCTTTCCCACACTTCTAGTATTTATATCAGCTCTTCCCATCTTCTTAACCCAGGCTCATTGTCCTGAAGATGGATCCTGATTTGGATCTGAAACATCGAGAGTCTATTGACAAAACTGTGGCTATTCCGATCAAAACCAAAAATCCCAAACACATCTCTATTATCGGTTAGGTTTGCATGATCAACGCCAACACATCGATAATATTCGTGCGATCATTTTTGTCACGCACGCCTTTTACTGGCTAACTTTCCTCCACCTTTGCTGATGCGTTGCATACCGACAACACTCCTTTCTTTCTCCTCGATACACTTCATATTAGCAAGGTTCACCTTTCCCTTGCTAATGCACTGCTTGTTGATAAGTCTCCCTCTCCCGTCGCTGGTGCACCAACATAAAGGATATCAACCCCCTGTTGTCGTCGCCAAATGCATCGAAGATGATCTTCTCTCTCTCATCGATGCTAGCATGATCAACAAGACATGCTTTCGCCCCGAGGCCTATCTGATCCTCCTCCAACTATGATCCTTCTTGTTGTGCCATCAGTTGATCTCCTACCTTTTTTGATTACTAAACTTCCTATGCCTAATATGATATTTGATAACTGATACCTACCATGCCTAACCCACTTCATATTGTAGGGATTGTTAAGTTTGTTGTGTCACCAACAAATTTCATTGCGCACATCGTACCAACTTGTTTATGTTGCACTTCTTGATTTTATGACTAAATCTTGATTGTTAAAGTGTCGTCTAACATCAGATGGGTCAACCACATCACCTATTGGTCTTGCACTAGAGGTGCCTAACATGGTTTCAAAGTTGGAAGGACCGAATTTCTTTCGAAGCACGTCTCACAGAATCGAAATCCGAGGCCCTAAAGTACAAAAACGAATCGTTAAGGGTTTCTCGCCTGAAACCATGTTGTCAACAGTTATGCCGATGAAGTGTTCAAATGGCACAATCAGTTGACTCGCCAGAAGTTCTTCTCCACACTCTTCGCTGTGCAACAAACAACACTCTAATTTGACGTCGTGCGAGCAAGTTACGAGTATTCAAAACATCCTTCAATGGTGTCGGCATAAGGCTTAATGGTTCTCACCTACACACAAAGTTGTTCCAGGTGAAGATTGGTTTTTTATTGAGTTATTTCAAAGTTTAATATATATATATATATATATATATATATATATATATATATATA
>JASDQU010102395.1:427635-444293 GCA_032191745.1 Picea mariana
ATCAAAGTGACACATACCATGATACCTGAACTAATTACCTCATGAAGCAAGAACCCTCTCTGACACAAGACCAAGTCGATGGTGGTGGAGGCTGCTGCTGCTGCTGACAGGATAAAGATGCTGGAAGAGAGAAAAGGTGGGCCCTCCAGGGCCATGCTGAAGTCAATCCTGCTCTTGGTACTCCATGTCTAGGACCTGTGGGCTTCGAGACATGATCTCCTAGTTATCCCTGAAAGTGGGGGATAACAAAGAGAAAGATGCTGGAAGAAAGAAAAGGTGGGCCCTCCAAGGCCATGCTAAAGTCAATCCTGCTCTCGGTACTCCATGTCTAGGACCTGTGGGCCTCGAGACATGATCTCCTAGTTATACCTAAAAGTGGGGGATAACAGACATCATTGACGAAGCCCTCTCAATGTGTTAAAAAAACTTAAGGGAGATCCATTTATTAGAATTGCAAAGGATGCCAAGGAAGACAACTCATAATCCCTTCTATAGTTCACAGGTTTATACCCAACTGAAGCAAGAACAAACTAAGGAAAAGCCATTTCATTTTATCATAAGCCTTTGCAAGATCTAGTTTCATTACTACTGTAGTAAGCTTGTGAGTTTTGATTGTATGCATACCCTCCTATGCTGAATCCACTGCATCATGAATTTACCTATTATAGAGGAAACCAAATTGTTCTTCAAAAATTACCTCGGACATAATTCCTTTCAACCTATTAGCAATGATTTTGGAGATCAATTTATGTACCAGGTTGCGCAAAGATATGGGGATGTGTTCATCAAAAGTGGTAGGGTCATGATCCAATGAAAGTGTTCAACAAGAGGGACGTATAACCAAAGAAAGTGGGGCAGTCAGAGGAGCTGACTCAAATGGTTGGCCTAAGTTTCGAAGACAAGCTGGAGGGTGCCTCAAACTTCTGTCTTTGGAGGGAGCGTATAGGCTTGGTGATGGAGGAGAACGGGCTATTGGAATTTGCAGAAGGGAAAGCAGTCCCTCCAACTGATCCAACACAACTAGCAACCCACGTCAAGAAGGATGTAAAGACGAGGAGAATTATTGTGGATGGAGTTAAAGACCACATTATCCCACTTCTATTTGGCAAGAAGACAACCAAGGAGATGTGGGAGGCCCTGGTAAAGTTGTACCAGTCTGATAACCAGAGTAGGAAGATGTTTCTCAGAGAAAAGATGAGGAGAACAGAGATGGCCAAGGGAGAGTCAGTAGTCACTCACCTCACAAAGTTCACTCAGATCAGAGATGAATTGGCGGTTATGGGAGAGGTCGTGGACGAGACTGAGTTGGTGAGGACAACCTTGAATGGCTTCACCAAACAGTGGGAAGTATTTGTCCGGGGATTGGTGGCTCGGGAGAAACTCCCTGATTGGGAGAGGTTATGGGATGACTTCACCCAGGAGGAGCTAAGAGTTGATGCCACTTAGGTTAGCCGTCTAAAGAGTGAAGAGGAAGAGAATGTGGCTCTTCATGCGAAGAAGGGCGTTGGAGGAGTCTCCAGGGACATGGGCAAAGTGAGATGCTTTGCATGTCACAAGACTGGCCACCATGCCAACCAGTGTTTGAAAAAGAAGAAGAAGAAAAAAGAGGCATAGGTAGCAGCCACAACATACTCAGATGGATGCGTTTGCAGAGAAATTCGAGGATGAATTTTCTCTAGTTGCCTCTCTTTCAAGTAGCAACAGATTGGCTGAGTTGGAGGATAGTGGGGCATGGTTCGTGGACAATGGATCATCTCGCCATATGACGGGAATGAGGTCGGTGTTCCTTAGTGTTTCAGAGAGGGGCTCAGACTGCTATGTGAAGAGTGGGGCACTAGGCATGCAATGAAGGGGGTTGGATGTGTCAAATTCCAGCTAGAGTCAGGTGGTTTTCTAGAGATGGACAAGGTGATGTTTGTACCGGAGCTGAGGGTTAATTTGCTCTCTGTGTCAACTCTGGAGGATAAGGGGTATGCAATGATGTTCAAGGATGGACATGTGCTCATATGGTCAGAGGGAGCGTCCTTGGATGCAATAGTGAGGCTTGGCATCAGGAAAGGCATGATGTACAAGGTGCTGGGACAACCTATAGTTGGGTCCAAGGTGATCTTGGATCAACGATTAGTGTCAGTGGCTGAGTCAAGTGGACGAGTGGCTTCATCCAAGACAGTCAGCTGGTATGACTTGACATTGATGGAGGAGCAGAGTAGCTCATCAGATCAGAGTGCAACGGAGGTAGCAGGGATGTCTTCCAGTTCAGAGGGATCAACTACAACAACAGATTTGATGGGATCAGAGATTGATCCAAGTGGAGACACCTCCCTCGGTAAGAGGGAGTGTTAGCTTTAGCTCGGCAGGTGTCTCAGCTGTGCCTATGTGTCCTAGGCCAATTGATGGACACACTAATTACCCAAGATCAGCCTTATTATCTTAGCCTAAGTTAGACTTAGGCAAATCAATGAATTTTTTGTCTTTGAGTAGATTGTGGGTCCCTGGACAAGTGGGGCGCACCTCATGAGGTTTGCTAGTGGAGTGTGGGGCCCAACCAAGGGGGGCGCACCTCCTAGAAGCCTTGGAGGCTGAATTGTCACACAGTTCAAGGCAAGAAAGGTGGCTGATGGGAGGATAAAGGAATGGGCTGAGGATGAGACGGCATGCATTCCCATTTTTGAGGTTGAACAGGTGAGAAGAAGAGGGAGCAAGTTCAGGGCCAACTTTGGGCAGCCAGCAGAGGCCATTCTTGGGTTGTACTGGTCTGCAAAGAAGGGCCAATTCAGGACAGCAGCAAACAGAGAGGAGCAGGTCGAGTTTAGGCTGAGTTTTCTCAGCTTCATAGCGCTGTTTGCAGACCGTACCAACAACAGCAAGCAGGCCGTACACAGGCCAAGTTCATACAGGCCATACCTGGGCTGTACAGACAAGGCTGTACAGGGCCAGAAATTGCTGGGCCGTACAGCCAACAGCTGGGCGGTTTTTCTGCTGAGGAATGTGACCAATTTGTTAAGAAATTTGTAAGAATTTTCAGTTTATTCTGCTGCTGTTATATTTTCTTGTGAATGCCCAATAAAATCCCCTCTTTAGCTGGTTTTCCCCACACTGGGGTTTCCAGGGTACATCTGGTGTCCATGCGTTTTTTATGCTTGGTTCTGTGTATGCTTCTGCTGTCATTTTGCTGTTATATAACTCAGTGGTAGGTTATTAGCGTAATTTTCAGATTTATATCAGCAAGGACAAATTTCTGAGTTTAGTAAATTACTGGCTATAATTTGATATGCTGAGTTAAGGAAAAATAACATTATATAGAGTAGTATGCTTGGTGTGTGGCCACCACATGGAAGAGTATGCTTGGTGTATTTGGCACGTATCTACCTATTCTTGGCACATGTGGGACAGATTACTTGGGGAGTTCACTTTTCTATTCTTGGGCATTTTTGCATGCATGGACTCTTTTCTTATTCTACCAAAAAAGAGACGGAGGGTGCATCAGCAAAGAAGTAGTCATTGTAATTATTCTTTCAGCATTAATGAGAAATTATGTGATTGCTGTTACAAATTGCTAGCTTGCTGCTTTTGATTTGCATATATTTCTTAGATCTATACTTTGTCACTTGTTGGATTGATATAAAATTCTTATATGCAATGTCTACACTCCTGATCTATAGTCTATGCTTTTAGATCTATACTCTATGCTTTTAGATTTTGAAAATCTGAAGTTTTGATTGGTGTTTCTTAACTTTTTCAGTTTAAGCTGTAGTATAAATCTGAGTGAAGATCTACTATCATGAATTAAAAAATTTAACACAAATGGTCTATAGTTGGAACAATTGCTCCACCTCCAAGTTTACATGAACGCACCACCCTATTGTATATAGCTAAGTTTTGGCATCTGTACACATACTCTGTTAGTAGGTACTTATTGGAGTATAACGATCCGATAGTGTTTATAATCTAATGTAAAAGTCACGTTCATATAAGTGACTAATGAATTGAAAATTATATATTATTAAATAAGGTAGTTAGGTTGACTGGTAGCTCAACTACCTAGCAAATGACATAAAAAGAGATCAACTCCATTGTATTAAATGACTTCAAAGTTCATTGTAATAAATGCATATCTTTTACATGAGTTCGTTTCTAATCATGGTTGAATCTTCCTTGTGTGCTGAAACGTTTAATGTGGTATCAAACTTCAAAGTGATACCTACCTGTCGCTGAAAGTTAAAAGTTCAAGATTATTACGAGAATTTGAAGAAGGTGAGATTTAAAAGGAAAAGTTTTGAAGTTCATGTTTTGTTTGTGATTGTTGAAGGTTAAAGTGTAGAAGACAAAGTGATTCTATCTAATGAAACTCTGATTCAACAAAGAGATAGAGTTGCCACATACACAAATAGCTGCCAATGTGTGAGTCATAGCTGCCAGAGGAAAGAAAATTGCCTTGTATCAATTCCAAAGGTATTCATTGTTTTATGAAATAGTTGTGCCCACCATGAGCAAAAAATAAGAAAGTTGTCGGTTAGTTGCCATACCTGTTAGTCTAAAAAAAACGCTGTTGGTTTGTATCAATTAAAGAAGGAAGCCATTGTTTCATCGAATCAAGAGAGCTACTACTGTTCATTGAGTTGAAGGGGAGTTGCCGTCGATCATAAAAGTAGTCATTTCATCGAACATTTGAAGGAAATTGTGATTCGGACGAAGTTGACATAGTTCAACCGCTCCAAGAATAGAGTTGCCAGATTTTCATACAATTCACCATATACAGATTTGTAGACCATATGACGAAGAGAAGGATTGTGGAAGAATAGAATGAAAGTCTTCGATTTCTGTGCATACACGAATTGCAAAGCAATGTGACTATATTCAAATCTTTCATGGTTTTATTTTCAATCTTGATTGACGAATTATATGTTTTTTTTGACGAAATGCACATCCCGGGAAACCCATCCGGGACTTCCCCTCATTTCGAGGATGGTACTGAGGGTAAACCGACCGGTTGCAGTTTTGGCAACCTAACCCGATAGGGGCATTGAATGAGGCCCACAATATTCACAGAGGCAGTGAGCCCAGGAACTTGACCCTGCTACCTCCTACTTGTAAATCACAATACTCAACCACTTGAACTAACTTACCAGGCTATTGATGGATTATATGTATGAGAACAACAATTCTATTATCTAGCCATAAAAAAATTCAACCACAATATCTTAAAGGATACATTGATCACAACTCTATGCAGACAAAACCTTGGTTTGGGCCGAAGGATACACATATTTTGAAAAAATAACTATGAACTATTCAAACTTCCATAGTCAATCTACTTATTATAGCCCTCTAGATAGAGGCATCTAATGTTATACTTAATAACAATCTTCGTAGATGCCAGAGGAAGTACTAATTCGATTGAGATTTGTTTGACTTTGACATGCAGATGCATAAGGAAGAAATAAATTAAACACATAATTTTTGCCATTTTGAGAAGATTCATATGGCAAAAGGTTTTTATTCTGTAGAGTTTATTTCCAATTCTTACACAAAACGAAGACAAAAAAAATAATTTTTTGTAGGGAAGAAAGAAAAGTTTTCTTTTTAAAATTTTTCAAAGTTATTTTATCTTCATTAGTTTTCTTTGCATAAGACATTAAAAAAAATACAAAATTTACCCCAATGAAAGAAAGGAGGCTACAGATGAAAATGATGGTGACCAAAAACTGTTTGTGAAATTCTTATTCTTAGTCGTGAATCTTCGAAACAAGAGTGAAACAAAAAAGGTTTAACTTAGCATGGATTGTTTTCCAAGTGATTTGGGAATTGCATTGATTCAGGAGTTTGGGAATTGCACTGATTTAGGAGTTCGAGAACTTGGGAATTTAGAGAGCTGCATTGATTTAGGAGTTTGGGAATTCAAGGAGCTCTAGAATTTGGGAATACTATCTTTATAGGTTGATGAGACAACTTGATGGAGTGCCT
The DNA here is from genome assembly GCA_032191745.1 of Picea mariana. NCBI lineage: Eukaryota > Viridiplantae > Streptophyta > Pinopsida > Pinales > Pinaceae > Picea > Picea mariana. Next base: position 433,600 of record JASDQU010102395.1, read on the forward strand.
GCATGATTTTGAACTATGTAGGAGTGAAGTTACTTACGAATAATTTTTCATTTTATGGTTTTGTCGTTACTTTGTATTGTAGCATTGGAGTATAATGCTCCAATAGTGTTTATCATCTAATGCTAAAGTCATGTTCATATAAGTGATTAATAAATTAAGAATTAGATATTATTAAATAAGGTAATTAGGTTGTATTGGTAGCACTACTACCTATCAAATGACATAAAAAGGGATCGACCCCATTGTATTAATTCACTTCGTTGTAATAAAGGAATATTTTTTACATGAGTCCATTTCTAATCATGTTTGAATCTTTCTTGTGTGCTTAAAAGTTTAAAAGTACTCTCTTTGTGAATATGTGGATCTCTAATCATGGGTTGTTGTCTATCAAAACTAGACTTTGTAATCTTTAGAATTGCGACCTCCATTTTTATGATATTATTACAAAATATTAAGCTTAAATGCGACATAATAGAGTTTACGTGCATAATAAATATATCGTGTTTAAGCACACAACATTGAGCATTGAAGTCGAGTACATGTTTGCATCATAAGCATATAGAGAAGCCCTGTGGCTTCATAAGTTACTTGGAGAACTGAATCTATTTGTATTTAGGTCAACAATCATTATTGTGACAATTAGTGCAGTGGTGCTTGCAAAGAATCTTGGGTTTCATACCAGGATGAAACGTATAAGCATTCAATCTCACCTAGTCAGAGGAGCACCTCATCTTTAGATGTCTCATCTATTATGAGATTAGAGGGTGCTTTCTCTACCTCTGTTGGGAATCGAGAGGATTCCATTAGGGGAATCACCTCCTTCTTCTTTGTTGTTGTAGAAATTCATCTTATTTTGAGCATACACTTAGAATAAATTAGATTTCAGCCTCCTATAAATATCTAACAACCATATCACTGTTCTTTATGAGCTGAAATACTATTAACCAAGTTCTGAAATAAAATAGCAGCAGAATACAAATATGAACAGCAGACAGTAACCCACATTTAGCACAAAAATCTGTGCATAAACACTTGGAGAAATATTCAGAAAATAGGACAGATTTTGAGAAGAGTGTCTCTTTATTCAGCTTAAAGAAAAATTCTGAGTATATCAGCAGTTTACATCAGCATTTAATGAGCTGTACTTTTACCCTATCTGAGCAGAAATTTCACATAACCACTTTACAAAACAGTCTTGAAATCTGAACCAGATTTCCTGACCAAAGGTATGGACTGTCCACTCATTAAACAACAGAAATTTGTCTCGAAATATGTGCCCAGAAAAGTACAGAACTGTTCCTTGCTGTACAGATTAATTTGCAGCAGCAAAACACCTTGAAATCCATGCCAAAACTCAGCCTCGATTTCTGTGCTAATAGTGACTGCAAAACCTAGCAAATAAATGCTGTACGGCCTCCTTTAATCCGTACTGTACAGCCTCCTCAAATCCGTACTGTACGGATTCCTTGCTGTACGACCTCCTCTTCAATGCTGAAAACTTGTCTAGGAATGCGTGCCAACTCCCGCTGCTGAAACTCTCTTCCTCCAAGCAAAGAAACTCTCCTTGGGATTCGTGCCCTTTCACCTTTCCTCTAGCTCTCCTCAAAAGTGCGCCCTCTTTCTCTTAATGAGTTGTCTTTAAGCAATTTCGAATTGTAACTCCTCTAACCCTTGATCTCCCATGAGTGACTCTTCACTTTCCCTCAAGATCAACGGTTACGACTTAATCATTTGTTGAGGTTACTTAAGTCATTAAAGTGACTCAAAACATCATAAAGTCACTTTTACATTAAAAAATAAAAAGACTCAACTTTATAAAATCACTTTATAATTATAAAGTCACTAGGAGAAAATTTGCTTGGTCACTTCCGCATGCTGAGCGCTGCCGATGTAGAAGTACATTCAATCTACCAAATCTCAACACTCCCTCTGAGTGAGAGAGGTACTTCTGGCATCACCACCAGAATCTGTCTCCATCTCATCAGCTGCCATAGCTGCTCCCTTTGTACTAGAAGTCTTTGCTCCCTCTGAATAGGAAGCCACTACTCCCACTGCACTAGAAGCCTCTATTGCTACCTCCGCTGTACCACGAACTGAAGACATGCTTCTAGGAGACTGCACACTCTCCTGAGCATCCATCTGTGTCAACTCATGCCTGCTGAGTCCTTTGAGAGTCCCGGAAGAAGACCGAGCCCCATGGATCAACTCTCTCTCCCGTGTTACCTGCCAACTCTCCGACACAGAATCTGAGTCCAGAAATCCACTGGACCCCAACACAGTTCTACCCAACAACCTGTACAAGCCCTCATACTTGACACCAAGCATCACTGCTGTGTTAGCAGTTGCTCCCATAGGATATAGAAACATATGTCCACCGTAGAAAACAACTCCAAATCCACACTCATCCAAAGCTGACACTGAGAGCAAATTTAACTGTCAACTCTGGAATATATAACACCTCGCCAACCTCTAGAAGACCTCCTGACTCTAGTTGGAATCTCACCCTTCCAACCCCCTTTACTGTANGAGCCCCATGGATCAACTCTCTCTCCCGTGTTACCTGCCAACTCTCCGACACAGAATCTGAGTCTAGAAATCCACTGGACCCCAACACAGTTCTACCCAACAACCTGTACAAGCCCTCATACTTGACACCAAGCATCACTGCTGTGTTAGCAGTTGCTCCCATAGGATATAGAAACATATGTCCACCGTAGAAAACAACTCCAAATCCACTCTCATCCAAAGCTGACACTGAGAGCAAATTTAACTGTCAACTCTGGAATATATAACACCTCGCCAACCTCTAGAAGACCTCCTGACTCTAGTTGGAATCTCACCCTTCCAACCCCCTTTACTATAAGTTGTGGGCCAGCTCCACAATTCACTCTCCAATCTGAGTCTATCTCTGTAAGATCGAGGAAAACTAACCTCAACCCAGTCATGTGCCGAGAGGCTCCACTGTCCACAAACCAAGACTCAATGTCCTCGAATGCTAGACATCCACTGCCCACGGGACCAGTCATGAGAGAGAACTCCCTCTCAAATTTCTCAGCAAAATCTACAACCACTGTTGATGCTGCCACTTCTGGTTCCGGTTTCTTCTTCTTCTTGTTCGAACATTGACTAGCATAGTGGCCAGTCTTGTGACATGCAAAGCATTTCACCTTGCTCATGTCCTTCTTCTTCTCATCGCCCTTTGCCACAAGAGCAATGTTCTTGTCGTCTGCACATCCAATGACTTTTCCTGAGACCCCTCCCGGATCTCCTCATGTGTAAAATCATCCCACAATCTGCTCTAGTCAGGGAGCTTCTCTCTCCCCACCACACACTTGACAAAAACCTTCCACTCCTTGGTGAAGCCTTTGAGGGCTATCCACACCAACTCTGAGTCAGGAATGAGTTCTCCAACAGCTGCCAACTCGTCCTTCACCTGTGCAACCCGGGTGAGGTAGGTGGCCACACTTTCTCCTTTGACCATCCTAGCTCCATGGAGCTTGTCTCGGAGAGCCATTTTTCGGTTCTCGTTCTTAGCCTCATACAAGCCTTTCAGTGCAACCCACATTTCATTGGCTGTCTTCTTCTAAGCCAAGTGTGGAATAAGGTGGTCTTTGACCCCGTCCAAGATGATTCTCTGAGTCTTGGCTTCCTTCACCTCATGAACATCAAGAGCTATGGGATCTGAAGCAGGTACAGGCACAATGGTGTTCACAAACGACCACAATTTGTTCTTTTTGAGAACACTGTTACTGCAGGTAGTTGGAGACCCCCTCCAATCTATCTTCAAACCTGATGCTGGAAGTCATCTTTGTCCACCTGACAAAGAACCTTTTCTGCCTTTCTTCAAGCAAATGTACCAATAAATCACTTGCTGTCCCAAGTGCCAAATGCTGCCCATTGAACTTCAGAGCACTTGCTCTGATACCATGTAGAAATTCATCTTATTTCAGCATACACTTAGAATAAATTAGATTTTAGCCTCCTATAAATATCTAACAGCTATACCATTGTTCTTTATGAGCTGAAATACTATTAACCAAGTTCTGAAATAAAATAGCAGCGAAATACAAATATGAATAGCAGACAGTAACCTACATTTGACACAAAAATCTGTGCATAAACACTTTGAGACATATTCAGAAAATAGGACAGATTTTGAGAAGAGTGTCTCTTTATTCAGCTTAAAGAAAAATTCTGAGTATATCAATAGTTTACAATCAGCATTTAATGAGCTGCACTTTTACCCTATCTGAGCAGAAATTTCACATAACCACTCTACAAAACAGTCTTGAAATCTGAACCAGATTTCCTAACCAAAGGTACGGACTGTCCACTCATTAACAACAGAAATTTGTCTTGAAATATGTGCCCAGAAAAGTACAGAACTGTACCTTACTGTACAGATTAATTTGCAGCAGCAAAACACCTTGAAATCCGTGCCAAAACTCAGTCTCGATTTCTATGCTAACAGTGACTGCAAAACCCAGCAAATAAATGCTGTACGACCTCCTCTAATCCGACTGTACAACCTCCTTGCTGTACGGCCTCCTCAAATCCGTACTGTACGAATTCCTTGCTGTACGACCTCCTCTTCAATGCTGAAAACTTGTCTAGGAATGCGTGCCAACTCTAGCTGCTGAAACTCTCTTCCTCCAAGCAAAGAAACTCTCCTTTGGATTCGTGCCCTTTCACCTTCCCTCTAGCTCTCCTCAAAAGTGCGTCCTCCTTCTCCTAATTAGCTGCCTTTAAGCAATTTCGAATTGTAACTCCTCTAACCCTTGATCTCCCATGAGTGACTCTTCACTTTCCCTCAAGATCAACGGTCACAACTTACTCATTCGTTGAGGTCACTTAAGTCATTAAAGTGACTCAAAACATCATAAAGTCACTTTTACATTAAAAAATAAAAAGACTCAACTTTATAAAATCACTTTATAAAGTCAATAGGAGAAAATTTGCTTGGTCACTTCCGCGTGCCGAGCGCTGCCAATGCAGAAGTACCTCCAAGCTACCAAATTTCAATAGTTGTCCCTTCTCCTGGTGGCAATAAATGGTAGGTAGAGGACCAAATCACTCATAGATCAGTGAGACCTCATGCTTCTTCTTGACCCCTTCGACTGGTCAATCAATCTCCGTGAGACTTTTGAGGAGCTCCAGTTTTGGTTCCAGATTGTTAATTTTAGAGCAGCTATTAAGTTTCTTTTCAATTTACTAGATAACAATAGCATAGATAAGATCACCGAGAGAAACACAAACTCAAGATACACAACATTTATCTTGGGAAACCCTCATGGGGGAGAAAACCCAACAAAAACTTCCTTAATATAGATAGCCAATACAATGCCAAGACAATAAACCAAAACACTAGAGAATATCCAACACTGAGCAATGCGCCTCTCTCTTCCTTTTTCTCCCAACTGCAGCTCTCCAAACTTGAGCACTTGATGAGTGAATGAGTGAGTGAAAAAATGAGGCGTTGGCCTCCTTTATTTGTACTAGCTGGCAGGTGTTGGAAAGGTGTCTCTTCATTGGGCAGGGCCGACTTCTCTTCTTAGTGGTTAAAACCACTTTAATTAGGCCTGGGGTCGACTACTTAATTAGCATAATATAATTAGGGTTTGACCAATCCACAAAAGGGGATCAAGTACAAAGCTCAACATGATCATCCACAAGAGGGGATTGATCTGATGAATAATAACTCAATAATAAATAGAATACTCTTTGCAGTTACAATATTTCAACACTCCCCCTTAACAAGAAGGGTATTCTACAACATCATTAGGAGAGAGAGAGGGCAGCAACATCAACAACATTTGGAACACTGACTGACATATCTATAAATCATTAGAAGTTTTTCTCATCATCAATATCATCATTTACAACATGGAGCTAGAATGGCATCATCATCATCTGCATCAACTTCAATTAGTATAACACTAATACATCATCATCATCAATAATAACATCAACAACAACAACATCATCATCACAACATAGAGGCTGGAGCAACAACATCATCACAACACGAAGGCTGGAGCAACAACATCATCATCATCATGGAGCAACAGAATGAGGCAGGTGTAACAACATTTTGTGGTACTCTGACAGTCCCTAAGGAGCTGCCTAGGAATCATAAGATTCCCTAGGATATAAAATCCTAACGGAGCTACCACGTGGTACTCTGACAGACCGTCCTTACCGGACCTTCGGGATCTTCCCAGGAATCATAAGATTCCCTAGGATTATAAAAATCCTAACGAAGCTACCACTACTGACCATAACTAGCATATACATGTACAGGTACTCTGACAGATCGTCCTTACCAGAACTTCGAGATCTGTCTAGGGATGATCAGTCCCCTAGGATATAAAATCCTAATTGAGCTACCCGCTATTGGTCAGGATACCATAGTATCATCAACATCACTCCCCCTTTCGAGGGAGGTCCTTTCGGACTATACCAAGCTTGTCTCGAAAGTGCTCAAACTTTACGTGAGACAAAGGTTTGGTCAACACATTTGCAACCTGCTCATCTGTGACAACATATTGGAGCTTTATGGCTCCCCTCTGCACCATATCACGAATGTAGTGATATCGGATTTCTATGTGCTTTGACTTGTCATGGAACACAAGGTTCTCTGTCATCTTTATTCAGCTCTGGTTATCACATAGAATCRCGATTGCTTCCATCTCCAGATCAAATAGACTTGTCAACAACTTCCGTAGCCATATGGCTTCACAACTGGTGGAACATGCAATAATGTATTTCGCTTCTGCTGTGCTGAGAGCAATACTAGATTGCTTCCTACTCTGCCATGAAGTCATGGTTGACCCCAGACTGAAACAACATCCTGAAGTGCTCTTTTTGTCAGAAACACTTCCTGCCCAATCTGAATCGGCATAACCAATCAGTTTGAAGTCATGATCTCCATTATAACAGAGACCAATATCCAACGTACCCGTAAGGTATCTCATCATGTTTTGCAGCAACAAGGTGAACACGTCTGGGTTCTACCAGATATTGAATCAAGGTGTTCACAACAAAACATATGTCTGGCCCGGTGTTCGTTAGATACATCAACGATCCAATGATCTGTCTGAACAACGTAGCATCAACCAATTCTGACGAAGTATCAGCCATGAGCTTCAACTTTGTTTCCATGGGTGTATTCATGGATTTACAGTCCAACATATCAAACCTCTTCAGTATTTCAACTGCATACTTCCCTTGGTTAAGGAAGATCTTCTCTGGGCTCTGCCAAACCTCAAGGCCTAAGAAATAATGCATTAGGCCTAGGTCTTTCATCTCAAATTCTGCAACAAGCTTCTTCTTACAATTAGTGACGAGCTTTTCTTCTCCAATTAAGAATAAGTCATCCACATACAACAACAATATAACAGGCTCATCATTCATAACCTTGAAGTAAAGGTTAGGATCAACTTTACTCTTGGTAAAGCCCAAGCTCGTCAGAAAACTATCAATTCTTCCATACCAAGCTCTAGGAGCTTGCTTCAATCTGTACAGAGCCTTCTTTAATCTGCGTACATGAGTCTTTCTGTCTTCAACTTCAAACCCTTGAGGTTGTTCTATATACACTTCTTCTTCAATGACACCATTCAAGAAGGTTGTTTTCACATCCATCTGGTGTAACTTGCACTTCATCTTAGCTGCAAGGGCTATGATGGTTTTGATATAAGTGTATCTGGCTACAGGAGCAAACGTCTCTTCATAGTCAATGCCTTCCTTTTGAGAAAAGCCACGACCTACAAACCTTGCTTTATATTTCTCAATACTTCCATCAACAACATGTTTTATCTTGTATAGCCATTTGGAAGATACCACATCTTTGCTCTTCGGTCTGGGAACTATTTCCCATACATCATTTTTTATAATGGATTGGTATTCTTCTGTCATGGCATCTGCCCATTCTTTCTTCTGAATGGATTCTTCAAAGCAAGTAGGCTCCTTCTTTAAGAGATCACACATCAAAGCCATATAACTAGAGAATGGCTTGGGTTTCTTGACTTGTCTCATGGTACCTTCTGGGGCACCATATTTCTCTCCATATTGAATAAGTTCCCCAAACTGGCTTTCTCTTGTGAGAGATTGTCATCTGGGGAGGTTCTCAGGATTCTATCATATCATGATCTTCATGAATCTCATCATCAGGGGAAATTGTGACTTCCCTTACTGGTTCTGCAACTCTGGGAGCTACAGGCTCTTGTTCATATACTTCCTCAAGCTGGCATCTCCTTGATTTCTTGAGTGCTGCATCTTCATCAAAGGTTTCATCCTACTGATCTCAATGTGATGGTAACCTAGTATATAAATTCTGAAGGCTTTTGAGACCTCACAGTATCCAACAAATATTCCCTTCTTTCCTGAAGGGTCCAACTTGGTTCTCTTCTCTTTCGGAATGTGTACAAACACTGGACAACCAAATATCTCGAGATGGCTTACTTTTGGCTTCTTTTCGAAGAACATTTCTTCGGGGGTTTTGAACCCAAGTGCACTATGGGATAATTTGTTTTGTACAAATGTCCTTGCTGCTTCTGCCCATAAGTGCATTGGAAGATCTTGATCATGGATCATAGTCTTCACAACTTCCATGATAGTTCTGTTCTTCCTTTCTGCTACACCATTTTGTTGAGGATTGTAGGGATTGGTGAGCTCCCTCTTAATCTCGACATCTTTACAAAAGTTTACAAACTCTTTTGAGGTGTATTCTCTTCCATTATCTGACCTGAGTGTCTTGATCTTTCTTTCAGAGAGATTCTCTATCAAGGCTTTGAATTCCTTGAATTTTCCAAACACTTCATCTTTTGATTTCAAGAAGTAAACCCAAGTCTTGCGAGAATAGTCATCAATAAATGATACATAGTATACATACCCACTAATGGAGGTTGATGGCAGTGGGCCACATACATCTGAATGGATGATCTCTAAGACTCCTTCTGCTTTGCTGTCACTCTTCGGGAAAGGGTTCTTGATGTTCTTTCCTTGTGCACATCCATTGCACACACCTTCATGGTCAACCTTGAATTCTGGTAGACCTGTAACTGCCTTGCTCACATATGGTAATGCTTTGTAGTTGATGTGAGCTAGCCTTCTATGCCAAAGTTCACATGGACTCTCGGTGGAGTGTGTTAAGGTTGCTTCTGAGTGACCTTTTAATTTATACAGGCCACCTTCTTCTGTTCCAATAGCAATTGCATCTTCTATGGTTTTGCCTTTAGGCCACATGAGGACTTCACCATCTACGAATGCAACCTTGGAGCCTTTCTTATCTAAAGTTGAGATAAAAAGCAAGTTCTTTGTCAAACCTGGTACATATAGTACATCCTTCATCTTCATTGGGGTCCCTGAATCAAGTTTGTAATTGGACTCTCCCACTCCTTTGATAGGGTACTGGTAATCATGTCTCTCTGACCTGTCATGTGCTTGGAAGCACCACTATCTATCAGCCAAGTATCCTCTCCATGTGATACTGAACCTGAGAGGGCATAGATTAAGAAATAGTCGTCAATCTTTTCTTTAAGCATCTTCGTGGGTGGCTCTTCATCTTCAACTGCATGGGCATGGTGCCTTTTGTTCCTCTTCTTGTATTCTTCTCTTCTAGCTGGACAATTCTTAGCAATATGTCCCATCTTGTCACAATGGTAACATTGGTAGGATGAGAAATCCTTTTCTCTTCTTTGACCTTTCTAAAACTTCTGGAATCTCCTTGGAGGATGAGATTCTTTATGGATGAATTTATTTGGGGAGTGAGACTCCTTATGTGGGTGGGACTCTTTCTTGAAGTGAGGCCTTCTCTTTCCTCCTTTAGTATGAGTAGCTAGAGCTTGATCGTCATCCCTTAATAATACTGCTTCTCTGTTAGCTACTCTTGCTTCTTCTTGAACACATTCTTCCCAAAGACTGTCAAATTGTAGTTTTTCCTTTCTGGCACAAATGGTTTGGATGAATGCATCCCAAGGTCTTCTGAGACCATTAAGAGCTGGCATTATGAGTTCATCTTCATCTAGGGTATCTCCAATTGCTTCTAGTTGTTCCTTGAATTGAGAGATTCTAGAGAAATATTCATGAACTATTTCTCCTTTCTGCATCTTTGTATTCTTGAGTTGAGTTCTCAACTTCATCTTCCGGTTAATGTTTCTTCCTTCATATAATTTGGTTAGGGCATCAAACATTTTTTTTGGGGTATCTTTAGATGCCACTTGAGGGATCAAGTGATCTTTGATAGAGTCTGCAATGATTCTTTTGGCCCTAACCATGTCCTTCCGGTACTTTGCTTTAGTTGTAGCATCTGCGGGTTTTGGTACATTTTCTTTGATGAATCTTGCTAGGTCATTCTCTTCAAGAATGAGTGCAATCCTATACTTCAAGGTACAAAAGTTATCCACACCTTCTAACTTGTCAACAAGCTTGGTGCTTGCAGACATCTTGACTTGGAGCTGGGAAATTGACCAAAAAATGAAAGTGCTCAGAATTTAGATATGAACTTACGAGGAGGTGCGCTTGGTTGAGGCGAGTAGCTTGGTGCAGTCATTTTTCTGAAAATCCAAATTTTACCCCTTGAAACTGAGCTTGCGCAATTTTGGACTCGTACTTTTGGTACTGGTTTTGGTTTCCTAGTTTTCTGGTACTAGTGAAAACTAGGGTTTCACTTTTCGGGAGGTTTGTCCACTGGAAAA
>JASDQU010102395.1:452867-481945 GCA_032191745.1 Picea mariana
CGAGAAAGCAATAAAAGGCTTCTCAATAAGAAACAAGAGGGACCTTAAAAATAATAAAACAAGACCTAACCAAAGGATAGGGGGTCTCATCACGAGCCAGCCTATTAGGTCCATGGGTACCTAGCAATATGACATTGCCATCAGCTGGTTACCACGCCAGGGCAGTGACCTTTGGTTGCATGGCCAAGGGAAAGGAGGTCTCATCACGAGCCAGCTCTCATTTCTGTGACAGTACTTGTGGGTAACGCTGTCACCACTGGTCACCATGCCAGGGCAATGTCCCTTGATTATCTCTTGAGCAAAAAAGAAAGAAAAACGCAATAAAATGACAAAAAAAGAATAAAAGGCATGAATGGGCTTGGAAAGAATTGCATCCATGACAGGTACAGCTCGCCTTCTACAAAGGCACCCACAGGTAACATCTTGCATCCTTGGCCTTCATTACACCCACCTGCTTGGACATCCCTTGACCACTTCATCCACTTACATGGCTTGGAAGGGGCCTCTCTCGGGAACTTCCCTTATTCAGTGGACACTAGCCCAATAGGATGCCTTGCCCTTTTCCTAGACTTGTATAGTAGGTTTGTGTAATGTCTTTGACCTATTGACTGATCTATTAGGGGTTTTATGCATGTGTTTATTAATATTGATGATGAAATGTGATTGACATTGCTATGATCCCTGTGATTGATGAGCCCATGGAGGGCGTAGCTTTTGATGTGCAGGACCATACCCGACGGACAGGTACCATCTTGGACCGATACACATGGGGAGATGATCAGTTCGAACCTCCATGGGGCTGAAGAGCCCATCAGGTGGATGTTGAGACCCCATCAAGGGGCAGATACAGGATAGAGATGGATCCAGAGCTTTGCACCAAAGGAGAAGAGGAGGTTCCACCAGAGGCACCCCGGCAGAGCTTGACCTAGGGGGGATAACCCTTTCTTAGTGGAACATTGGTCTTGGGAGGCCTAGGATGTCACCACCTTGACCATGACGTCACCCAGCAACATGGACGTTTTGGGAGGCAGACTAGGCAGCAGTGGCACGTGTGGCAGGTTGGAGAAGCCCAAGGAGGGCTAACGTTTTGCTCCAAGACGCCCCATCTGCCCTAAAAGGGGTTGACGTCTCCCTTGGAGGGGCTTTTACTCTCTTTTCAGCTTGATTTAGGATTTAATTTGACAATTTAATGTAAAACAGTATGATTTTGGCATTTTGGCCTTGTCGGCCTTTTACATGACCTAAAAAGTAAAATTAGGTCATGATATTGTATAAATGGAGGATTTTCTCCTTCATTTTTTCATCATCACTCATTCACTCCATAAGGAGGTCTGAAATTTGCACCCTCTCTTGGGTATTTGGCTGATTTAGTGAGGCGCACTTGTTGAAGGAAGACATTTTTGGCATTTTATGGTGTTTCTCTTGAAGGAAGGTGTTACAACTAGGATTTGCATGGTTATTTCTTGGTGAATTGTAAGTATTTTTCTGCAAAACTTCTTAATGAATGGTTGTAGTTTAATTTCTTGCATATGTTTATGAATATTGTTGAATCAAAACCCTAGGTGACAAGCACACAAGTAGGTCCTTGTCTCATGTCCCTTGAGAGAGAAATTTTCAGCCATTTAAGAAGGAGAGAGCCTAGCCATTGCTACACTCTCTTCGCTTCTTCTTTTGTTGCTAGCCGTACTATCTAGAAGCCAAGAAGAGTGAGACGTCCCTGGCCTAGGTCTACTACACTAGGGTCTTACTCTTTCTAGGGTTTGCTGAAAGGCCTTGCTGTAGCAACACCTTGTCTCATCAAACCCTCTTGTTTTGGTTGTATGCTTTATTCTTGAGCTAGCCGTTTTGCCAGAAAGGAGGAGAGAGCACGAGGCCTTGATGTAGCAACACCAGAGTGAGCCTCTCTCACCTAGGGTTTTGATTTTGAGGCCTTGCTTTAGCAACACCTCAAAACTTCTCCCTCTAGTCCTTAATCTTTGCCTCCTTCAACTCCTGCATCCTTCACTTTTGACTCCAATAAACCCTAAGGCACTAGTCTAAAGTCCTCCAGTGTTGAAGTGAAACTTGATTACAACACTCTCAAACCCTTTGAATTGAAACCCTAACTACTAACCCTAGTCTAAGAGCTAACCCTATTAACCCTAATTGATGTCGTCATCTCATGGTATTATATCATTAGTGCAGCATCGTTTTGTTTATGAGCAATTCAATAATGGTTAAGGCATTTATTGAATGAAGTATTGATTTGTTACATTCAATGCCATATTGTTTCAATATTTATTGGTGAAGTGTTATAATTTTCATTGCTATTGATAAACATTGACTTTGTCAACATTTATTGACAATTGCTTATATGTCATTCAGATAGTCATCTATATGAAGTGCTAACCCCATTGAGATATAGTTTGTATACATCAGTTTGTTGTTGCTTTGTTCCAGGCAGGTATACTTCTTTGGGGGTTTACTTTAAATTGGCCTTTGGCCGGACTATCTGTTTGGTGGTGACTTGTGAGGGGGGAAAACTTATCCTTGTCTTATTATCCTCTTGCCTCCTCAAAACCCCAGGTCACCGGCGATGTCTCCCCTGGGCCTCACCTCCCTAAATAGAAAGAACCTTCCCATCGTGGTGACATTGAGTGGGATAGGTTCCTGTTACGCCAGTTTGACCTGCAAGACTGAAGCCTTTTATCCTAGCTACAAACTGCGCGATAACAGTCATGTCAGCAGCAGCAACATCCATCACCATCGGCTTGGTCCTGTGTCAGAGATGGTTCTTGCTCCATGAGGTAATTAGTCCAGGTATCATGGTATGTGTCACTTTGATCATCAAAACCATTGAATGTATACATCTGATTCCTTTTATTTCTAACAACTGCTTGGATCTTACACTTGCCCACTTGACCATGTTTGGGGGGATTGACAGGGTGCCCTAGCAAGCTTGTGTCTGTAGGTTTTGGTTTGCCGCTAGGGGGATTTCTGAAAAACCATCGTCCGCTCCCATCATAGCACCACTGTTTCATCTTGTTTCCTGCTCACTTATCCCATTCCACTTGTCCGGGCACTGAGTTGACCTACTTTCAGGACTGCACCTTATCTCGTGGGAAGAAGGGGTTAAAGGCCCAGAAGGTAAAAGCAAGTTGGTAAAAGATAAAAGCCTAAAAATAAAACCTCGAGATGCTTCGCCCAGGGATCCCCGAGAAAGCAATAAAAGACTTCTTGGCAAGAAACAAGAGGGACCCGAAAAAATAATAAAACAAGACCTAACCAGAGGGTAGGGGGTCTCATCACGAGCCAGCCTATTAGGTCCATGGGTACCTAGCAGTATGACATTGCCACCAGCTGGTTACCACGCCAGGGCAGTGACTCTTGGTTGCATGGCCAAGGGAAAGGGGGTCTCATCACGAGCCAGCCTTCTCGTTTCTATGAAAGTACTTGTGGGTAACATTGTCACCACTGGTCACCATGCCAGGGCAGTGTCCCCTGATTAGCTCTTGAACAAAAAAAAGGAAAACCAATAAAAGATAAAAGAATAAAAGGCAAGAATGGGCTTGGGAAGAATGCATCCAGGACAAGTACAGCTCGCCTTCTAACAAAGGCACCCACAGGTAACATCTCTTGCATCCTTGGCCCTCATTGCACCTAGATGCTTGGACATCCCCTGACCACATCACCCACTTACATGGCTTGGATGAGGTCTCTTTCGGGAACTTTCCTTTTCCAGTGGACACTAGCCCAATAGGACGCCTTGCCCTTTCCTCCAGACTTGTATTGTAGGCTTGTGTAACATCTTTGAGTTGTTAACTAATGTATTAGGGATTTTATGCACATGTTTAATAATATTGATCATGAGATGTGATTGACATTGCTATGATCCATGTGACTGATGAGCCCATGGAGGGCGTAGCTTTTGATGTGCAGGACCATGCCCGACGGACAGGTGCCATTTGGACTGGTACACATGGGGAGATGATCAGTTCGGACCTCCATGGGGCTGAAGAGCCCATCAGATGGATGTTGAGACCCATCAGGGGGCAGAGACAAGACAAAGATGGATCAGGGGCTTTACACCGGAGAAGAAGAGGATGTTCCACTAGAGGCACCCCAGTAGAGCTTGACCTAAGGGGATTGGCCCTTTTTCAGTGGAACGTTGGCCTTGAAAGGCCTAGGACGTCACCCGTCATGACCATGACATCATCCAGCATTATGGATGTCTTGGGAGGCAGACTGGGCAGTATTGGCACGTGTGGCAGGTTGGAGAAGCCCAAGTAGGGCTAACGATTTGCTCCATGATGCTCCATTTGCCCTAGAAAGGGCTAACGTCTCCCTTAGAGGGGCTTGTTATCTCTTTTCAGCTTGATTAGGGTTTTAATTTGACAATTTAATGTAAAACAGTATGATTTTATTATTTTGGCCTTGTCGGCCTTTTTACATGACCTAAAATGTAAATTTAGGTCATGATATTGTATAAATGAAGGATTTTCACCTTCATTTTTTCATCACAACTCACTCACTCATTAGTGAGGTCTGAAATTTGCGCCCTCTCTTTGGTTATTGGCTGATTTAATGATGCGCACTTGTTGAAGGAGGATTTTCTTGGCATAATTTGGCATTTCTCTTAATGGAAGGTGTTACAACTAGGGTTTGCAATGCTTTTTCTTGGTGATATGTAGGTATTTTTTCTGCAAAACTTCTTGAATGAATGGTTGTAGTTTTATTTCTTGCATTTATAATTTTGCTGAACAAAACCCTAGGTGACAAGCACACAAGTAGGTCTTTGTCTCATGTCCCCATTGAGAGAATTTTTAGCCATTGATTGAAGAAGGAGAGAGCCTAGCCATTGCTACACTCTCATTCTCTCTTCATTTTTGTTAGCCGTACCTTTTACAAGCTAAGAAGAGGGAGACGCCCTAAAGCCTAGGTTTTCTACACTTTGGGCCGATTTTTCTAGGGTTTGCTCGTAGAGCCTTGCTGAAGTTTCATCAAACCTTCTTGTCTTAGTTTTATGCTTCATCTTCAACTAGTCGTGATTGCCATTGAGTTAAGGAAGGAGGAGAGAGCACCGAGGCCTAGTTCTCCTACACCAAGGTGAGCCTCTCTCCCCTAGGGTTTTGACTTTGAGGCCTTGTCTTAGCAACACCTCAAAGCTTCTCCCTCTAGTCCTTAGCTGTTTTTACCTTTGCCTCCTTTAGCTCTTGCGTCCTTCACTATTTGACTCCATTAACCCTAAGGCACTGATCTAAAGACCTCATGCATTGAAGTGGACTTGGTCACAAACAGCTTTCAAAATCTTGAATCAAACCCTAACTTCACTAACCCTAGCCTAAAACTAACCTTCTAACCCTATATGTTGCCGTCATCTTTAGCTATAAGATCATTGGTGCAACTAGCATCTTCTTTGTGAGCAATTGAATGGTGTTAAAGGCATTAATTGAATGAAGTATTGATTTGTCATTTTGAATGCCACATCGTTTTTTTGTTGAAGAAGTGACTTAATTACCATTGCTATTTTATAAATATTGACTTCGTCAACATTCATTATCAAATTGTTTATAAGTGTATCAGATAGTCGTTGATTTACATGAAGTACTAACCAATTGAGCATCTTGCATATATCAATTTTATTGTTGTTTTGTCTCAGGCAGGTGCATCTCTTTTTTTGGTTATACTTTATTATTGGTTGTTTAGCCGGACTATCTGCTCGGTGGTGACTTGTGAGGGGGGAATAACTACTTTATCCTGTAATCCTTTGCCTTCTCAAAACCCCAGGTCACCGGGGACGTCTCCCCTAGGCCTTACCTCCCTAAAGAGAAAGAACCATCCCATTGTGGTGACATTGGGTGGGATTGGTTCCTGTTACGCTAGTTTGACCTTCAAACCTCAAGCCTTTTATCCTTGCTACAAACTGTGCGATAACAATATCCTTTGTCACCATTTCTCTTTTTATCTATGTTGAATGGGGACGCGTCCCCCTTAAAAAACCCAACGTACCCTGAGATTCGGCGTTCCGGGGACTTAAAAACGGCTTGGGAACGTTCTAGAATGGTTGGGGACGTCATCGAGGATGCGGGGACTTCTAGGCCATTCCCAATCCGTCTCTCACAAAATATTGGGAACGTTTAGGGTCCGGTTTGGTTGTCCCTCGACCCCAATCAAGCTTTAAGATTAAAAAAAATTAAAAATAAATAAATAAATCTAACATGTGCCCAATTAAACTCTTGTTGAGATTTGGGTACCTTGGAAAGTGGTCACCTTGTGGTTGTGAGTCTCTAACCACAAGAGGGAAATATTTGACCCATTGTGCCTTATACTTTATGTCTAATTTCACTTTGACATTTTCCTAAGTCAAAAGGGTGAAATTTGTCACTTGAGTGAAAAGTGACTATTAATTCACTTTGTGGGTGAATTGAGGGACATAAAGAGAACTATGGAAACCAAACCCAAAGTGAGTTTTGAGTTGAGATTCCTTTTGGATGATCTCAACCTTTGAGTATAAATGGGATGGGATGATCTCATCCATCCATTTCTAGGTTTCCTTATGAATTCTATAAGAAGGGCACATAGAGCATTTGGAGGCTAATTCACTTGTATGTTCACCAAGAGAGTTTGGAGAAGGGCAAGAGGATGAGAATGGAAGCATTGGGAGAGGAGAGCTTGGGTGCCATCTTTCATGGAAGGCTCATGGAGGCTTAGGTCCTCATGATTTGTTGGTATTGGTTATTGCTTGGAGGAGGGCGCACCACTAGCAGGTAATAGAAGGACTTGTGCTATCTCAGATCTGTTTGGCTCATGTTCGAGGAGACACACAAGAGCACATTTGTGTGGAAGGAATTCTTCATTGGACCAAGGAGGAAGGAGGGCGCATCACTTCAGTGGATAGAGCAACAAGGGAAAAGGGTGCACTAAGCTTGGGCGCATTTCTCTTTTTGGAACTCCAAAGCTTCTCGTGAGGAGTTGCTATTGTATCAGGTTCCATTGCATTAGCTTACTTGTTGTATTCACTATTTAAGATCATCATTATATATACTTTCATTCCAAACTGGTTTTTCCTTGGGGGGTTTATCCAGGGTCATGTTGACCAAAAATACTTGTGTTCATTTCATGCATGCTTAGAGTATAGATCAGCTTGTTAGAGTTGTAAAGATCAAGAGGAGTGTTATTTGTTTTGAGTATATTGCATGTGCTAACATTTGTAGATTTTATGAGGTACTATGAGGCTGCCCAACAGGTTTGTCTTTGACCTCTTGTTGGGATCTAAGTTTCAATCTCTGTGACTGTCCTTTGTTGTTGTTTTAGGACAGCAAACAGTGAAGTACTTTCTGCTCACAGTTTTAATGGTTAAGTGTCCTTTTGAGGTGCCCTTGCAAGTGTTATATTTTCCCAATGTTAGCACATGCAATATACTCAAAACAAATAACACTACCTCCTAGATCTTTACAACTTTAAATGTTGATTTACACTTCTAAGCATGCATGAAATGAACACAAGTATTTTTGGTCAACATGACCTTGGATAAAAACCCCCCGAGGAAAACCAGTTTGGAATGGAAGTATATATATATGTGGAGAATAAAAGGTGGAATACAACAAGTACATGAAACAAATGAACCTGATACAATAGCAGCTTGTCTCAAGCTGCAACACAAGTCCAAGAGTGAGAGATGCGCCCAAGCATGGTGCGCCCTCCTCAAATATAGCTCTATCCACTGAAATGAAGTGCCCTTGCTCCCTGAAGCTCTGATGGAGAACCCTTGCACCACAATGTGCTCTCGTGTGTTGTCTCTCCATTGAAATTGTCCTCAAAGCAATCTGACCACTACAAGACCTCCCTGCTAGTTGTGCGCCCTCCTCCTCAAGTGCGCCCTCCTCCTAGCAAGAACAACCACCACAAATAAATTGGGCCCTAAGCCTTCATGAGCCCTCCATGAAAGGAGGCACCCAAGCTCTCCTCTCCCAATGCTTCCATTCTCATCATCTTGCCCTTCTCCAAACTCTCTCAGTGAACATACAAGTGAATGAGCCTCTCCTTGCCCTATGCGCCCCTCTTAAGGAAACATAAGGAAACCTAAAAGTTGGGTGGGATGAAATCATCTCATCCCATCTCTAATCAAGGGTTGAGATCTCTCCAAAAGAATCTCAACTCAAAACCCACTTTACTTAAGTTTTCATAGTTTCTCTTTATGTCCCTCAATTCACCTACAAAGTGAATTAATAGTCATTTTAGGCTAAAATGACCAAATTTCACTTTTGACCTAAATCTCCTAAGTCAAAGTGAAACTAGACATAAAGTACATGGTACATGGTACAAAGTATTTCCCACTTGTGTTTAGAGGCTCACAAACACAAGGGGACCACTTTCCAAGGTACCCAAATCTCAACAACATTGGGATATGAAAACACTTGCAAGGGCACCTCAAAAGAGCACTTAACCATAAAAATTATGAGCAGAAAGTTACTTGACTGTTTGCTGTCCTAAAACAGCAGCAAAGGACAGTCTTGGAGATTGAAACTTAGAGCCAAATTTCAGGTCAAGGACAAACATGTTTTGGCAGCCTCATAGTAGCTCGAATTTCTACAACTCTAACCTTGTGCAGCCCTGTAAACGTAAACCCTACCCTTGTCGTTCCCTCATTTCATCTGTTGTTTCTCCATTCAACTGGGCGTCCCCTCACATTTGCGGTCGGCATTTACAGTGTACAGTGCACCAAACGTGGGCTGGGTCCTCGTCTCATCCACCGCTTCATCCATTCGCACTGGGCTTTTTTTCTCTTCCCTCTTCCGCTGCTTTCACTCGACTCTCTCTAGCACGCACAGGCCTCTCTCCATTTGCTTGACTCTCTCCAGCACACGCACACGGGTCAACATTCAATGTAATTTCATAACTAAATTTCAATGTCAATCTTATTTTAATGTTTTAATTTAAATTTTATAACTTTAATGTTTTAATTTATATTTCATAACTTTAATGTTTTAATTTAAATTTTATTTAATGTTTTGATTTTTAATTTAAATTTGATTTCAATGTTTAATATGTATTATTTATGTTTGTGCTATATGTTATATTGTAAATTTAAAAAAAAAAAAAAAATATATATATATATATATATATATATATATTATTACTATTATTATTATTATTATTAATTTATATATAAAATAATATATATATTATTGTCGTCCCCTGAAAAATTTGGGGGTGCCCTCTAGCCGTCCCGGAAACTCGTCCCCCCGTCCCCAAAGCCAGTGCAACATAGCTTTTTTATCAATCGCTGAAGGTTTAAGCATGATGATTAAGGATGTTGGAAGTAGTGGGATTTAAAAAGGTATAAAAAAAATTGAATCTGTAGTTCTGTCTCACTTGCTCTTTGTAGATGAAAGGGTGTCCTTTGTCACCCTTCCCCAAAGCCATTGCAACATAGCTTTTTTATCAATCGCTGAAGGTTTAAGCATGATGATTAAGGATGTTGGAAGTAGTGGGATTTAAAAAGGTATAAAAAAATTTGAATCTGTAGTTCTGTATCACTTGCTCTTTGTAGATGAAAGGGTGTCCTTTGTCCCCCCGTCCCCAAAGCCAGTGCAACATAGCTTTTTTATCAATCGCTGAAGGTTTAAGCATGATGATTAAGGATGTTGGAAGTAGTGGGATTTAAAAAGGTATAAAAAAATTTGAATCTGTAGTTCTGTCTCACTTGCTCTTTGTAGATGAAAGGGTGTCCTTTGTCACCCTTCCTCTTTTTATTAGTAGCTGAAGGTTTAAGTATGCTGATTAAGGATGCTGGAAGTAGAGGGATTTCAAAAGGTATAAAAAATTCTGAATCTGTGGTTCTGTCTCACTTACTCTTTGTAGATGATACTACATTATTTGGGCAAGGATCCATAAGGGACATTATTGGTATAAAAGAGATTTTGGATGTCTACGGCAAGGCTGCAGATAGAAATCAATATGAGAAAGACCACAGTGTTGTTTAATGCATTAGGGGAAGAAGAAAAGGCCCAGATGGTGATTCTCCTTCCTATGAATTTGGTGGAATTGGATCGAGGTATAAAGTACTTGGGTTTTAATTTGAAACCTAATGATTTTTGGCATGAAAATTGGATGTGGTTGTATAATAAAATAGAAGCAAGAATCTCCTTTTGGTGTAATAGATGGCTGTTAAGGGGAGATAGACTTCTGTTGGTTAAGGCAGTGCTGGAAAGTATTCTTGTTTATTAGATGTCCATTGCTCATATTCCTAAAGGGATTCTTACAAAAATAAAAAATAAACATGCTTTAACTTTCTACGGAATAGAAATAGGGAGAAGGTCTGAAAGAAGCTGGAGGCTGGGGCCTAATGAATATCTATATTTTCAGTATGGCCTTAGCTGCAAAAACTGTGTGAAGGCTAGTCTATAATGAGGGTCTGTGGGGAAAGGTAATGAAGACTAAATATATGAGAAGGATTATTATTATCGATTGGTTCAGACAGGAGAGGAAAACATCCAATGGAGAGTCTATTGTTTGGAAAGTATTGGTAAGAGCTTTCCCTCTGATAGGAAAATGCTCTGCTTGGACAATTGGAAGAGGAAACAAGGCGAGAATAGGGGAAGATCCTTGGATAGGCAATAAAGGAAATAATAAGTTGTCAGAGGCTCTGTTAAAAGATCTGCATAACTTAGGGATCCACACCTTGGAAGATGCGGCTGCAAATAATGGCAGGGATGTTTGGTCCCAGGGCTGGAAGAGGGCAGAAGAGTTGAATTTGCAGGTAGCAAAAGATGAAGAATGGAACCTGTTTGTAACAAATCTGACCTCAAGTGCTGTTAAACTAGCATATGATGTTGATTCAATTAAGTCGACAAAAAATAAGGGTTCTAGAGAATATACTATGAAATTGGGTTATAAAGTCAAAGATGGAAGGAGGACAGGAGGGAGAAAGGATCTGGTGGTGGCATTTAATTCGGAAGTTAGGAAGTCATCTAAAAAATAAAATCTTTATCTGGTTAGCCTTAGCAATTAAAATATTGACCTGGGGTAATTGTCTAAAAATGAATATGTATGGTCCTGGGAGATGTATTCTTTGAAAAAATAATGAGGAAACAGTTGATCACTTGTTTGTATCTTGCCTTTTCACTAGAGCAGTACGGGCAAAAGTCTTCAGATAACAAAGGGGAATAATAAATGGGACCAGAGATCATTACTGGAATGATCTCATTCTTGGATTTTGGATAAATCTGTAAAAATTTCAGGGCTCTACCCTGCTTTGTGTTATGGGGTGTTTGGTTATCAAAAAATAAAATGATTTTCCAAGGCATGGAGTTGAATCCAGCCCAGGTGACTCATAAAATAAGGAGTGCTTGTGATGGGATTGAGACTTCTTCAAAAGAGAAACCTGCCAGAAATTTATGGGAACCTAATATTGACTATGAACAAGCCTGGGGGGTTTTCAATGGAGCTTGCCAGGGTATTCCAGGTCTGTGTGGGGCAGATGTTATTCTCTTCCTTGATCAGTCACATGATTTCAAGCTCAAGTTAGCTGCTGGACAAGGCACAAACAATTGAGCAGAGCTATTGGCGATGTGGCTTTTATCAAAGATGGGACAAGGCACAAACACTCAAGCAGAGCTGTTGGCAATGTGGCTTTTATTGAAGACAGCAGCCAATAAGGGCAAAGGAAAGCTGCAAGTGTTCGGAGATTCCAAATTGATGGTGAATTGGGCAAATAACAAGTGCAGGCTAAACAATTTATTGGTAGAGCTTATAAGTTATAATGAATCAGTTTCTGGAGATCAAGGAGAGATTTAAAGGCCTATTCTTTACCCATATCTATAAAGGGTCCAATTCCAGGGCCAATCAGTTTTCCAAAGAAGCACTGGAAATGCAGGAAGGTCGACTTACTATCCAAGAATGCAGAGGGGAGCAATTATCTGTGTCTGAATGCTTCCTGTTCTGATGCAGGGCTTAATATCTGGTTTCCTGTTCTGTTTTTGTTTTGTTTTTTGATATAGTTGTTTTTCTGTAGCCTGTGGGTTGCAATTAGAAAGGCTTGTTTTTCCTTTTGTGAAGGCTGCCACCAACAAGCCTTGGAAGACTGTAAAACGTAATAGACCAGAAGTAGGGATAGTCATAGAACAGTTTATAAGACTGATATTTTGAGCCTGATGAAGTGGTGAGATGTATACTCAGATTTCATACTAGAAATATCAAATATAAAGCTTTTTTTCTAGGAGAATAAAAAATCTTATTGACCTGACTTCAAAAAAAATTGAGGTGTTTTACCTAATCAAGTATATTAACCATGCGTTGCACATCAGAATGATCGGTCTATTTGAAGTGGTCAACGCAACCCTATTCACTGTCAATTTGAACCACATCTCTCCTCTGGTAATTGTGTCAGATGCTTGTTTATTGCGCTATAATATCACATGACAGTAGACCGATCTGGTCGGCTTACCTGCTGTGATACTCGGGATGATTTCGAGTGTGATTTCAACACAGCTATTAATGGATTGGTGCAGTTCCTATGGCACAACTTGGTTGCAGCAGTTGTGGATCAGATGAACAGGTCGTGGAGCATTTGCAAACAATTCAATGAATAGAGACTGAGCCCTGCACTTGTGATTGCAAACATGCATTAGGGTTGTATCCTGGGCTATGGCCTAACCTCAAATTAATGATTAATCCCTTCAATGAAGTTATCCCTAATTTCATAACTGTATTCAGAGTTTGTTGATAAAAATAGCGGCATGACATGTTCTAGAGGATTGAAGGACATGGTTTCTCCTACACAATGGAACCTGTTAACTGAGCAAGCTCTGATATCAATCTTTTGTAGTATACCTAGGGGGGTAATATGGCATACCTAGGGAAACAACAGTCATCAAGGCAGGGGCATGAGCATCAACAAACTTATTATGGACCAATATGGCACCAGAAAGGAAACCAAACAAATGGTACATAGAGGACTACCAGCACTGCAAGATGACATCATAGTAGAGCAACAACCACATGGCACCAAAGGAGCGACAAGAATCAAGATCAAGGTGGCAAGGCAGCAGTTGGACATCATGTTCATATTCCATTCAGCTAGATGGATGCTCGTACTTGGTACCAGTTGGCTACATTGCTCAACCGATCATATTGTATGGTTTCTTCCCATGTTTCAAGGATAAAACATGCGAAGGGAGATGGAATGTAGTATAACTAGGGGGTAATATGGGCTACCTAGGGAGGTACCCAATGGGAATAATAATAGATATACGACTAGGTATTCCTATGTATGGAGGCCATTTTTAATAAATAAGGCCTATGTAATAGTGTGGAGGCAATAAATGTGAGAAGGTTCCTTCTCTAGAATGTTCTTAGGAGGTAGATAGTATTATATAAAGAAGTGTAAGCAATGTATTGAGGCATGGTGAATAACATTGTTATTGTAACAAGCAAGGATTGCTTGGGAGTGCATTCTCTCCATAAGGAATAATAGATGGCTTTACCCTACCTCAAGGGTTTTCTCTACAATTTCTCTTGTGCTTATTCTTTTGTGCTTATTCTTTTATGTGAGTGATTTGGTTCTCTCTTATATTTTCAGATCTTAAGTATACAACATCCTCACAAAACTGTGAGATAAATATACTTGTACACAAGAATGCATAGAGATATATTGATTAAATGTTTAATAATTGATCATAGGATGATTACAGTAGTATGTGAAGTTTGTATTAAATATACATTGAATGGTCACATAAATCAAAAGTCATGTCATTTAAATTGTATGTTATATTTAATTAATATGTTTATTTATTACTTATATATTGATCATATATTATATTATTCCGTTGTCAAGTGGTTGTAGCTCAATTGGTTGGGGTGGGGAGTTTTCTCCTCCCCACCCAGGTTCGAGTCTCATCTATGCGACATGCTGCTCTTTGTGAGCCAAATATTCTTGAAATACTTGACTCTCCTATGTTCTCTGGATTTCAGGAGATTACTGTGGACGTAGCAAGCTTCGCGCCGTGAACCACAATGGAAAAAATATTATATTATTACGTCATTTTAGGTATATTACACTATGAATACCAACAAAATTGCTTGAGGATTGTATGCATGCAAAGTTACTTAGAAAGGATTTCCTACAAAACAAAAATTCCTAGGAGACACATATCTAGTGGTCCCCATACAAGAAGTAACATACTTGATCCTAAGTCAAATCAAAGAGGCTACTCAAGTTTGGGATTGTTCAAAAGTTCAAAGTTCTGATTCAAAGATAGAATTATAGGTCAGAATCGAAAAATCTAGTCAAGGGACTCTTGACTATCTAAATCCATGCCTGGAATTGATGTAAATTACAACAAGCTTGTGAACCTAAAGAATGCATTGTTCTTTGCCATCATAGCAAGTAGTACGAGTCATTGTCTGTTTGAAGTACAGTATGCAAATGATCAATAGAAACTCTATGTTAAATGGAACAAATGTGCTGTTCCTGAACTGTGATTGAATGCAATAAGGAGTCTAATAGAACCTTTCCTATCTGAAAACCTCTCAATATGCTTTGTTGAAGCTTGAGTTAAAATTCAAATGTGAATCAAATTTGCACCCAAACCAAAAGGAATCGAGCATCGACTACTTGAAATAGTTCGAGGAAGGACAAGTCGAACTGAATTGTTATAGAGACATTTTCCCTTTATTGTTGAGTTCAACGAAGGCCAAGCATGGACCCAAAGAGCTGGTTACAGTATCAAGCCCAAGTTCTGAGATGAATTACACCAAGAGTGGTATCAAAGCTCAGAAAGAGGGGTACACACATCAGAAAATCATCATTTACTCAGCCTGCTCTATAACCTTTAAAATTATGAAGAATGATTAGTCATGTATATAGCAATTATGCTCAACAACTGAGGTTAAGAGAATTGGCAATTATCAAAATATTTGCAGGCAAAAATTACTATCCCTCACTTTGTTCTATTTCTACATCCTAACCCAATTGTTTTATGTTAAATTTATAATTTATGCAGGCTTTTTTGTTAAGATTGTATATCTGTAATGTGCAATGATAGGACATTGTAAGAAGGGATTTTCACCCTAAACTAATGTGCTTAAGTTGCCATTTGTTATTGTTGAACCGTGGTGTTTTAATGGCAAGTCCACACCAAGATCTAATTTTGTCCATTTTCTTCTCAATGAGTTTAGGGATAATAAGCCTAGGAAAACCATGATTGATACGGTTTATGAATCCTCACAATAAAATGCTACTTTGTAACTTTGTGGAGATTAATTGGTAAATTTGAAGTCAATATGCCATGTACATGTCGTCATAAAGTCCATGGTTTGTCCATTGATGCATATTTCAAATATATTAGGCTTGACTGTATTTGTGTTGTGACTCCTTTAATCGACACTCAGAGAACCAAGGCACCATTTGATTGGAAATTATCATCTTGTGCTAAAAAGTGCCTTCCACTGGTCCAGGCCCTGAAGATCCAAATCTGGCCCATATCTGGTAGGATACAGATTTGTATCTGAAAGTGGCCAAGATATGATCGTGATCCATATCCGAGAGGCTGAATATGGAAATCACACTGCATCCAGCCCAACAAAAGAAATATATATGTATATTGTTTCATGGTTTTAACTTTTATTGTTTCATGATTTTAACTTTTATGGTTTCATGCATAGCTGTTGAAACTTGAGAGCAAGAGCAAAGCAGGAAGCAGTAGCGCGAAGTGTGAATTTCCAGACGACTCTGAGAGCGAAGCGTTCCAGGAGCGTTTTTTATATAATATATACTTTCATGCATATATATATTAAAAAAAGGCATGTAGAATGGTTAATTAGTTACAAAAAATATGAAAAAATAGATCTTTGTAGTAGATTAATGATAATCATTCGTGCATCAACCATTTAGTACACAAATAACATCAAAGATCTAGCAATTATAACTTCTAGCATTGTCATAAAATGATCAACCATAACATCAACCTCCAAGTTTCAAGTTTCAACAGATAACATTTGTCATCAACAAACTGTAAAAGATAACACCAACCATGAAATGAAACAAGGCATCATGACCAAAGAGTTGTAATATGCAATCAACAGTTCAAATTACAACTATCATATCATGTTTACAAAATAGGCCATAATAAAGACAAATAATTCTAAGTTTTCGAATCTAGATTCTAAACTGAGAAAGGAAAAAAATCATACTATCTACTAAGCTTAAGCATCTTGCCATGAGCAATTTCTAACTTCTTCTCCCCTGGTCTAGTAGCAACAGGAATCGTTCCAAGAGCGTGGCGAATCGTTTCAGGAGCGCAGGGAATCATTTCAGGAGCGCACTCACCTTCCAAGTGAGCTTTGAGAGCAGGAGCATGATGTAGGGGGCAAGCTTCCTCACAACTAGGGTTTCATAGTTTCTATGTTTCATGGCCTAAAAAAAGAATGAATATTTTCTATGTTTCTATTTCATGGTTTTTTTATAAATATATATACATAAGCAGCAAAGGGTTAGTTCAATCGGTTGTCGCCAATGTTGTTGGGAATTTGGCTAGTTCCATACCACCAGGTGCCCTATTTGAATCCCCTTGGGTTAGGCACACTAGTCTACACCAACGTGTTTAGTAGGGAAGCCATCCACACCTCGCTTGATGTCTGTACCAGCTCAGGCTCTGTAATCAGCACCGATGATTTACACTATGTACCATCCGCAAAAATGAAAGGCAATGCCCGAGGGTTTTCCCGCGAGCTTTTCCTTGGAAAAATTTATATTATACTTTTAGATTTTTTTATATGTAGTATATATACCCTAGTCAAGTTATATTCAGAAAAAAGTGTTCAAAAAAATTGTCATATCTGTATCCAAATCCAAATCCAAATCCGTTTCAACTTTCCATGAAACTTAGTTGTCATGTGCTTAAACTTTAAATGGAAGTGGTGACCTAAAACCCACCCTGCTGTGTAATATGGTGACTTATGCAAGTTAGAATGGAATTATTGGCCATGAGGTTTGAGCCATAACTTAACACCAAGATCACCAAATGAACCAGGATGAGGGGTGATGTCTATAGATGAAGTGAGGTCAATCACTCTCTGGAGTCCAAAGCTAAGTCCCTCTCTATGCATACACCAACAGCCTACAGGTCTTACACCCTCTTGCATGAAATCAAACTTCAATTCTATCAAGTGGAACATGGACTAGTATATATTTAATGGCAAAAGTACCTACAAGATTTGCACTAGCAAGCATGTATAAAAATCTACTAAGTATATCCCCAAGGCATATATAGAAGCCATTTACCTTGCCCAACAAATATTGTAACTAACAAGAGGAAGTCAAGAGTGATGCCAAACACAAAAGGAAAGGTAAACATGTTGATGTTCTTCTTAAACCTTATATGTTGTGAACATTGGCACTTTCTATTGCAAGTATACATTTTGTTAGAATTACTAATTCCCTTGAAAAACAAAGGGAACGCTTCATGCTAAAGGTGCATTCCACAATCAATTATTTGCACAATGTATTCGGAATGCAATTATGTTTTAAGCTTGAAGTCATGTCTCCACTGAAAACAAGGCGATTGAAGAACATACTTCACTCGAACAGGCACAAAGTATTCTCTGCCATAAGTGCACATAAAATATAGAGGAATTGACGCTTAGAGTGAACCTGGTGAAGTATGAGAGACAGAGAAAGAAAATATGCATAGAATGCATGATCAAATGGGCTCAATTATTATCCGAAGCTTACTTTTGGTTTTCAACATGTTTAAGAGTACAGAATGTTTAGCTGTAATACACAAGAACTGTGAAAGGAGAATAATGTGATAGTGTGTATCGCAAGTCTTCTCCAAGTGAAGCAATAAAAAATGAAAATCAAATTAATAAAGAGAGTTCTTCAAATACATCCAGGACCTTTGCATTATAATGCCAATGACAAAAAGTATAAATGTGTATAGTGTGTATAGCAAGTCTTCTCCAAGTGAAGCAATTAAAAAAGAAAATCAAATTAATAAAGACAACTATTCAAATACATCCAGGATCTTTGCATTCTAATGCCAATGACAAAAAGTATAAACGTTGATTCTAACAAAACAGATAGTTTTTCAGTACCACTTTTGAATAGCCAACATGTGCCTCTCAATGAGAGGGATAATATAAGATGAAAAAAGTTGTACAAACCTAATTTGGTCCCAACAAGGATTATTGGAACTCCAGGAGCATAATGCCTCAGCTCAGGAATCCACTGTACAGACATTGCATATCAGCTTTATTAGTTATTCAGAAAAGAACTGCAAATAGGATATTGCTATATATCAAACTTTTTAGAGATTCGCACTAAAATCTAGTGGAATCAGAACAAACCTTTTTGGACACATTCTCATAGCTAGCCCTACTGATAAGCGAAAATGCTAAAATGAAAACATCTGCTCCACGGTAGCTCAATGGTCTCAATCTATTGTAATCCTCTTGACCTGTTCAAGCAACATATAAAGAAATGAGGACCACCTTTCACAGACGTATATGTCCAGGTAGGTAAATTACAGTTATTAAAAGTAAGTCATAAGGTGCATTAAGGAATGCAATTATAACACATGTTTAGTTAATTTATCTTAATAATCCAGTGTGAAGCAGTGGAGGACCACATACATTTCAATTTTTGTCACTTTGGAAAGGCAGTGGGAGGTGGCCCTAATTTGACTGACAACACAATTTAACACCTTTCAGAACTATTTTTGTGCTAAAAGTTTAAAACCCAAATTCAATACCAACAAGAGCTAAGTTTTCTTTGTCTTATATATAATTTATAAGAGCCTCTTCCAACCAAAAGTTGAATTATAATTTCAGATTACCACTATCAGACACTCTGAATAAGCGTTGCCTTGACATAGCAATCTCGAAGACGCAACCTCAAAATTTCAAATCCCAACAAAATATCAGTATCAAGCATAACATTAAGGTAATGCTCTAAAGGAAGCTGCACACTATCTCTTTAATGGAGTGAACTGTGTAATGTAGAGGGCCATTTCCTGCTGGTAGATAAGATAGACTAAACTCAGTTGCATACATATCCATAAATTTGCCTCTATTCATTGCAATCTGTCAAGCAATTCTGTTAAGGATAAGTCAATATAAGTTTGTCCAGTTTGAGCTATGTTTTGCTCAAATAATGAATGGATGAATTTAACATCCTCTCAGAGAAAAATGGTACATCGATCCTCAGACTGTATACTTTATTCTGTAAGGCATGATTTCTATATTTAGGATTTCTATGATAAAGTCCCCAAGTAGGCTCTCCTCTTCTATCTGTAGTAAACTTTGGATGTTTTCGTATCTCATGACCTGCATTGAGCAGATTAATAACATGGGCGCATAACAAGCTTAGTCATTGAGTTCAGCAATTAAAAAACATCAAATTTGCCAAATCTGAAGCACTGGCAAATTTAATGGTGAAATTAATTGGCTAGGCGTATTTTTTTATAAAATTTGTAAAAAATCATTAAAGATTATTTTTTGATAAACTTTAAACAAACGGACACACTTTTGAACTTTAAACAAACGGACACACTTTTGAACTATTAACATGTCTTCAGTCTTGATACTTAATTTGATATATTTTTGGATCAAGTGTAAAGTTATATAAAAAAAAAGTAAAAAATAAAAATAGTTTGAAAACATTAAGTTATAACAAAATTTACTTGATTCTCTTTGTTGAACTTAACAGCCAATTTTATCAATTTTTTTGCATTGATAATTTTTTCCAAATTTGAATATGAACATGAACCAAGTGACTTCGCTAATAAACATAGAGTTGTATTTGTACCCTGAGCTTCATCAGTTCAAAATAAAAATTTTAAAAAAGAAGGAAAAAAAATTATTTCAACTCATGTTGACAAAAAATTGAAATTACATTGTAATGTTACCCTGTGTCATGTGGCCCCTAATAGGATTATGTTAAAGGAAGTAAATCAGGATGTAGTTTAACAACTATATGAGAATTATGCATGGCAGAGACCTTAACAGGATATGAAGCAACAATATATCTCATCTCAACTAAGCTGCATATGTCAGAACTTAGGAAGAGGACAGAATAAAGCTTTGTATTCTATTTGATGTATTTTTTGTGATCTGTAATTTAAGATTCAATGTTTTGAAAAAAAATAAACTGCATATCTAAAACTGCCTTACAAATTCAAAAAACAACTATTACAGCGCTCAATTCCTGCCCTACAGCTGGACATGTTAAGATAAATTCAAGCCATGATGATCTGATAAACTATTACTAAAAATCATAGGAACAAAAAACGGCTGTTTTGCTTGCTGGTGCAAAATAAACCTAATTCTCACCTTTTGTGTTGTTGAAAATATTAAAACAACCAGCCAAATCAATCAATAGTACTCCACTGACTACAAACTATAGTTAAAAACAGGTGATTTGTTTTTCATTGTTCAAACATTCATACCATAGTCTTTTGGGCTCAGATTTGTTATAAAATGTTTCTGATGAGGAATTTTAAAATTATTGATGAAATTAATAAAAAAATTGTATCTTTAAAATGGTGTAATTTACCATTTTTTTCTTTCAGCGTCTATTTTTACGGAAGTTGTACCTATAATAAAAAATTAACATATCATTCTGTGATATGTGGCCCTGAATTTACCTAAATTCCTTTAATATAACAAACTCTGAAAAATTACCAGAATCATACAAATCCATTGTAGGGGCGTTCATACAACCAAGCTAAAAATTTTATTTTTCATAACCCTAACTTGATCGGCAATGGATAAATTTAATACCAACCGGTGAATTCAACCATAAAATATTAGAACCAGAGGATAAAGTTATTACCTGCTGTATCCCACAGGCCAAGGTTGACTGAAGTGCCATCCACCACCACATTTGCACTGAAGTTATCGAAAACAGTCGGCACGTAATCCTACCATCCACCTTACACAAAATAGCATGAATATACTAATTCTTCACTAAGGTTAGCCATGAAAATGTACAATTGAAGAAGCATGAGAAGGGAATGGCCCGTGGGGTTGTGTTATAGAAGCAAGTCTAAGTGTCTATTGTGAAAATGACCAAGTTAAAATCCCAGCAGACAGTTTCAGATTACGAAAACACAGAGAAAAAAAAATGGATTTGTTTGTCGGGCTAAAGCCCAAATGTTCCTTAAAAAAATAAGTGAAGGAAATGTGAAAAAAAACTTACAGTGGGGAAAGTGTTGCTGGTATACGAAATGAGCATGCAGGTCTTGCCCACTGCACCATCTCCAACTGTGACACATTTTATAAATCTAGAAGTACTCATTGCAGTCTGTCGCTGGGTGCATCAACACAAATAACAAAATTGGGTTTGGGTTAATGAATTTATTAGGGCATTGATGCATGTAACAATGGCATATTTGGCGACCAGCCAATCAGAGTTCCCTCAATGATAGGGATCATGAAGCAGAATAAGGGTTATGCGACAGGGTAGCTGCATAGTAGTTGGCCAAATATTTGCAAAGTCTAAAGCTCTCGAGCTTTAGCCGTTTACTATAATTGGGAGAGGTGTCCACTCGAGCATTCCTTGACCCACCACGTCGCTTTCAAAGAAACTGTGTAGACACGGATGACGACCACAAGGGTCTAGAATGTCTTCCTCACGGCGTGCAAGTTTATTAGAAGGGTCCCAAAGCTATACTACGACATTAGCATTTAAGGAATTCCAAAAAGGAAAGTATGTATTTCAAGACCTGGTTTGCTCAGTTTGAGCATGAAGCGGAGCATTATCCATAAAAATTTAAAGTTTCTTTTGTATTTCAAGGCTTGGTTTGAGCTAAAAATGAAAGAGAATAAATATAAATAAGTTTTATTATATATAAAAAAATAAAATGGAAATAGTGATTTTTTTTTAAATTTGAAATCAAGAAAAAGTGAATAATATTTTGACATGCTTCACTATTTATCTTTGTTCTAAAGTATAAATAGTTAGAGGATGATTATGAATTTAGGTTGATCTTCCTTTGTCTCTTTTTTTTTTAGGTTTTGTGTATTAAATAATAACTTGAATAATAAGAATAATAAAATAATTTTCCAGATGGGTGAGTAATGCTAATTACCAAGACAGAGGTACTCACGCTAAGAGAGTTCATGTCTTCTGATACACCACGTGGAGAGACGTTTGGTCACATCCCACATGCTCGCAGTTAATATGAGTGTAAATTTTTCAGACCCTAACCTAGTTTCAGTCTTGCTGATTTTTCAGACCCCAACCCAGTTTCAGTCTCGCTAATTTTTCAGCCAATGTTTAAATGACTGAAGTGACTGTTGTCCTAAATTTCTGACTGTTGAAATCTCTCCTTCTTTTCAACTCAGCTCTGATACCATGTAAATTTTTCAGACCCCAACCCAGTTTCAGTTTCGCTGATTTTTCAGCCAATGTTTAATGCCCAAACCCAATTTTATATCAGCAATTAAATACACAATAGAAAAATTAATTTCAGAACTGAAACATGAGGATTTTGAACATCGTTTATAACGCAGAAATAAAATATCAGCAGCACATAAAACTCAGAAAATTAATGACACATAAATTTTCAGTCTAACATCAACCCTGGAAAAACCCACAAAGGGGAAACCAGTGAGAGAGGGCTTTTTATTATTTATGGGCTTCTGAGAAATTTTTTTACAGCATATTCATCTTCAGAAATTTACAAACTTATCTAGACATTCATGTAGCTTGCTCCTCGATTTCTGAACCAGAAATCTGTACTACTGTATGGCTGTCACAGCATTAAATGATGTATGGATTGTCCTCGAAATGCATGAACAACCCAAAAATGGGTGCACCCCTCAACCCTAATCGACCTCATGAGGTAGGCAAGGAGTTTTCCAATCCAATGGCTCAGATTAGATTAGATGTGTGGCTGAGATTTTATGTCTCTTCATTCACCCTCACTAAAGTCATAAAGTCACATTTTAATTTGCATCTCACAAATTAAATGACTAGGGCCCACATTAGGCACTTTCTCACCCCTTAGGCGCCTAGGGATGAGAAACACTTGCCTAGGTACTTTATTTAATTAAAAAATTAACAATGAGAAGGGATGGCGTAACAAGGTTCATTCCACCTGTTCAATGACAATTAAAGCCACCCGATGGATGTGAAGGCTAGGCATAGGTGATAAATCAAGGTGGGAGAAGGTCGAGCCTGGTCGTACTCACCGCAAGCCTCACATGGTGGTTGTTGCAATTTATGATGGTCACTTCCCTTTGGGGATGGGTAATGGCGCAATTAGTATGGAGTGTGGAAATTTAATGTGATGCAATTGCAATAGGACTTTGGCACGAGCCACAGTCATGTTATTTGTTTGCAGTGACAACGGATTTAAAGTCTGGAGGAAGGTCATCTTGCTCTGTAACTCTCCCTTTTTTATTAGTTTCTCTAGCTCCCAACGCGGTCTTCCCTTACCAACCTGGGAAAGTATTATTCTTTGTAGTGTCGATTTCATTCTCCTGGGTGTAACGATGGTGCGAGGAGGTTTAGGGCGAAGGGGTCAGCTCCAGCGCAAAAGATTGCCTCCACCATTGGCCCAACAAGAGGTTATGGCTTCCGCAGAGGTCGTCAATGTTCACCCCCCCGCCCTAGAATTTGCGTAGAGCTAGAACTCATGGAGGCAAAGGTCCGTTTAGAAAGAATTGCAACCTCAAATAAGGACATTGATGCATAGCTCACTGCCTGGATCCCCGACACAGAGTCCTTGTGCTCTCAGGAAACAAAATATTTCTGCACCATTGATCTTTACTGGCACATCAAGGCCCTCTTGGGAAAAGTCATGGCAGACAGGAACATGGGCACAAATGAACTATCGATGCAACTAAAATACCTCCAATTGCAAATTAAATTGGTAGACCAAAAAGTCTCCCCCCTAGCAGAAAAGACAGTGGGCTTGAACTTCAATGAACCAAGCGAAAGAATTCCACATGTTCCAAAGGACAATGTCCCCCCTCCTCCAACTTAATTTCATCAAGCTATGTTATTTAGTTGTATATATTTATCATATTGGCTCTATCCAAATAGACCAGCACTAGTTAGCCTACCAGTTTGTTGTAGAGAAGCTTTCTAGTTTCTTTTGTTGTTATCTAGCAGACAGAGACAAAATATTTTTTGATAGAAACAAGATATTTAGCCTCAAGCAACAGTTATTATACTGTTGGTCTGCTTTCCCAAACGATAGACCAATAGTCAAAAATATGCATTTTTGCCAACGTTAATATATTATAGTCATAGATAGCTTTTTAAAAAAGAGAACAATAAAATAATAAAGAAAAAGTGAATAATACTTTACGATATTTCACTATTAATATATACTTTAGTGTAATTAATTAAGGGATAATTATGATTGCTTAGAACAATAAAATAATAATTGGATTTATCTATCTTATGGCATTTTGAAAAAGATTTTACGATTATAAAATTATCTTCCCTCTTATCTCACATTCGTTGTTAAGACTAATCTATGATAGCATATAATTCATGATATGCCATGATCCTTCTGTGAACATGGACATCGACAAAGTGAGTGCCCCATTAATACTACAATGGTTGATTAATTTCTAGGTAAACTTACTTGCTTAGCTTTCCCATCCCTTTTTTATATGGGTTGTGTGTAGATATGTGAATAATAATACAAATAACGCCACCGTCAAAGGATATTGTAAAGTTGAATTTCAATGGGGCATCAAAAGGAAACCCGGGTCCTTCAAGGGATGGGGGAGTTTTTCGCAATACATAAGGAAAAATAATGTTGTTTTTTCACAAGCAACTTAGGGCACAACACTAATAATGGAGCAGAATTAGAAGGCCTAATAAGAGGTATGGGTATTGCCTAGGAGCAAGGGTACAGGTCATTAATTGTGGAAGGAGATTCACTTGTTGTAATTTCGGCCCTCGAGAAACTGATAAACGGTTTGCATCATGAGAAAATTTCCAAAAATTGTCGTCTATCATTTGGGCCCTTGGAGGTAGCCAGAATGATCAAATTTATCTGAGTGGTCATCCCAACTCATGTGAGGAGAAATGCCAATGCAGTGGCAGATTGTCTGGCAAATGCAGCAATCACACAGCAAAATCAGCACAACTTTTGGAGGATGGGAGAGCTCGTTCCTCGAGAGTTGTGGGAGGTAGTCACACAACAGAGTGATTTGGACTTTAGACTCACACCTGCCGACATTGGGCATACCAGGGTGATGTAGTTGTTTTCATGCTTATAATGCTCTTAATAATCATAGARTACATAGAACTCAAGCAAGTAGTGTCAGCAAATTATGAATAGTCTCAAGACTCTAAGTTATGATTTGGTAATAACATATTTCATAAGATCATGATGAAATTGGTTTAAACTCTTCCAGGGATGAATTATGGTTCCCCTTTGAGCAAAACCCTAAATAGATTGTAACTTTGTTTTGTATATAAGAAAAAAAGTTTAGATAATTTTATATTAAAAAAATAATAATACAAATAAAAATAATAATAATCCAGAAAAGAAAAGTTGAATGTGCATATAAAATTAATGCCTACTAATAATATAATGGTTAATGATTAAGAGAAAAATATACTTAATTGTTTAATATTCTTTTAATTTCTCTATATAACATGTTAATAATAACAAAATAATATTTATAATATTAAATAACAATCAATCACTTTTATTTCACAATATTTTGAATAATAATATTTACAAAATCAATAATTAATTTTTTTTATAAATTAATGTTATTTAATAATAACTAATTATAAGGTAACTATATTGGTGTTCAATATTCTCATCATATTTTTTTGGATAACATAAATAATAAAATAATAACGATCAATGAGATCATTAAAGATGGTTACAAATGTTCTAATGGCATGTTATCCATATTGTCCACTCTCAACATCTAGATGTGTTGAGTGTCAACATCAAGATGCCTAGCTGGGAAGCAACATCAGAACAAATTTGCACCTTTAACCAACGGTAAACATAGATAAATGTGTTTTATATTGTTGCACATATTGACTTTTAAGTAGAATTGTTTTTTATTTGAAGTCTTTCATGTCAATGTTTTCCTTCGTGATATAACTAAGAGAGTACTATATTCAAAAAGTAATTGTCTTCAATGAAAAGTGTGATGCCATTGTTATTTTATGGTAAAAATTACTTCAGCGGAGAAAAAAGTCGAAAATGCCATAAAGGAATATCGCCACAAGTTATTGTATGCTGCCAAATACTTCAAACGAAAAAAAGGAGGGAAGTGACTATTTGGCACTTTTCACCTAATTTTTAGGTTAACTTTTTAACTTTGCCTTGTTTAGTTAAGGCAAACCATAAGGAAAGTGAAATGTGGATGGAATGCATATGTCTATTCAAGAGGAAGAACTTAGATGGAATTTGATAGAAGTTTATAGGTGTTTTTTTGGATAGTCATTTGTTTTACAATGTTGTTAATGGTTTTTTTTTGTTTGTTAGTGTGTTCGTGATTTGTGAGACTAATCTTTGGTTCAAAAACTGAGTCAGGGGTATCTAAGCCATTAAAATCACTTAGGGATTGCACCCAACCTAATCCACACCAACCCTTAGCTAGTTGGATTTTAGGTGTTTCTTCTCGACGGGTTTCGACCTTGGGTTGCCATGCAGAACGAGGCCCATCGAAACCAATCGCGCTAACAGGATTTGACACAATGTTGCTTATGTTGAGGTTTAATCTTTTTATTGTTAAAGTGTAAAATATTTAATTAAATTCAAATTATAAAATATTTGAGATTTATTAAATACTTAACAAGATACAATCAAATTGGTGATGCAAGATATTTTTGATGGAAACTCATTGAGAATTCATAGAATATTAAAATAGGTGATGTTAATTTGGTAGATGTAGTAAGGCACAAGCAAATGGTGGAAGAGTGTGATGCAGGTTGTTTCCCTTATTTATGTGAATCAATTAAATAAGTGTCTTGATTTGTCTTTCTTGTTAGTATTTCAAGCTTTGTCGACGTCTTGGGCTTGTTGAGCAAACTTCGGGAAGGGATCTAGTTACTATTGGAAAATTATTAGCATGTAGTCGAAAATCAAATTATGCGTGTCAATAATTTGACAAAATGTTTGAATGACATAAGAGAGTGCCCACTAACTATTTGGTGAAATGTCAACATGCCAACATCGGCTCTTGCATAATAAGGGAATTTTTGTATCTTTGCGAAAACCCTCTTAAAAAAAAACATCACCTTGGAGATGGAAAGTTTCAGGACTATTGACCATGTGAAGACTAAAATCTAGGAAAATTAGGGGATTTATCCTAATCGACAACAATCGATCTTCTAAAGAAAGTCGTTAGACAATAACTACACCTTGGTCTTGTTGCTCCATTGTTGTGGAGAGTGCCAAGTAAAAACACAACCTTTACTCATACCCCTATTATTTCAAAGAGTCAATGAAAAACAACTCCTTTATGTGATTGGGCTCGAAACATCATCACTCTAGAGCATTTACCATGGAAAGCTCGAGAGCCATCCTTGAGTTGAAGGTGGAATTGCCAAACATTGATGTGATCATCAAGAGCTACTCAAAGCATGCTCTAATTTGTATCTCCAATGCCATGTGTTTGATAGCTGTAGTGGTCACCAATTGAATCACTACTTACTAAGCTCAATCATTCCACATAAAGCTTTGTTCTAGAGGTTTTTCCATGGTCATTTTTCATTCTCGATAGAACGACAAGTTGTTATGGAATGCAAACCATGGTTGGGGAAGCATCGATCTTGTCCACACACCTTGGTTCTTAGAGCTTAATGCAACTATTGTGCTATCATTACAACCTTAATTTGAGTAACATTGCTAACTATCCTTGTCTACATATGGCATGTGAATGCTTTGTTAGTGATAAAAAATCTTCTTGGTAAATTTCTCAGAGTGGACACTAGTAATATTGAAAAGGGAATCATACCCTCTGCTAGAATATGCGTAGAGTTCAATCTAAGTGAAAGCCTACCAAATCATATAATGGCATAATGTAGAAATTATCAATGGTCTAAGGTCTTAAACTATGAGAATATGACGTTATTGTTGCCAAACTTGTCAGCAGCTAGGTTATTTTCAAGATTCTTATCTAGCAAACTTGACCCTTGCGAGGAAGAAAAACTGAAGGAACAAAACCTAAAGGATGGTGAATTTCAAAGAAGTTTGCTCCTGAGGTATCTTCAAACTGCATACTAAGTGAACGAGACTAGTGGCATCGACTAAGGAGTCAAAACCTCCATTTGAGGGTCATGATGTGGATACGGTTGTAGTTCCTTTTTCCTCTATGTAGTTAGTCATGATCAACAACCCCTCTAGTGGGATGAAAATTAATGTAGACCTAGGGGCCTACAAATTAGAATCACACAACAAAATCACTCATTACAATACACAAAACTATAAATGCATTAACATAAAACATACATTCCACACACTATCTATTATCCAATTAAAACACAACAAAGAAATTCACCAACAGTCTCTGCCACTTTATCGAATCAACGACCAATGTTCTCGAGCCTCGTTACATTCACGGAGCCTATGCATAGGTCTCTAGATCACACAACACCACCAACAACTACAAAACACCAAACAATGGAGATCTAAAGGCCCCTATTACATCAATCTCTCAAGTATTTAAACTATGAGGCCATGACTATTTACCAAGTCTTTTCATTTCCTTGGGTAACTCAAACATTTTTACAATTAATAAATGGATAATAATTGTCTCTTTAACTTTCAAATACAACCCAAGTCTCAGAGTTTGAATATTCAAAGTCAAATTGGAAAAATAAAGATGTGGAAGAATTGTGTCCTTTTCTATTGCGCTCTATAATTAAATTATTTGGATCCCTTAAACTTAATATTCTTTTATTAAATTTCGAGGGTAGACAAAGAAAGATGTCCTCTACATCCTATAAAAATTTAGACCCTATCTCTAAATATTGGTTGCACGCAAGACAAGATACATTACCAAATTTTTGGAAACTTCTATGGACAGTCGCTAAACAGGGCGCAACTTGGGTGCGTCACTTAAACTTAGTGACTTTCTATGAAATTTAGTACATGAATTTA
>JASDQU010102395.1:482522-493850 GCA_032191745.1 Picea mariana
AGAACAATAAAATAATAATTGGATTTATCTATCTTATGGCATTTTGAAAAAGATTTTACGATTATAAAATTATCTTCCCTCTTATCTCACATTCGTTGTTAAGACTAATCTATGATAGCATATAATTCATGATATGCCATGATCCTTCTGTGAACATGGACATCGACAAAGTGAGTGCCCCATTAATACTACAATGGTTGATTAATTTCTAGGTAAACTTACTTGCTTAGCTTTCCCATCCCTTTTTTATATGGGTTGTGTGTAGATATGTGAATAATAATACAAATAACGCCACCGTCAAAGGATATTGTAAAGTTGAATTTCAATGGGGCATCAAAAGGAAACCCGGGTCCTTCAAGGGATGGGGGAGTTTTTCGCAATACATAAGGAAAAATAATGTTGTTTTTTCACAAGCAACTTAGGGCACAACACTAATAATGGAGCAGAATTAGAAGGCCTAATAAGAGGTATGGGTATTGCCTAGGAGCAAGGGTACAGGTCATTAATTGTGGAAGGAGATTCACTTGTTGTAATTTCGGCCCTCGAGAAACTGATAAACGGTTTGCATCATGAGAAAATTTCCAAAAATTGTCGTCTATCATTTGGGCCCTTGGAGGTAGCCAGAATGATCAAATTTATCTGAGTGGTCATCCCAACTCATGTGAGGAGAAATGCCAATGCAGTGGCAGATTGTCTGGCAAATGCAGCAATCACACAGCAAAATCAGCACAACTTTTGGAGGATGGGAGAGCTCGTTCCTCGAGAGTTGTGGGAGGTAGTCACACAACAGAGTGATTTGGACTTTAGACTCACACCTGCCGACATTGGGCATACCAGGGTGATGTAGTTGTTTTCATGCTTATAATGCTCTTAATAATCATAGAGTACATAGAACTCAAGCAAGTAGTGTCAGCAAATTATGAATAGTCTCAAGACTCTAAGTTATGATTTGGTAATAACATATTTCATAAGATCATGATGAAATTGGTTTAAACTCTTCCAGGGATGAATTATGGTTCCCCTTTGAGCAGAACCCCTAGATAGGTTGTAACTTTGTTTTGTATATAATAAAAAAAGCTTAGATAATTTTATATTAAAAAAATAATAATACAAATAAAAATAATAATAATCAAGAAAAGAAAAGTTGAATGTGCATATAAAATTAATGCCTACTAATAATATAATGGTTAATGATTAAGAGACAAATATACTTAATTGTTTAATATTCTTTTAATTTCTCTATATAACATGTTAATAATAACAAAATAATATTTATAATATTAAATAACAATAAATAACTTTTATTTCACAATATTTTGAATAATAATATTTACAAAATCAATAATTAAAAAAATTATAAATTAATGTTATTTAATAATAACTAATTATAAGATGACTATATTGGTGTTCAATATTCTCATCATATTTTTTTGTTTAACATAAATAATAAAATAATAACGATCAATGAGATCATTAAAGATGGTTAAAAATGTTCTAATGGCATGTTATCCATATTGTCCACTCTCAACATCTAGATGTGTTGAGTGTCAACATCAAGATGAGTGTCAACATCAAGATGCCTAGCTGGGAAGCAACATCACAACAAATTTGCACCTTTAACCAACGGTAAACATAGATAAATGTGTTTTATATTGTTGCACATATTGACTTTTAAGTAGAATTTTTTTTATTTGAAGTCTTTCATGTCAATGTTTTCCTTCATGATATAACTAAGAGAGTACTATATTCAAAAAGTAATTGTCTTCAACGAAAAGTGTGATGCCACAGTTATTTTATGGTAAAAATTACTTCAGCGGAGAAAAAAGTCGAAAATGCCATAAAGGAATATCGCTAGAAGTTATTGTATGCTGCCAAATACTTCAAACGAAAAAAAGGAGGGAAGTGACTATTTGGCACTTTTCACCTAATTTTTAGGTTAACTTTTTAACTTTGCCTTGTTTAGTTAAGGCAAACCATAAGGAAAGTGAAATGTGGATGGAATGCACATGTCTACTCAAGAGGAAGAACTTAGATGGAATTTGGATGGAATGCATATGTCTACTAAAGAGGAAGAACTTAGATGGAATTTGATAGAAGTTTATAGGTGTTTTTTGGATAGTCATTTGTTTTACAATGTTGTTAATGGTTTTTTTTGTTTGTTAGTGTGTTCGTGATTTGTGAGACTAATCTTTGGTTCAAAAACCGCGACTCAGGGGTATCTAAGCCATTAAAATCACTTAGGGATTGCACCCAACCTAATCCACACCAACCCTTAGCTAGTTGGATTTTAGGTGTTTCTTCTCGACGGGTTTCGACCTTGGGTTGCCATGCAGAACGAGGCCCATCGAAACCAATCGCGCTAACAGGATTTGACACAATGTTGCTTATGTTGAAGTTTAATCTTTTTATTGTTAAAGTGTAAAATATTTAATTAAATTCAAATTATAAAATATTTGAGATTTATTAAATACTTAACAAGATACAATCAAATTGGTGATGCAAGATATTTTTGGAAGAAACTCATTGAGAATTCATAGAATATTAAAATAGGTGATGTTAATTTGGTAGATGTAGTAAGGCACAAGCAAATGGTGGAAGAGTGTGATGCAGGTTGTTTCCCTTAGTTATGTGAATCAATTAAATAAGTGTCTTGATTTGTCTTTCTTGTTAGTATTTCAAGCTTTGTCGACGTCTTGGGCTTGTTGAGCAAACTTCAGGAAGGGATCTAGTTACTATTGGAAAATTATTAGCATGTAGTCGAAGATCAAATTATGCGTGTCAATAATTTGACAAAATGTTTGAATGACATAAGAGAGTGCCCACTAACTATTTGGTGAAATGTCAACATGCCAACATCGGCTCTTGCATAATAAGGGAATTTTTGTATCTTTGCGAAAACCCTCTCAAAAAAAAACATCACCTTGGAGATGGAAAGTTCCAGGACTATTGACCATGTGAAGACTAAAATCTAGGAAAATTAGGGGATTTATCCTAATTGACAACAATCGATCTTCTAAAGAAAGTCGTTAGACAATAACTACACCTTGGTCTTGTTGCTCCATTGTTGTGGAGAGTGCCAAGCAAAAACACAACCTTTACTCATACCCCTATTATTTCAAAGAGTCAATGAAAAACAACTCCTTTATGTGATTGGGCTCGAAACATCATCACTCTAGAGCATTTACCATGGAAAGCTCGAGAGCCATCCTTGAGTTGAAGGTGGAATTGCCAAACCTTGATGTGATCATCAAGAGCTACTCAAAGCATGCTCTAATTTGTATCTCCAATGCCATGTGTTTGATAGCTGTAGTGGTCACCAATTGAATCACTGCTTACTAAGCTCAATCATTCCACATAAAGCTTTGTTCCAGAGGTTTTTCCATGGTCATTTTTCATTCTCGATAGAACGACAAGT
Organism: Picea mariana; assembly: GCA_032191745.1. Taxonomy (NCBI): domain Eukaryota; kingdom Viridiplantae; phylum Streptophyta; class Pinopsida; order Pinales; family Pinaceae; genus Picea; species Picea mariana. Next base: position 485,938 of record JASDQU010102395.1, read on the forward strand.
TGTTATGGAATGCAAACCATGGTTGGGGAAGCATCGATCTTGTCCACACACCTTGGTTCTTAGAGCTTAATGCAACTATTGTGCTATCATTACAACCTTAATTTGAGTAACATTGCTAACTATCCTTGTCTACATATGGCATATGAATGCTTTGTTAGTGATAAAAAATCTTCTTGGTAAATTTCTCAGAGTGGACACTAGTCATTTTGAAAAGGGAATCATACCCTCTGCTAGAATATGCGTACAGTTCAATCTAAGTGAAAGCCTACCAAATCATATAATGGCATAATGTAGAAATTATCAATGGTCTAAGGTCTTAAACTATGAGAATATGACGTTATTGTTGCCAGACTTGTCAGCAGCTAGGTTATTTTCAAGATTCTTATCTAGCAAACTTGACCCTTGCGAGGAAGAAAAACTAAAGGAACAAAACCTAAAGGATGGTGAATTTCAAAGAAGTTTGCTCCTGAGGTATCTCCAAACTGCATACTAAGTGAACGAGACTAGTGGCATCGACTAAGGAGTCAAAACCTCCATTTGAGGGTCATGATGTGGATACGGTTGTAGTTCCTTTTTCCTCTATGTAGTTAGTCATGATCAACAACCCCTCTAGTGGGATGAAAATTAATGTAGACCTAGGGGCCTACATACAAATTAGAATCACACAACAAAAGCACTCATTACAATACACAAAACTATAAATGCATTAACATAAAACATACATTCCACACACTATCTATTATCCAATTAAAACACAACAAAGAAATTCACCAACAGTCTCTGCCACTTTATTGAATCAACGACCAATGTTCTCGAGCCTCGTTACATTGACGGAGCCTATGCATAGGTCTCTAGATCACACAACACCACCAACAACTACAAAACACCAAACAATGGAGATCTAAAGGCCCCTATTACATCAATCTCTCAAGTATTTAAACTATGAGGCCATGACTATTTACCAAGTCTTTTCATTTCCTTGGGTAACTCAAACATTTTTACAATTAATAAATGGATAATAATTGTCTCTTTAACTTCCAAATACAACCCAAGTGTCAGAGTTTGAATATTCAAAGTCAAATTGGAAAAATAAAGATGTGGAAGAATTGTGTCCTTTTCTATTGCGCTCTATAATTAAATTATTTGGATCCCTTAAACTTAATATTCTTTTATTAAATTTCAAGGGTAGACAAAGAAGGATGTCCTCTACATCCTATAAAAATTTAGACCCTATCTCTAAATATTGGTTGCACGCAAGACAAGATACATTACCAAATTTTTGGAAACTTCTATGGACRGTCGCTAAACAGGGCGCAACTTGGGTGYGTCACTTAAACTTAGTGACTTTCTATGAAATTTAGTACATGAATTTAGGAATKTGTTCTCTACAATGCCCAAATTACAGACCTTGACTCCAAATTATAAGAGCACGTTGATCAAAATATTAGGCCTCTGTCAATGTAGAAATAAAATTTGGAAAGTATTGTGCGCTAATTTTGGACTCCTTTGTGGCATCATATTTTTTTTAAATTTGGTAAGCATGTATAAATATAKTTTCTTGACATTATAGCCGAATTTGATACCTTGAATCCAAAATATGAGCATGTCATGGTCAAAATACTAAGCCATTGTTTATGTAGAAATTTCTCTATGCACTGGTTTTGGACTTGGGAACATGATCTAAACTCCATATTTGCTTCTAAAATTTGTTGTGAAGGTAGAATATGATCTCCTCTACGACATATTCAAAATTTAGCATATAATTCCAAGAGATGAGTGTGTGCCAATGAAAATGTCAGACAATTGTCAATGTTGAATAACTAAAAAAAATGGAATAAAACACAAAACTAAAAGGAAATGTTTTTGGGTGTGTAGGATTGTCCAAGCCTTGGGGATGCTCCTACATCAGACTCCTTGGTCGGGAATTTTGAGTATCTTGCTAAAAGAGGAGGTGAACAAAATTTACATGATGGTCATTCTCCTCTAACAATCTTTGTTGCTAACATCCACAACACTTCCTTCAATATTTTGACCTCAGAATACTCTGCACCTACTCCACTCTTTATCCTTTCTTTCATTCTTTTCAAATTTGGTCCACAATGTTGCACTACCCCCTTCTCCCTCAAATCAATCCTGCTCGATGCCTTGCATTGCTGCCAATCAATGGTGCTTGTCGCCTCCCCATCCTCCCTCTTGGGCACCATTCCCAGTGTTTGATGCGTTGACTACATCGATACACTCCTCTTCTCATTGATCTAGGTGGATATTGGTGGCCACCAACCTATTCTAACTGGCTCCTCTTGATTGTTTTTAGTTCAACACATTCTTCAGTACTTCTTTGTAATTGTGGGTTCTACACTTTCGGGGTTGTCTGAAGCCCTACACATCTTCCAGGTGGATACTGGTGGCCTCCCATCTAATCCAACTGGCTTATTTTGTATGTTTTCATGTCAGCACATCTTGTTGTACTTCCAGGGCCGTTTTGGGGCCCTAAACATTTTTTTTTTTGGCTCGCCATAGTCAAACTCTAGACAGAGTCAGATTTTGATGGTGTAATGTGTATCTCTCTGAAAGACCTTTCCAACGAGCTATCACACACCTAAAACGAAGGTCGTATGCAAAAGTTACAACCCTGGGAAGTTGAGGTACCAACTTACAAACAAGGCCCACATAACTTTTGTTGTTTCACCTCCTAGGGTTAGGTTTTTGGATGTCTAGGGTTTTGGCATTCATGAGTAATATCAAAAAGGCCTTTGGAGCCTCATTGTAATCATTCTTCTTAGACGGATGCACATAGAAGCCACATCTCTTCTCATAGATAGTTACCACCATTCGAGCAAGTGTTTAAGTTCAACAGTTTTACAATTTCAACCTATTTCATTTATTCAATAGAAGATATTGTTTAGTGGATATCTGTGTTGTTCTTCATATCTCTGTGTTTATTGTGTTCAGTCTGTTAATCAATTCATTCCACTCCTAAATCTAGATCATTGCTCAAAAGGGAGGTAAACAAAATTTACAAGCTAGTCATTCTCCTCTAACAATCTTTGCTGCTAACATCCACAACACTTCCTTCAATATTTTGACCTCACAGTGCTCTGCACCTACTCCACTCTTTATCCTTTCTTCCATTCTTTTCAAATTTGGTCCACAATGTTGCACTACCAACTTCTCCCTCAAATCAATCCTACTCAATGTCTTACATTGCTCCCAATCAATGGTGCTTGTCGCCTCCCCATCCTCCCTCTTGGGCACCATTCCCAATGTTTGATGCATTGACTACATCGATACATTCCTCTTCTCACTGTCAACTTTGCTACTACTATCCCCTCTTTTATTGTGGATGTCCTCTTCATGGCCGAGATGAACAAAGTTCTCTCACACAAGGAATATCCAAAATACTTGGAATATACAAATATCCACGAGGATAATAAATAATATATAAATGTATAAGAGAAAGAATAATATAAGATGTGATTACAATGAGAATGAGGGCTTTATATACCCACGCAGGGGTGCCCTTCCATGAAGAGACGTGACCTTTCATCAGGGAGGTGTCTCTTCATTGTTAATCATTAACTATTGATTATTTATTATTATATATTGTGTTCAAAATACTGCCTTCCCCTTAAAAATGTTTTGTCCTCAAAGCATACTTACGGAAGACTTATCTCTGCTCTGACTTGTAATATTGTCTCTTGATTCTTCATTCTTGATTTAGTGATCGTTGAGGACCTGGGATCATTGAGCATAACTATCGAGTTGTAAAGGAGTCTTCCCACCCTAACTCGATCTTCTGTGGAACTCGGTGTTTATAGGGTTCTTTAAAAAAACTTGATGTATTTCGACTCCCGTGATATCTTCTACTTTGAGTACTACTTGTAGTGGAAGTAATATTCTTTGGCATATCGGTCATTTGTTTCTGTTGATACATTGATTGGATGAAGTATTGATTTTTGTGATTAGGATGTTGATAAGGCATCCCTGCAAGTTGATCTTTACTTCGTATGCATGTAGATTTTTCTTGATTAACTTTTGGAATTGAGTCTTCTTCATGCCCATGGATTGTTCTACTTCGACATTTGAATACCTCTTTACATCAGTTGAATTTGCATCCTTTTGAGTTGTAAGGTTGAATGGGTCTATATTAATTGCCTTATCCAGAATTGAGATTTTTACATCTGAAGACTTCAATCATTGTCTATTTATTCACTATTGCGGTCGGCAATTANCTTTACATCAGTTGAATTTGCATCCTTTTGAGTTGTAAGGTTGAATGGGTCTATATTAATTGCCTTATCCAGAATTGAGATTTTTACATCTGAAGACTTCAATCATTGTCTATTTATTCACTATTGATGTTTTGTGATATAGCTCTCCTTGTAGAGACTTATTATCATGCTTAAGCTTTTTAATTTGTGTTAGTAATTCTTGATTACGTCGTTTTAAATGTAAAAGATCTTCTTTATCTTCTGACTTGTTGTCTTTATTTTTTAATTCTAGATTCTCCTTTCTTTCGTCTCTTAAGCTTTTAATTTGTTCTAATAACTTTTGATTAAGGTTCCTTAGGTAGGAGATTTCTTCCTCTTTTTTCGAGTAATTTTTCTTTGAGACCTTGATTTTCTTGTTCCAACTTTTGAAAACATCGCTTCTTCTCCTTGGACTTCATGACTTTTGCAAGTAGTTTCTGATTATGATTTCTTAGGCAAGAAACATCTTAGTATTTTTCAATGATGATCTTGTAACATTCTTTCTGTTGATCCTAGAACTTTTGTATTGACTTCTGGTTATCTTGAAGGATCACTTCTGATACGTTCTTCAAGTCTTCTGATGATGGAGCTTCTGAAACTGACTTCATTGTAACGTCCCGCAATGTGATTTTCTTATTCTTATAAGAAAATGTCAAAAACTTTCTCCTTGTGTTGAAAATAAAAGGACCAAATGTATCTACCCAAATTGACCCTACAATTATATCAACACTCTCTTGATACATTGATACCACATTGAATTGAGCTATGACTTTGTAATCACCAATAGACAGTTGTAGGTTTTTAATTTCATATTTCTCATCGGAAAGACACGCATCATTTTCAATTATATTTGGTTCTAAAACCATTAATTGGTTCGCTAGGTCAACATTAATGTGATTTTTCCTAGTAGTTGGGCAAATAGCCATGTTGATATTCTTTCCTTGAATAATCCCATTAACTTCTAACAAGGAATCCACATATATTTTTTATAAGTATGAGGGAATCTTCGTTTTTCCATTTTAACCTTGAAAACTATTGTACCTTATGATATCCCTTATATCTCTTTTAATCCTTTATAGATATTATTTTCAAAAAAATACTCCTTCCTTCACTTTGAACAAAAATCTTGAAAAAAAACTTGTTTTTTTATAAATAAAATTATGTATATATGACCTTTATTAATTAATTCTTCAACGAGTTATTAGTCCCTGCCGTAGGCATGGAGGGACTATAGCGATCGATAAATCGTTGACTTCATATTAGTCTGTCCTTTGACCACGAATATTTCCATATTATCTATTGTTGGAACCAAGGAACTGAAAACATCGATTTTTATATAATAAAAAAAAGTACCATATTTGTCATGATCTGATTGGACAAGGGATTGGAGGTCTTATTGTCGGCTTCACTATTCCCAATGCTATATATGTTGGTATATCCAAAGTATTTGATCGTATATGGTCTTTTTGAATCATATATTTTGTTATGCATTCGTCGAAAGTGGATTAATGCTAGCATTAATTTGAATGTTTGGTTTAGCATTTTATGCTAGGTAAATTTATGGCAATGTTTGATATGGTGGCATATCGAAAGTTTGGCCTTCCAATACATTCTCTGGTGTTCAAACTATTGTTACAAAAAATATAATAATTTTTTTGGGATACGTCAGAGACCTGCCACATTTTTTTTCTTAAATATTTACAGAGCATTTCTGACAAACTTAAATGTTTACCTAACAAGCTTGGTAGTGTTGAATGGTTACTTAACAGGCTTGTCACAAGACATTTTCTTCCGTTTTTAAAATTTATATGCTCCAACGACATTGCTGGTTCACTAGTCCATGCTTGTTTTTTGCATGGCACTGATTTCTTATTTGCATGTTGTTGTTGTTCTTGCTTGCCTGTTCATGTTGTTGCAGTTTGCATGTTTGGGTTTCTGCAATCGCGATTGGAACAACATCATTCCCGGGGGAGTGGTTGTTGCTTGCTTCTTTCTTCACTGTATGTTGTTTATTGTTGCTTGATTCGACTTTGCAGGGTTCCGGTCCTGCGCCTGCAGTTGGGCCTTATTTGTAGGGTTCCGGTCCTGTGCCTACACTTGGGATCTTATTTGTTGCTTGTTCTTGTTTGCCCAGGGTTTGCAATGTTGGGATGTTGCATCTGCAGTTGGATCTCTGGTTACATTTTTTTGCAGTGGAGTTTGCACAGAATACTATTAAGATAAAATAACAGACTAAAAAATTGCAGGCGATGTAAATTGCATCTCTTATGCGTTGAAGCAGAGTTTGTCGGCCTCAAAGTATATTTCATAGTTGTCGATGCTTTTTCCATGGATTTTGTGTTACTATGGTTTCATAGTTATGAGAGTGCCTTTTGCTGTGTGGGAGATATAGTTGTTCTCTCCCTTTTATTTTCCTCTTGTAAACTGCGTTTCTGACTCTATAGTTTCTTGCGTTTCTGTGGTCATTCCGACCGATCGTCGTTCGGTTGCATACTTAGCCAGTTTTGTGGACGCAATTTCGCGGATAGGTTCTATCGAACTATGGCAGGTCGTGTTCGGTGTATACATTAGATTTCCCGAATTAGTTTTCTTTAGAAGAAGGGCTCCTGGACATAAGAGAATGCAATTTATGAAATTATAGGTTTCCTGGACAACATAAGTTAATGATCTCGGGTTCTCGGGGTGACAGGATGAAAATTGGGCTTCTGTTGTTCTGTGCCCTGCAAATAGCACGAAGAGTTCTGCGATCATTCTGATCGACCATTGTTCGGTTGCATACTTAGCCAGTTTTATGGATGCGGCTTCGCGGATAGGTTGTATCGAACTATGACAGGTCATGTTCGGTGTATACATTATCATTCCCGAATTAGTTTTCTTTAAAAGAAGGGCTCCTGGACAAAAGAGATTGAAATTTATGAAATTATAGGTTTCCTGGACAACATAAATTAAACATAGGAAATGTGTGATTTTATAAAGTAGATATATAAAGCATGCACAGAGCCCTCATCCCATACTTAGCCAGTTTTTGCATCGCGGGTTCTCGGGGTAGCTGGCTGAAAATTGACAATCAGAGAGTTCCGCGATATACAAATTGACAATCAGACTTGCAGACTATTTGAATTTTAAGGGCCTCGTGTCCAAAAAATTTAACATTCTCGAAATAGTTTACTTTACGTATGTTTTACATACGTTGGTGGACAAAAACACAAAAAAAATAGTAAGCATTTTTTGGATCGCGGGTTCTCGGGGTGGCGGGCTCTAAATTCAGCTTCTGTTGTTCAGTGTCCTACAAATAGCAGAGAGAGTTCCGCGATATACAAATTGACAATCGGACTTGCGAACAATTTGAATTTCAAGGGCTCATGTCCAAAAAAATTAGCATTCTCGAATTACTTTTCTTTACGTACGTTTTACATACGCTCGTGGAAAAAAAACACAGAAAAATAGTAGTACCATCTGTTACATAGGGATCCATCCCCGCTACCTTCACCGCTTCCCAATACACATTAAATATGCTTTCAAAAGTCTGAACCGACCAGACGGGTTCGAAAAGATGGGCTTTAATAACTGGAAAGCTCGAGTACATCTCCCATTAAAATGAATAGGCAGGTGAATATTATGGGATCTAGTAATTTCTTTTTGCCTGCATTTTGAATTTGCGAA
>JASDQU010102395.1:493941-514168 GCA_032191745.1 Picea mariana
TTGCTTGTGCAGTTTTAGTTTTCTTAAAAGCTTCAGCATAGTTCACGAACATATCACCCACAGAGGCCTTGACGTCATGTCCCTCTTTAATATTGTGCATATCTTAGATGTCAGATTTGAGAATCTGCTCGAATATGGGAATTTTAATACGTGTTGCTAGTCACTATTCAACGTACATTTTCGAAAAGATTGGCATTAATAAGTGAAAATATCGAGAACATCTGTCATTAAAACGAATCAACACAAAATCTATGGAATATCATCCAGCGTTGCTTTTAAATACTTATTGCCATTTCTCTCTATCATTAAAGAGTTGTGCTTTAGGGTGCCTTCGTTCTAATGTTCCTGGTCATGGACATGTAAGACAACTTAGAGATGCGATTGAGGGGCAGATGAAAGATGAGAGACTGGTTTTATGTGACGTGAGCTTTGAGTAAAAAAAAAAATTTATTATACAAGAGAAACTCAAAAAGGACGAAAAAAAAAGAACAAGTATGTTCTGGTTGGTGTTCTCCTTGTGTTCGATGCTTTAGTTGGTTGAAAAGGCTGCCTGGAGATTTGTTTGTTGAACTTCTTTGTTTTCTTGCTGGGAATTATAATGGATTTTGAGGTCACGTGCAAAATAGTTCTTCGTTTAAGTATATAGCTTTTTCCAACAACCCAGATTTGGCAAGTGTATCAAATTGTACAGATCCCAGAAGAATTTGTTTTCCTCGGGGGCGGCGCATTTACAGTGTCTTGCAAAATGGCTTGTCATGTTCATAAATGACGCGAAATATTACTCCATTTGCGAATGTAACCAGAGGCGGGTAACAGGAACTGTATGGGTGGATAAAACGACATATTATCACTACAAAAGTTTTTATTTCAAAGTTTGATGAGCTACATGTGGGTTTGGTAACCGACTTGACAGAAAGCCATGTTCTTTGTCAAAGTTTGTTCGGTTTTCTCTAGATGTAGTTACAGACTCCACATATTTGGCATCACCTCTGAACATTCCAGACCTTTATGTGGGCCGCCATACCTCCATCGCTATGAGGAAAGATATATTTTGATGCCATCTGCAACATTTGATACACTTGCCAGACCTGTGTTGGTGCGTTCTGTAGCATTTGATGCACTTGCCACACCTCTGTTGCCTGAAGAAGTTATGTACCTCAACAGATTTGCATTTTTCATCTGGGTTGGACGTTTCTTCCAATTTACTATAATAAAAGAAAGAAGTTCAACATACAAATCCTCAGGCAGGCTTTTCAACCAAACAGATGATTGAATACAGGGAGAATACCGGTCACTACATACTTGAATTTTTTTCCCCTGCCATAGCTGTTGTGACATAAAACGACTCTGTCCACTTTGAAATCGGTCTAAATCACATTTCTAAGTTGTCTCAGATGTCAAGGGTCAGGAACATTGGAAGGAAAGCACCTTAAACCCCAACTTTTCGATGGCAGAGGGAAATTAATACTTGACAAAGAATGGAATGTTGAATAAGCAACCATTGCAAGCAGGCCATATCTGGAAGAGACAAGGTATTCAAAAAACTGGGATAGATGTAGTTGGCAGCACCGATTAAGTACAAAACCCAAAATTGATATTCAACTCGTTTTTTACGAATAAAGAGTTTGAACGTCAAGAAAACTGTCAAGAAGCTGCATCAATGTACATATTTCAGTATTTTCCAATTTATGGTATTTGTTTTAATTGTATTTTGTACCTTCTTCCCCTGTGTCGTTAAACATGAACGGCAAGCTTTTCTTTCTGCTGCCCACTACTTCAATCTAAATAAAGACTGGTCTATTCTTTCTTTACATTTTACATTTAAGAATAGTTTTTCATAAGCAGCTCAACTGTTGACTTAATGTTCTGGTTCAGTATGTTGGATATATTGCAGCTTCTTCTATTTGATAATATCCGTGCATATATACTAATATCAATACTATTGGAATAAATACAAAAAACTTAGGAAATTATGTTTGGGTTTGCGGTATTAAGCAACTATGTTTCCTGTTCCGTCATATACATCTTGCAGCCAAAGAACTTCCGTAGTCTGCAATTTATGCTTTAATTACTTAAGTCACACCAAATATTGATTGCATTTAATTTAATTTAGATATTGATGTTTATGGAGAGCCAACATTTTCTCATGTCATTGTAAGCAATACAAGATGAATAGATGATAAGGAGTTTATCTCGTTGAGACCACAATGCAAATTCATGTTTCTTGTTGCGCTATGTACATCTTGCAATCAAAATTTTTGTGGTTTCAACTAAATTTGCAAACCGAAGAGCATCTTGCAAATTGGGAGATCATTTGCATTTGAAACAGAAACAATCCATTAATATATATTAGTTGAATACTATTCAGATAAATAGGAAAACTTTCTCCATTGATAGATACTAGTATGAATACTATTGAAATAGATATCAAACCTTTGTCTTGGCCAATACTTAGCTAGTTATCTGGACACCAGGCCACCGGTTTGCGGTACCCAACACCTATGTCCCCTGTTCCGTCATATACATTTTGCAACCAAAGAACTTCATTGATCTGCAGTTAATGCTTTTACTAGTGAAAACCTAGGAGGGGTTCAAAAACATTGCCATTAATAAACGGAAAAAAAAAAAAAGTTTTTTTTCGACTGTCAGATACTTATCTCTTTTTCCCTTTTGCTTTTCCTGCCCATTATGGCTTTTTGGTTTTATACTTAATCGTCTTTCTATGATGGTTGATTGCAGGGTTCGCGCGCTGACATATCTGCATCTCCATCTATATCTTCACATGACGAATCCGATCGACCTATGTACCTTTCCATACCTAGGCAATTTTATGGCTGCGGTTGTCGGATCGGCGCATACGAACTGACCTTTTCTTCTTCCCACTCGTTATTGCTTTCTGGATATATACTTAGTGCCCTTTATATGGTATCCGGTTCCAGAGTTGGCAGGCTAACATGTCTTCATCTCCATCTATATCCTCACACGACGGATCCAACTGACCGTTGTTCCTTTCCATACTTAGCCAATTTTATGGCTGCCGCTGCGGGCTCGACGCTTGCGAACCCAGATGCTTATCGTTCCGGTATATACATCTTGCACTCAAAACATCCGTGATCTACAATTCCACTGCGGGTTCCTCGTATACATTAACTTCATTCAAAGTATCTGTTGTTGCTTTCCATCCCCAACAACTTCGTGTCCTTCCTGATATACATCAACAATGCTCTTACTAGTGACAAGTGGACATAGTGGTACGAAAGATACTTCTATGATCTACAATTTATGCCTTAACTGGCGAGAACTCAGCAGGGGTTCGAAAGCATTTTCATTAATAATCAAACACTAGATGTTCTTCGGCGAGATACTTAGTTGTTTTTCCCTTGTCTTCTTCCTGTGTATTATTGCTTTCTAGTTATATACTTAGTCGTGTTTCTATGATCGCAGGTTCCAACGTTGGCATGCTGACATATCTTTATCTACATCTATATCCTCACATGGCGAATTGGACCACCCATTGTTCCTTTTCATACTTAGTGAATTTTATGCCCGCGATTGCTGAGTTGGTGCAATTCAACTCTGTTGCTTCTTGTTCCGTCATATACATCTACCACTCAAAATTTCTGTGATCTACAATTCCACTACGAACTTCTCCATCCCTTTTCCCTTATTTTCTTCTCATGCATTATGGGACTATAAAATATGGACATGATATTTTATAGAGCATGTACGGATTCTACATTCCATACCTAGCGACATTTTGGATCGCGGGTTCTCAGGTGGCCGGGCTCAAAATTGGGCCTCCATTGTTCCATGCCCTACAAATAGCACCCAGAATTCCGCGATATACAAATTGACAAGCGGACCTACGGATTGGCGGACTCAACATTGCACTTCTATTGTTCTGTGTCCTCCAAACAACGCTCCCAGTTCCGCGATATAGAAATTGACACACAGAATGAAGGGCTGGCGGGGTGGAGATTGCCATTGTTTACATATGCTAATCCCTATGAAGTATCTAACAGTGTCTAAAAAATTATTTTGAATACTAAATTAGCTCTTAGTAGTGACAACTGGACACAGAGGTACGAAATAGTTGGGATTGCACCCTTCGTAATATACAAATTGACTACCGGATTCCAACATCGTCCGCTCTTTTGTGTTACAGATTATGCATTCAAATGTTCAGAGCGATACAATTAGAACGTCGGGGCCTCGTGTCTTCTGGAGACACCTTCGCAGCATGTTTTGGATCCTCTTGTTGTCGGGTTCATGAAATGTGCAACCCCAACGTTGTCGGGTTGACATATATTTATCTCCATCTATATAATCACACGACAAATCCGATTGACCATTGTTGCTTTCCATACTTGGCCAATTTTATGTCCACGGTTGCCGGGTTGGAGCCAATTTCATCTCCATCTATATCCTCGCATGGCGAATTTGACCGCCCGCTGTTCCTTTTCATACTTAGTGAATTTTATGCCCGCGGTTCCCGAGTTGGCACAATTGAACTCTGTTCCTTTTTGTTCTGTTATATACATCTTCCACTCAAAATTTCCGATCTACAATTCCACTGCTAACTACTTCGTCATTTTTCCCTTTTTTTCTTCCCGTGTATTATGGGACTATAAAGTATGGACATGATATCTTATAGAGCATGTACGGATTCCGCATTCCATACCTAGCGACATTTTGGATCGTGGATTCTTGGGCGGGTGGGCTCAAAATTGGGCCTCCATTGTTGCATGTCTTACAAATAACACCCACAATTTCGCGATATACAAATTGACAAGCGGACCTGTGGACTGGCTAACTCAACATTGCACTTCTATTGTTCTGTGTCCTCCTAACAATGCTTCTAGTTCTGCAATATACAAATTGACACACAGAATGTAGGGCTGGTGGGGTGGAGATTACCATTGTTTACGGATGTTAATCCCTATGAAGTATCTAACAGTATCTAAAAATACTAAATTAGCTCTTAGTAGTGACAACTGGACAGAGAGGTATGAAACAGGTGGCATCGCACCCTGCGCAATATACAAATTGACTACTAGATTTCGACATCGTCTGCTCTTCCGTGTTACACATTATGCATTCAAATGTTCAGAACGATACAAGTTGAACATCGGGGACTTGCGTCTTCTACAGAGACGTTGTCAACCTGTTTTGGATCCTCCTGTTGTCGGGTTCACGCAATGTGCAACTCTTGGATACTGTTTCAGGTTGGCATCAAGCTTTCTTGTACCACGATTCACAAATGTTTCAAAGTATCTGTCGCTACCTCAATTGGCATCCAACCCTCCACAATATACAAATTGACTACCGGGTTCACATCTTGTACTCAAAATTTTTGTGATCTACAATTCCACCGCCGACTCCTTTGTCCTTTTTTCCTTTTCTTCTTCCCCTATATTATGGTTCTCTGGTTATATACTTTGTCGCCTTTCTATGATCACGGTTTCAAGCATTCGCGGGCTGACATCTTTATCTCCATCTATATAATCACACGAGGAACCCGACCGACCGTTATTGCTTTCCACACTTAGACAATTTTATGGTTGCGGTTGCTGGGTTGGCAGTCATGAACTCTGCTTCTTCTTGTTCCGTGATGTACATCTTGCACTCAAAACTTTCGTGATCTACAATTCTACCGTAGACTCCTCGAACTCTCAAGCTTCACTGTACCATGGTTCACAAATGTGCTTCCTAATATACATTGGTTATGGTCTTACTAATGACTCTTACAAGTGACAACTGCACACAGTAATACGAAACAGTTCACATCCAGCCCTTTGCAATATAGAAATTGACTACTAGGTTCTGACATCGTCCCCTCTTCCGTGTTACAGATTATGAATTCAAATGTTCCGAACGATACAATTTGACCGTCGGGCCCTCACATGTTCTGGGCAGACCTTGTGACCCTATTTTGGATCCTCCTGTTCACAGGTTCACGAAATCTCCAATTCTTAGTCAGTGTTTCGGGTTGGCGCATTCGAACTCTGCTGCTTCTTGTTCCGTGATATACATATTGCACTCAAAATTTCCGTGATTTACAATCCCACCGCGGACTCATTGGTCCTTTTTCCCTTTTCTTCTTCCCTTGTATTATCGCTTTGTGGTTATATACTTAGTTGCCTTTCTATGATCGCGGGTTCCAGCGTTGGCGGGTTGACATATCTTTATCTCCATCTATATAATCAGATGATGAATCCGACCGACCACTGTTTCTTTCCATACTTGGCCAATTTTATGGCCACAGTTGGCGGGTTTGCGGTTTCAAACTCTGCTTCTTGTTACGTCGTGTACATCTTGCACTCAAAACTTCCATGATCTACAATTCCAGCGCGGGCTCGTTGAACTCGCAAGCTTCACTCTACCACGGCTCACAAATGTTTCAAAGTATCTCTCGTTGCCTTCCATCCCCACTAACTTCTTGTCCTTCCGGCTGTCCTACCATACCCTCTTCGCTGTTACGCGCATTGCACTCAAAAAGTTCTGATACATACAATTTGACCCTCGCGCCCTCACCTTCAATGGTTGTACCTTGTAACCCTATTTTGTAGCTATTTTTTTCTTGTGCCCACAACCTCCGTACTTTCTTACTATGCAATTAGAAACCTTTCATGCTAACAACTAACCATGCAGGAACCGTCAACATTATCATTAATGGGCGAAACACTTGAGGAGATCTCCCATTATTACACATTAAACCAAGATGTGCAGAGAGTTATTTTGTCCCTTTCGATTGTTCATCTCGAACACGCGTCATTGTGTTGGGCCGCTTAAGAAATCTACAATGCTTAATCATTGATTGCAATATCCGCCATGTTCACATTTTCTATGTATGCAATTACTAGTGTTTAATGTTAACAACGCATCATGCAACAACTGTCCAAATTGTCATTAATCAACAAAAGTATCAAGGACATCTCCCATTCACACGCTTTGGACCAAAATTTGCACAAGGCTATATTATCCCTTCCAACTTTTCATTTCATTCATCGTTTGGAGCAAACAAACGTTCCTTTAGATTTATGGCAGCAGGTCGACAACAATTTTGTGGAGATACAATAAATATGTTCGCTCACGAGGACCAGAACTTCCAGTGGTCCAGGGCATACTTTTACTATTCATCCTATTCCGCCCAGAATGAAGTGATTTGGACCTCTGGAATCGCTCGTGCAGGCTGCGTCCCTGAGGTTTTTGACTGTAAGGAGGTGGTCTCTTGGTGCGTCGAAAAATATATTCCAGACCAAAGAATTATTCCACTGCGTGACCATTCTCCTGTTTCTTTATCACCTCAGGTCTTTCGCGAGATGTTAAAATTGCCGAAGCCAACATTGACGTTCGGAGGACAAGACTGCAAGCAGTTTCTAGAAAAACATGATAACGTGATGGACATCTTAGTCAACTTCCTTGAAGACCCGACAACAGTTCCTGAAGATATCACAAGGTTGTAGGTAAGTTCCTTTAGAAATCCATTTCGGGAAATTTCTTGGTTGTTTACAAGAATAACGGAAGCTAATTTCCATTGAACTTTGTTCCCAATTGTCACGATTCAAAGAATCGAATAAATTTTATATGTCAGCCTACTTAATTTTTGCAATTGTGCATTGCTGCCCGTTTCCAAAACTTTCTCTTTCCAATAAAAGAAACTGTGGATTCGACCCAACAACATTCTGGTGCGAGCCCCTGTGGAGGAACAATGCCTCCCATTGTTTTTATGAAGTTTTTAATCGCTTTGTCTCAGTTTTCAAAGATTTACTGTTAGGCAAGGATGCTCTGCGAATGTTTGGCCAGGCAACCAAGTTTTTGAACAGGAAGGGCACACTTGAGCAAGAGGAAAATCACAGTGTCCTCATGGTCTTTGGCTCTAAGGAAAATATTGCCTTCCTTCCATGCCACATCACAAACAAGATGTTTGTTGCAGAAATAACAAGGCAATACAACCACTGGTTGCATTTTTTCCATGACAAGAAAAAAAAAGTTCATTCCTCTGCCCTAGAAAGTCAGAGACTTCGTGTGTAGAAACATCAACTAGATTGACGAGTTTGCCGCCCATTTCAAGAAATTGAACCTAACGTATGCTGAAAGGCTAAAAGGGTTTGACTCTAATGGAAATTTTCGAGAACATTTACTGGCTATTGGCTTTAACACCTCTTTTATCCATAAACACCTGACCCAAGACAGGGACAGTGTCGACAACAATCCTGCTTTTACCGATTGCGACGCAGAGACATTGCAAAGCGCGACTGAATTGTACAGACAACATGGAAAAGTATCTGGTGAGAAGAGTACCCAGTCCCCCGCCAGCACTCCCAAGAGCACGACATCACGGAGCATCGCTTCGGTGGTCCACCCCAGTAAGAAAGCAACCCAAAAATATTCGAACGGAGGAGGAGATAGGAACCCTCCTCGCATAAATATTGATAGTTCTCACAAAATTACATTAACGAAGAAAAGAAAAAACAATGCAGGGCAGGCAGAGGAACCCGAAATTGAAAGTGGAAAACTACAACTTGAAATTGAAACTGAGCACATGCAGAAAATTGGGTCGTCCGCGGTGGAAATATCTGAGACCCACTTTTTTGACGTAGATGAATCCTTTGTAATCCAGAGCATTATTTTTGCCAACCAATCTAAAAGTATGGTCATTGAAAAGAGATATGTAGCAAATAGGAAAGGCAAATCTCGCACAGAGATTAACTTTAGGGAAATGCAGTCGTCCCAAATCTCCTCATTTCACCAAGTAACCGGTGAAATTCTTCGTGATTCCGTTGAAGGAATTGAGACGAAAAATGCCAATCTGAAAGACCACCTCAACGAATATGAGCAGGCTTTCATTGCAACCCCAAAATTTGCTAGTCCTCTGGCAAAAATCGTGCCTGCTACCACTCCAGCCAAGATGAAAAAATCCTCTACCCTCCTTGCATGCTCTAGAGACCTTGTAGAGAATAACATCAACAAAAGAATGCAACTACTTAATGAAGCTTGGGAAACATCGCAAAATTTAGTTTCCTTCGGAAAGAAGGCCAATGATTTCCTGCAACATTTGGAGGCGAATTTAAAAAATGAACAACATTTCTGTGATCAGGTACTGGTTCCTTTTGTCAGCTATGCCGTTAACACATCGGAACTAAAAAGAAGACAAGAGAATCTCCCCTCCCCAAAGTGGACCAAAAAAGTAAAAGCATGCTGGCAAAAGAAAGTTAACAACCTGGAGCTCATTGTCAAATCATGTAAACAAGTCATATTAAAAAATGAAGATTTATTCACAAGCCTGCTCCAGATGGACTTAGTCGGAACTACCAATGAGGTTCAAGATCCAAACTTAATTCTCAAATCCTTTTCAATCACCAAAGAAGCCTTCCAGGAACAAGTTGTTATTTTAAAGGGGTTGTCTTTCGAAACGTTTTACGGCATAGTTGAACATAGTCTAGATGAGCATGAGCGCTGGGTACTGGACTATGCAACACACAATGAAGAAATTGAACAGAGTCTGCATAGTATTTCAATGGATCTAAGAAAATTAGAAAATGACCTTTACGACATAGAAATCTAGGATGAAATCAACACAACCCCCATGAAAAGCTACATCGAAGAATGGTTCCAACAGAGAATGGACAACCTCGTCCAGGAAGGGCAACAATCGGTCAATAGGACTCCACTGACCATCGACGACAGCAAAAAAAATGCATCCGATTCATAGTAAGTCTATACTGGCATCTTGTTTTCTTTATCAATCTAGTTTAAGTCTATGTTGTCATCTTGTTTTCTTTATCAATCCACTTATGACCTCTTTAAATAGAAAACTGTAACCAAAGACTCATGACTCCAATTTCTTCTTTTCAGGTCTTCCTCTCTACCGTCACACACTTCTTCTTTCGACGTTCCTAATTCTTGTACTTATTTCTTTTTATGGTCCGCGGGAGCCCCAATCCCAGTCTATATGACAAACGCATTTAAATTTCCAGAAACATGTAACAGACATTATTAATTTTTGATAAATTCCAAAGAAAACTGATTCGACAATGCCTTTATTGTATACTAAATTTTGGGTTTCCAGGAACCTTTCTTGTTTGTTCCAAAGAAAACTAATTCGGATCTACTACATTTCTTGTGTCATATTGTATGCTAATTTTTTTTTGTCTTGAATGACATTGTTACTATTATATTGTATGCTAACTTTTTGGGTGTCCAGGAACCTATACTTTGATAGATTTTGATTTCTCTTCTGTCCAAAACCCTTTGCTTTAGAGAAAACTAGTTCGGGAATGCTAATTTCTTTGTGTTTTCCTCCATGAAACTATGTAATAGACGTTATTGCTATTCTATTGTATGCTTTTAAATGTTGATGTAATTTCCAGAGATATGTAACATACATTATTTATTTTATAATAAGTTTCTATAGTTCGCAAGTCCGCTTGTCAATTTGTATGTCGCGGAACTCTCGGTTCTATTTGTAGGGTACTGAACAACATAGGCCCATTTTTGAGCCCGCTAGCCCGAGAACTTGTGATCCAAAAACTGGCTAAGTATGGAATGAGGGCTCCGTGCATGCTCTATAAAACGTGTGCAAAGAAAACTAATTCGGCAATGCTATATTTTTTTTGTCCAAGAAAAGCCTTTGTTTTAAAGCAAACTAAATGTAACAGACGTTATTACTATTATATTATATCTTGTAAATGTTCATGTAATTTCCACATATATGTAACAGACATTATTAATTTCTGGTAAATTGGTATAGTTTGCAACTCCACGTGTCATTTTGTATATCGCGGAACTGTCGGTGATATTTGTAGGGCACGGAACATCAGAGGCCCAGTTTTGAGCCCGCCCCGAAAACCCGTGATCCAAAAACTAGCTAAGTATCCAATGAGGGCTTCGTGCATGCTCTATAAAATCTCATCCCCATACTTTATAAAAGTACAAATTTTGTATGTATAAAACTAAATATCTACTTTATAAAAATACATATTTCGTATGTATAATTTATTAATTTCTGATAAATTTCTATAGTCTGCAACTCCGCTTCTGAATATCTGTATCACAGAGAACATCAGAGGCCCAATTTTGAGCCTGCCAACTCGACAACCCGTGATCCATTATAAAAGTACATATTTTGTATGTATAAAACTAAATATCTACTTTATAAAATCACATTTTTGGTATGTATAGTTTATGCTGTCCAGGAACCTATAATTTCATAAATTTCAATTTCTTTTGTGTCTAGGAGCCCTTGTTTTAAACATAACTAATTCGGTAATGCTAAATTTTTTGTGTCCAACAACCTTTCAAATGTTGATAATTTTTTATATTTTTCAGGAATAACTAATTCAAGAATACTATGTTCTGCATGCAAACCACATGTATTTCAACTTTCTAGCCACGTGTTTGTACTAGGTCGCATTTACTCCCATCCTAACCTGGCAGGGACTACACTGCCATGCAACACTTGTTGTAATAAGTGAGTGCACAAAGTGTGAGACCCACTTTTCTAATTTGAGTAAACTTCTTGTTTCCTTTTAATGGTCCTTTAAAAAAAAATTCAAAGGTTACTATATTCCACTCTTTTATATATATAACTTCACATATATATACTAATACCAAACAAGTGTTGCATGGCAGCGGAGTCCCTACCAAGTTGGGATGGGAGTAAATGTGAGGTAGTAGAGCCACATGGGTAGAAAGTTGAAGTAGATGTGGTTTGCATGCATAACATAGTAAAGTAAATATATAGTTTTATACATATGAAATATGTACTTTTATACATATGAAATATGTACTTGTATAAAGTATATATTTAGATTTATACATACGAAATTTGTACTTTTATAAAGTATGGGGATGAGATTTTATAGAGCTTGCACGGAGCCCTCATTGCATACTTAGCTAGTTTTTGGATTGCGGGTTCTTGGGGTGGCGGGTTCAAAGTTGGGCCTCTTATGTTCTGTGGCCTACAAATAGCACCGACAGTTCCGCAATATACAAAATGATAGGCGGAGTGGCGGACTATAGAAATTTATCAGAAATTAATAATGTTAGTTATACAATAGAATAGTAATAAGGTCTGTTACATAGGTTCGTGGAGAAAAACACCAAAACATTAGCATTGTCAAACTATTTTGCTTTAAAACTAAGGCTTTTCTTGGACAAAAAAGATATAGCATTGCCGAATTGGTTTTCTTTGCACACATTTTACAGAGCATGGATGGAGCGGTCATTCCATACTTAGCCAGTTTTTGGATCGCGGGTTCTCGGGCTGTCGGTTTAAAAAATGGGCCTCTGTTGTTCCGTGCCCTATACAAATTGACAAGCGGGCTTGTGAACTATACAAACTTATTTTAAAATAAATAATGTCTGTTACATATCTCTGGAAATTACATCAACATTTAAAACATCAACGTCGTTGAAGACCAAAAAATTAACATACAATAGGAATTTTGCACCCAACAATTCCGTCATATACATGAGACAGTAATTTATAGAAGATTATAACATTGTACAAATATTTATAGTAATTTGTATAATGCTATAAAACTTCATACATTTTGTACTTAACAATTATGGAGTTGCGGGTTAGCGAAGACCCGGGTTCACACTTTTCATGTCTAGTGTGTTACATGATATACATTTTGCACCAAAGACTTCCGTCATATACATTTTGCAGCGAACAATTACGTGATATACATGACAGAGAGCAATTTATAGAATATTATAATGTTGTATGGAGATTTAAAGTAATTTATATAATGCTGTAACATGTCTTAGTTAATGAATAATATAAGCAATTTTTTAAATTTTATTCAATATATTTTTTTTATAATTAAGATTGTATAAAAGTCTGTCAAAATGAAGGAGTACAGAGAATTTCCATGGTTTCAAGCTGTAAATACTGAGCTTCCCTGAGGGAAAACCATCTCAGCTAGCCAAAGCGCTTCATAACTTAAGTGTAGATTGTCACTGATGCAAAAAGATTTCAAAATTCTGGCCCGTAAGGGTGGGCGCTAGAACTGTGGAAAGTGTAGATAGCCTAATTATAATAACCATGGACAAATGTATGAAAGGTCGGCATGCACATGAAAAAACAACAGACAAAAACAAAAGAGATCACCGGTATGGGCTGTAGTGCGGCGACGCGGCCATGCAAAAAGCACGAAATATCGTGTCCCCAAGAGGAGGCGGTTCCTCCTGGACTTGTGTGCGGTCCAGTTACATAGCGTTCTCCATCTCTGATGGTAGGTGCTCTTCCTTCTAGACGTCCTCTGGGCGTGATGGAAGCCTCTGGTCCTCGCAGTCTGCGTCTGCGTGGACCAAATTTTCCAGTGGCAACACTGGTGCCGAGGTCGCTATTGCTTGGGTTGTTGCTGATTGGGTTGCCTCTGGTGCGAGGAGATGAGCACCTTGTAACGCAGAGAGCAACTGCAGGAGTCAAGAGGCTTTGTCATCCAGGATCTGTAGGCGGAATCGGAGGTCGTCCATGTCCCGACACAGGTCGAATACTAGGCTCTGCACCAGTGCAAGGCATGTTTTCCACTCGCATTCTGGGTCAGTGTTGGAACCCACTCGAGATTGGGGTTGCCGTCGCGAATTTTGACTAGCTTCTGGACCATCCATCTGAAATTGGGTGTCATGAAGTTGGTCCTGAAGCGATTGGGTGGCCAGAGAGTTGGGAGGGGCCAAAGGGCCTGGGTGTGAAACATATGCCGAATTGGCTAAAGGTCCTGGGTTGTTGTTCAGTGAGGCCCCTGAGCAGTCCATCTCCTCCATTCTGTTGGCAAGGGACGCAGGAAGGGGTGGGAGAGATGTGGGAATTTGAGTCGACTGCGTCAGGGAGGAGGAGGAGGTGGCCGAAGAGGAGGAGGATAACAGGGAGGGATCAGGTGGGGGACGCAGGACCAGGCGGGGTCGGTTTGGCTGGCAAGTTGGTCAGCCTTTGGACTTCCTTCATAGCCAGGGCATCTCCGGGACAGTGGGAGAGCGAAAACGCGACAGGAAAAGAGCAGAGCAGGATAAATGCAGAGCAGGGAAAGGTTGGGCAGGAAGTCGAGCTCTGAGAAGAAAAAGTAGGAAAGAATGAGCCATCTGGACCTGCTGGAGCAATTGAAATAAGTCGGGCAGCTGGTGAGGTTCCATAAATGGCCGCATGTGCAGAGTAAAGGTGCATTGAGGGTGCTGGTCCATCAAAAGGATGCAAAGGCAGAGCAGGGTGCACTAAGAGTAATGGCCCCATGCCTCGAGCGAGCCAAAATTGAACTAATTAGGCAGTTGGGAGTGAGTGGCCCATGGTCGTCACATCGTCGGTGCCACGAAGTATCGCTCTTGGCTGCTCCGCTCGACGCGTGTGTTCTACTATCACCCCATCTGCGGGAAAGGGAATAAATGCAAAGGAGTACAGACACGTGGGCAGGACGTTGAAGTACATGGGTACGTGGGCGAAAAACCGGGGAAAATAGTGGTAATGTGGGTTACATAGGTTTCTTGACAAAAAACAACAACAAAAATTAGCATTCCTGCACACAATAGAAATTGAAATTTAAGAAATGAAATGTTCCTGAATAGCATAATTTATACATACAAAATATGTAATTTTACAAGGCAGAGTCCTGATTCAATAGTTAGCGAGCTTTTGGATGGCGACTTCTCAGGATGTTGTTGTTCTTCTGTGCCCTACAAAAAACAGGGATAGTTCCGCGATTTACAAATTGACAATCAGAGTTGCGGACTATTAGAATCTTAAGGGCATGGTGTCCAAAAATTTTAGCATTTTTGAAGTACTATTCTTTAGATAATCTTTGCATACAGTCGTGGAAAAAATACACAGAAATAGTAGTAACGCGTTGCTGCGCTGAAATTCAGGCTTTGTTGTTTCGTGGCCTACAAATTGCACCTAGAGTTCCGCGACATACAATTTGACAATTGGAGTTGTGGACTATTTGATATTTAAGGGCGTACGTATGTTACAAAGAAGAGCTGCTAGATACCAAATATGTAATTTGATTAAGTAGATATATAGACCATTGTGGCTGTTGGGCTGGCAGGCTGAAAATTGTGCTCCCATAGGTTCATGGACAAAAGCATAAAAAGACTACCAATACCAAATTAGTTTTCTTTAAAACAAAGGCACGAGAGCTTCATTATGGGTTGTTGGGGTGGTGGGCTGAAAATTGGGCTATTGTTGTTCCGTCGCCTACAGATAGCACCGAGAGTTCCGCGAAATACAAATTGAGAAGCGGTTTTGCGGACTATTTGAATTTTTGGATCGCGGGTTCTCGGGCTGTCGGGTTGAAAATTGGTTTTTTGTTGTTCCGTGTCCTACAAATAGCATTGAGCGTTCCGCGATATACAAATTGACAAGTGGTCTTGCAGACTATTTGAAATTTTGGATCGCGGGTTCTCAGGCTAGGGGGATGAAAAATTGGCCTTCTGTTGTTTCGTGGGCTACAAAAATCAAATATGTAATTTTATGAAGTAGATATATAGAGCATGCACGAAAGCTTCATTCCGGGTTGTCGAGATTGCGGACTGAAAATTGGGCTTCTGTTGTTCCGTGGCCTACAAATACCACCTAGAGTTCCGCGATATACAAATTGACATGCTGCTTTGAGGACTAGAATTTTTGAATAGCGGGTTCTCTGTCTGGTGGACTGAAAATTGGGCTTCTGTTGTTCCGTGGCCTACAAATAGTCCGTAGAGTTCCGCGATATACAAATTGACAAACAAACTTGTCGACTATTTGAAATTGAAGGTGCTCGTGTCGAACAAGTTTAGCATTCCCGAATTAGTTTTCCTTTTTACATATGCTGTCGGAGTAAAAAAAATAAAATAGTACTGACGTTTGTTACATAGGCTGGTGGAGAAAAGTATGAAACAAATATGATTCCCGAATTAGTTTTCTGTAAAAAAGCGGCTTCTCGACTTAGGCATTTTTTGGATCGCGGGTTCTTGGGCTGGGGCCTTGAAAAATGCGCTTCTGTTCTTCCGTGTCCTACAAATAGCACCAGCAGTTCTGCGATATACAAATTGAGAATCAGACTTGCGTAGGATTTGAATTTTAAGGAGCTTGTGTCCCAAAAATTCAGCATTCGCGAATTAGTTTTCTTTACATGGGTTTTACATACGCTGGTGGAAAAGAGGGCAAAAATTATAGTACCAGTGTCTGTTACATAGGGCGGTGGGCAGAAGGATGAAATAAATAGCATTCCCAAATTAGTTTTCTTTAAAACAGGGGCTCCTCGACAGAAGAAATTGAAATTTATGAAATTATAGGTTCCTGCAGACCATAAACTATACATAGCAAATACGTAATTTTTTAAAGTAGACATTTACTTTTATAGATACGAAATATGTACTTTCATAAAGTATGGGGATGAGATTTTATAGAACAAGGACGGAGTCCTCATTCCATGTCCTACAAAGAGCAGGCAGAGATACGTGGTGTACAAATTGAGAGGCGGGCTTGCGGACTATTTTAATTTTAAGGGCCTTTGTGACAAACATTGTGCAGGACATGTTGCAAAGATGCAAGAAATGACAGTCTCTTTACGTTTGAGTAGAAAGAAAGTAGTGAACACAGTTTTATGACATTTATTTAAAAAAATAATAAAACGTGTTACATATTGCTGAAAATTTAAAGAAACACACACACACATATATATAAGTGAAATCTGATATCTGAAATTGAGTAAGTGATTTATGTCATAGTCCATTCTAAAAATGAAAAATCTAGGAACACATAAAAGCAGGAGGAAAACTAGCCTTCCCGAATTAGAGCATAGATGTAACCCTCATTCCATACTTAGCCAGTTTTTGGATCGCGGGTTCTCGGGTTGGGGACCTGAAAAGCGGGTTGATGTTGTTCCATGACCTTCAAATAGCACCGAGAGTTCCATGATGTACAAATTGATAATGGGACCCGCGGACTATTTGAATTTCAAGCGGCTCGTGTCCCAAAAATTTAACATTCGAGAATTACTTTTCTTTACATAGGTTTTACACACGGTGGTGGACAAATGTACAAAAAATATAGTACCAATGTCTGTTACACAGGGTGGTGGATAGGAGGACCAAATAAATAGCATTCATGAATTAGTTTTCTTTAAAATAGGGGCTCGTGGATACAAGAAATTAGAATGTATCAAACTATAGGTTCTTGGAGAGCATAAATTGTACATAGCAAAAACATATATTTTTAAAGTAGATATTTACTTTTATACATATGAAATATGTACTTTTATAGAGCATGTACAGAGCCCTCATTCTATATAGTGTGACGGAGCCCAGATTACATACTTAGGCAGTTTTTGGAGCGTGGGTTGTCGAGTTGGTGAGCTGAAAATTGGAAAAAAAATGAAACGTGTTACATATTCCTGGAAATTTAAAGAAACATATATATATGTGTGAAATATGATATGTCGAATTTGAGTGAGTGATTTATGTCATACTTTATTTTGAAAAAGAAAAAAAGGGAATAGAGATTAAATAAACATAATGACTTCACATTCAGCATAACTGAAGATAAAAAATCCAGGAAGACATAAATATATAAGGAGACAAAAGAATAGTTTTATTTGGAATATATGAAAAAAATAATAGTTTGTTACATATCCCTGGAAATGTAAATGCGTTTGTCATATAGACTGGGATTGGAGCTCCTGCGGACCATAACATAAATATGTACAAGAAATAGGAGTGTGGAAAGAAGTTGGACACGCTAGAATGTAATAACTGAAAAGTAGAAATGAGAAGATCAGTTTTTGCCTATAGATTTCTACTTAGAAAAGGAATAATTGGATTGATAAAGAAAGGACTATCACTATACACTTACAAGGATGGTACGTATAAGTAATTTTTGTGTTTGGTTGGTCATGCCTTTCCCTGTTGGTTTTTGTGGGCAGCCCGCTCCAATAACTAGATTGATACACAAAGGATTTATGCATTTGCCTGTTGTATTTCGTGGCTGATCCACTTCAAGTTCTCTTTAATATAGCTTCTCAAGGGGGCGACATTGATGTCATTGCGGATTCGAATGTTGAAAACTTCATTTTCTAATTCACTTAGATCAATTGAAAGTTTACACAGACCTTCATGAATGTCTCCATTCTGTAGCGAATACCCGACTAGCCAGTTGTCGACCTCTTCTTCACGATATTCAACAATTCTGTAAAAAATTTCTAAAGACAAGGCCTTCAAATTATCAACTTGTTGATCAAAATCTTGCTTGGTTAATGCCAGCGAGTTGAGGATTAAGATGGGGTCTTGGAAGTCGTTTGTCTTTCTTGCTAAGTCTATTTTGGTGATCTTTGTGAATAATGTTTATTTCTTTGATATTGCTTGCTCACACGATTGCATGATTAGGTACAGGTTCTTCACTTTCTGTTTCCAACATGCTTCTAATTGAGTGAGCCTTTTTTTGGATGGGAGATCATGTTGTCTTCTTCTTGTCTCTGGCATGTTGTTGACATGAAAGGCGAAAGGGATGACCGAGTGCACATAGAAAGTTTCTCCATTCTTTAAATCCGTATGCAGAAGTAGGAGCAAGTTATGTGCCCTGCTCCCCAGGGAATCCATATTCTGTGATGTTTCCCGGGCCTTGGCAATCAATTCTATTCTTTTGTTGATATTTTTCTCCACATATCCTCTACAGGATGCGAGGAAGCTGGAGGACCCTTTTAGATTTGTTGTAGGGGTTCATGTAGTTGCAGGCATGGCTATTGCCAAGGAACTGCCAAGCAATGGCATAGGAAACAAAGCTTCCTCTAATTCCTTAATCCGGTTCTTTAGTCTGGCATTTTCGGCTTCAATGAATCCAACGAAATCATGAAGAGCATCTCCGATTGCCCTGTGAAGTTCAGAGATTTTGGATGCGTGCATATTGGTAAGGTCAATTTCTGAACGATGTTTTATTTTCTTATTTTTTACGTCTCTTTTTTCAATGATTAATTTTTTTGATTCAGTTTCAAAAACAACGCTCTGGAATACGAAGGAATCATCTTCGTAAAAAAATTCGGTACCAACCATGTCCATTGAGCAGGCATGTTGAATTGCATGTGCGGGCTGATCAAGGTTGCAAAATATGCTTTCCAGATCAGCGTCAAGATCCATGTTTTGACGGTAAATTTTGGACTGCTCTGCCTCCCCTACAATTATTTTTCCGTTCTTATGCACGGGAAGATCTTGAGGAAGATGTTCATTGTATCTCTACAAAACTATTGAGGAGCTAGTGGCAGTGGTTTATCAAAAGGTTGGTTGGCTCCAGACTGTTGAAATAATGTAACTGCAAAGAGTATTCTTATTATTATTGATATATTATTCATAGGATCAATCCCCATTGCGGATTGGTCAAAAGACAATTGTAATAGGCAGAATAAGAAGTTGTCCCCAGCAGTTATTAAAGAGACCCAGAAATATAATAAAGGTGGGTTTACCCACCTAGTTTGAGAAGTCGACCCTGCCAGTGAAGAGACACTTCACACATGCTAGACTTGTATAAATAAAGGAGACTAGCACCTCACTTAGACACAACTCACTTGCTCAGTTTGAAGGACAAGTTCTGATCTATTACCGACAGAGGAGAGAGAGAGTGGCGCATATCTAGGAGAGGACTTTCTGTATTAGCATAAGAGATCTTTTGGAATTGTATTGGCTATCTATATTAAGGAAGTTTTGCTGGGTTTTCTTCCCCTAGAGGGTTTCCTAGGATAAATGTTGTGTCTCTTGTGATTGTGTATTTCTCAGTGATCTTGGATTATGCTATTGTTATCTAATGAAATGCAAACATCTATAATAATTGCTTAAACATTAACATGGTATTAGAGCCAAGCCAAAAGAAGCATCTTTCGCAAGAGAACAACGTCACTGTTGTTGTACCTGCAAATTAGGGTTTTTCAAAAGTGAAGCTTTTCAGCCCTAAAACTATCTAGAAAGTTGCGCCCTCCCCTAAGGATCAATTTGGCATCATCATCACACCTTTTCAGTGGCTGGATCTCCTGGAAAGTGAAACCCTAGTTTCACAAAGTACCAGAAGTACCAGAAAACCAATACCAAAAGTACCAGAAGTACCAGAGTACCAGAGGTACTAGAAGCACAAGTCCAAAAATCCACAGATCAGATTTGAAGGAGCAAAAGTTGGATTTTCTCAAATCCAAACACACCAAGTTGCTCGCCTCAGCCAAGCGCATCTCCTAGTAAGTTTAGTTTTTTATTTTGAGCACTTTCATTT
>JASDQU010102396.1:15662-57301 GCA_032191745.1 Picea mariana
GATTGCAGGCTTTCTGGGTGAAAACACGAACAATATGGCGGAGCTCACAAGTCTAGTAAGAGGCCTCCAAGACGTTGTTCAACACCAGTATCATCGGCTGGTCATTGAAGGAGACTCCCAAGTAATAATTCAACTCATCTTGAAAATCCTTCATGGTAAGCCCCCCTGGCGGATTTCCCCCAATTGGAGACTCTCTGGACTTCTGGAGGACTTCGGTGATTTCATCCACCCCAATCTCACCCTAATCCCCTCTCATGTGAAACAAGAAGCTAACAAGGTTGCGGATCACTTGGAAAATACTGGAATTGACTCAAAGGCAGAACTCATCTACTAGCAGGCCCACGTATCCGGAGAGACAGACCTCTCTAGGCGATGCAAAGACCTTGCTAGCAGAGACTTCCCAGCCCCGGATGGGGTGACACGCGGCATTGTGGTGACACCAGGCTTAGCACTAAGCACGGGCTTAAATGCTGATGGCTGCCACCCACACATCCACATTTACGATGGTGGACGACCATAGCAGCAGCCATACGATGGAGGGACTCCTCCCTCACGCGACCATTTACGCCTACTGCGCACTCAGAATGAAAGGGGATAAGGGCGGATAGGTGACTTCGGTTTATGGCTATGTGTTTTCTTATGAGCCCGGACAGAGCGGGACTGCTACTGCTTCAGCTCTGCTCTTAGCTTGGACGCTCTGGTGCAGTCCTGCACTCCTCCTGTCCTGGCTCACTACCTTTTCCTTGCATTTTTGTAAGGATTTCCCGAGCAGTTTGTCTTTATGTGTGCCGAGACAGAGTCGGTCTACTCGCGCTTTGCACCTGCAACCGCTCTCGTCCTGGATTTTTAGCTTATCACTGCAACCACTTGGTACTTGCATTCATCCCCCGGATACTATGGTTAGAAAGCGAGGCAGACCTCGCCGTGGCTCAGCCTGGAATGCCCACAGGGCGCAGCAGCGACGGAAGGAGCAATTGGAACGTGCTCTGGCATTGGCGACCTCCATTCTTCGGAAGAAGGCTCGGGCTGAGAAATTGGCGTTGCTCGCCACTATTGCAGAGTCGGGAGCTGGTTGTAGTAGAGAAGCCACGGCAATTAAGCCGGGTGTCAGGCAAGAGGCTGAGACTGAGGCTGCTTTTCCCACCTGCTTCGTGGAGGAGGACCCATTTATGGAGGACCTGTCGATTGAAGAGGGGCCCCGCGCCATAGAGACGACCAACCGGGAGGGAACCAGACTCAATTTGGCTAGGGAAGACGATTTCCCCGGCTGCATTGTAGAAGAAATTCCCTGGCCGGGCGACAAAAGTCCTATCAACCACGACATGCAGGCAATTGGTGCAGAGAAGATTGTGGATAACAAATGCTCGGCGAGGAAGGCTGCAGAGGATGATGCGGAGCAGAGGGAGTTCGCGGCTGGCATTGGTGAGGCAGTGGACTTGAGGAATGCTCCCCTCAGCGGCGTGGGTGGCGGTCTGCATGGCTCTCTCCTCCGTGCAGAGCACCTGGCTCTAGTGTTTGAGCTTCGAGGCCACATGTCAGACCTGGAGCATAGGGCCCTCCTCATGGGCCAACGCCTAGACTTGCTCCTCGACGCGTATTCCGGTGTTCCAGCTCAGCGGAAGTGCCCCCTGTGCGCGCAGGCTTTTGCCATCCCGACGAGGTCCACATGGCAGACTGGCGAAGGCGACAGGTCACTGGGTGCCTAGGTTTTTATGCTTTCTTGGTTCTTAGTCTTATCGTGTTACTGTTTTATGTTCATTTGGACCATAGACATCTGTCCTGGTTTCCTCCGGGTAGGACAGATGCTACTTTCCTTCATGTTTTATCATATAACTGTTATTTGCTCTCCACTTATGCTGGTTTCCGGAAATCGGCAGCATTTTTGGTGACTTAGACCCATGCCACTGTATATTTTGTCAAAGTTTTTGTTAATCTAATATAGCAGGTACCACCTTTTTTATTTAAAAAAAAAAAAACAAGGAAGCAGATCTACTTTCAAAGGCAACACTTCAGAAAAAAAAACTGGCATAATCTCCTACAATCATTGGCTTGAAGGACATGAGAACCCCGCTCATACTCTAAAGATATACTAGGACCTGCAACAACTGTCTATTTGTGGACTTTTCGTACAAGCAAGGAAATATCATATTCTACTATTTTTGAATATATGTATCAGCGATTATTATGGACTTTACTCCTTTTTTGTTATCTTATAACATATAGCAGTTTGCATAACTTTTAATCTAGCTTTGCTCTTTCACCTTCTAGTTGGCTGAAAGACTATTGTAGACGAAAGATATATTCATCAATGGATACTTTGTTGTGATTGTCAAACAAGTCATGTGAAAAAATTATATATTAATATAATTGAGTAACTTTTCAGTTGAAAAAAACTTACATATCATACCTATAATCATAAAAAAAAAAGTCCTCCATGTCATCATGATGACACACCTGACCTGATGAAACACCTTTCAATATAAATAGGCTAAGTAGTACGTTAAAAAATACATGTTTCCCACCACAAATACAAAACACATGTACCAATATTTAGGTGCCACAATATGCACTACGATAGTCCGTAGTTGTAAGGTCTAAAGTGTCACATGAAACAACCCTCCTCTAACCGTAGGGGTTACACATGTTAAAATATATACAAAGGAAACAGAACTTCCACGTGTCGAACATCCATATACAAAAATAAAAAATTTAAATATGTTATATTTAATTTTAATGTGACCAATACCTCGAAGCCACGCAGAGAACACGAGCACTAGGTCCGAGGAAGGTTCTAGATTGTTCTATTATAATGAAAGATAAAGAAAAAGACAAACATCCATCCCCTCAATTAATTAGTTATTTAATTCCCATTATTCATTTTATTATTTATTTCAACTTGATTAGTTTATTAATTCCCATTCACCCATACATTATGATGCATGATGGGGTGCGACATACATCATAACGTGTCAGTTTTTCAGCCGTCGATATACGTGGTCGATCGGAGGCCGTGGGATGGGATGTAAGGCTCTGCGTTGGCCAAGACCTAAAAGTCAGAACCACAAAATAGATACGAGTTATCTAAATATCTGAACGTATTCTGCCATTGGTGGAACGGTCACATCAACCTGTCTTCCACTACCGTGGACGCCGACCCCCCACCCGCGAAAATATCTTTGTGTCTTCCCACGTCATTACACGCGTCCACTTTGAGATTCCCAAAAACAGGTATACGTGGAAGACGGAGACCGCTCATGTAACCACGTAAACTTTGTCGTTTCTGGCTTAAATAATTCAAGTGACGCGTGGCACTTTGAGATTTGTTTGACGTCACCCTTGAGATTTTAGTGTCAGTTTTGGTTTCAAATTCTTGTGAATTATTAATGTTTTTTTTGGTTAGTGCGAGAACTTTAAATTTAAATCAATCTATTTAACTTTAAATCGTCAAAGGTGATTGAATGAATTTGTTTAATGTTTAGGCACATCATGATTGGATTAAAAAGTGGTGTGATGTGACATTAACTTCTAATTATGATAAATCACATTTAAATACGATACCAATATGTAACACGTATGCCATCAAAGCTTAGACGCAATTATATAGTTTTTAATTGAGATATTTTGAGAAGATCATAACAAGGCATTTCATGGTTGAGCTTCCTGGTTTCTATCTTGGATGTTTATAGTGGGAGCAATGTTTTTTACACAAGAGGGGCTTGAGGATTCATCATCCGGGGGAGGATGGCATTCATGTTTGAGAGTTCTTTGTGCTTCGTGGGCAATTTCTTAGAAATAGGAGTAAAAGTGAGTAGATTACAAATCATATCTCTATTTTTTTTCTATGCATCAATGTCAAAGATCACGAAGGATTGCATATGCCACATCATCTCTAGGATGCTTTGAAAAAGGTGTGTCTGCCCTTTGTGCATGGGATCCATAAGTGGGACGTAAGACAAGGAACCTTCATCTAGCACCTTATCCTTGCTCTCTTGCCAACCTTCTTCCTCCAACTTGGTCAATCCTCAGTGGGCTTTCTTTGAATGAGTATACTTGAAGGAGGCATGGCATTGCTTATCTCTAGCCTCATGAGAAGACGGTATCCTAACCCCCAAAAATTGCCTCTGCAATGTCATCCTTAGAACCTGAGACAAGTCCTTTTTTGAAACGGTTATTGGGGCACCCTACCTTCCTTTTTCCCAATGGTCGCATCCTTCCCAAAACTGGCTTAGAATCCATTTGATCCTCTCAAGTTCCTTCAAGTCAGGGCAAGTTTCCCAAATCGGAATTAGAGTGCATCCTTCCATGATCCTTTGAAAATGAAACGAGTGACCAGCGATGGAGAAACTAGTAATCAATATATGAGCATAGAGGCAAAGGAGGGAGGAACAATAGTTGGTATCCCTAACCAGGTAGGAAGTCACGCTTATAACTATAGGGACCCTACTATACTCATCATGACCTCCATGATCTCTTCCTATCACTACCATGATGCCCCTTGACAACAATGCACTCTAACCATGTCGAGGAGTAAGTTTATGACATCCTAGAGTACTATAAGAGGAGATGGGCCTTCTAACCTTGATACATGCATAGAGTGAGGGTTGGTCGTGTCAATCACATCAACTCTTCCATTGTCAACTAACACCTATTCTGGAAGTAGTAGTTGCAATTTGTTAATTGTATGTAGAGTGTTTTCTCTTATCTGGATTGATGGATAAAAGATAAGACACAACCTAGAGTATTAAGGGAAAGAGATTAGAGATTTGCCAAAGAATGACAACACTAGAACTTTGGGCCATTTAAAGGTAAAATAGATTTGGGTAGTGAAAATAAAAGAGTGGGAGAGCTTATGCTTATATCTAACCACAAAGATTTGTCTACTTAAAATAATTTGTATAAAAGAGAGAAGAAACCACTAAGAGTATTTCAATTTTAAAAACCCAAGGGCCAAAGTATTGTCAACGTGTTTAAACAAGGTTTTTAAAACAAAAGCCTCCTTAACCTAATTATGGGAGAACTTGCCCAATTGGAATATGGAGTCAAAATATCTCATTAAGGTTTAAAATTGAGAGGGACAAACTTATTCAAAAATACAAACTCTAATAATTAAGGATGATACTAAAACAATCACTATACAAACAAAGAGAATAATTTACAAAAATACCTAGTGTGGTAATTTATAGAGAAAATCTAATAGCCCATATTTCATTAGGTTTGTATAAGAAGAGCTTTTGGTAAACCTATGCAAGAGTAGATATGCCAACATAATCTTAAAGCAAAAGAAACGATGACACACAGACAAAGTACACGAGATTTACCTTGGAAACTCTTAACCGAGAAAACCAACAAATTCATTATGCACCTTTCTCGCTATATATAATTGTATTGACTAAACCATTAACGATACAATAAATAAGTTTTCGATGACATCAAAAAACGTAATATACTAACCAAGAATCTCCAAGATTAGATTACAACCCTAGTTCTATAACTAGTATTAGATTATGGTGGGTTGAAACCATTGGTCAAAATAAATCCAAAAAGACACAAAAGCAAACGAAAAATGAACAATCTACTAGAGAGATTTTGCTTGCTTGTGCAATCTACCTGCAAAGAATACAACACATATCCAACAATATATACAACCATATTTGCAAAGCTAATTGAGTCTTGTAAGAAGACAAAAAGAGTCAAATTCAATTATTACCTTCTAGGAATACCTTGGTAGTGTAATTATTGTGCTCTCAAGCAACCAATGAACAATAATATCAAGGAAAGGGAATGAGTTCCTATGTAACTCAACATATATGATTCATCTAAAACCAATCTATCTCTCATCCAAGGTCAACAAATCACTCATCACAATGTTGATTTTGGTCATTTTCATATTTGGATTATTGAGTAACCAATGTGGAACGTAGCATAAAGAGCTTATGGAGACGATGAACATGAGAATGGTGAGAATGACAACGACAAAATGATTTTCCATGAGGTGGGAAAATGAAGGGCTCTCTACACTTTCCCAAACTAATTATACTTTGCCCATGCTCCCATAATTACACTAGCAAGACATTCCTCACCAAACTCTAAATGCATTTATATTGGCTTTCTAAGTCAAAGGTAGTGGATGAGCTTCATGTAAGGCACGCGGATATGGAAAATAAACAAGTTCCTAGGTTGAGACTTGGTAATAAACAATTAGTATTCCATGGGCCCCCTTTACTCTTCCCCTCTGGTGGAATCATAGCCCTTTTCCTGCTCTTCGTAGCCAATGTAGACCATTATCTATTTATTCCAACATTAAAATTTACATAGCTTCTAGTACACCTTGGTAAATCTACAACATGATCCATAGAAAGTATATTTGCAACATCTACATGCATATCCATTATCTATTTGTACCTTGGCCTTGAGCTCCACACTAGGATCTATACAAGCCTATTTATAACATTTACAACACTAGGTCATTTATTTAAAGATCACATGGATTGACTCCCATCATTATAATCACACTTTTACCCATTATACATAATCTAATAAAATAAATTTGAAGGATCAAAACCAAGGTATCATAGTTGTTAGATGTCCTTTAAAAGGAAAGAGTTAATAAAAGGGAAGGAATCCTGGAAGCCCTTTCAGGTCAATATGTTCCTCACGATGCTCATGAGCCATGACTAAAATTACTTCTTTCTATCTATCTCTTAGTGCATTCTCTTTCAAGAGAGAGGTTTATTCTACTTGGAAAATATGTGGGAGATGGTCATTACAACTCTAAACCTCATAAATTGGCAAACTCTTCGAATTGGATTTAAATTTCTTTGGATTAAGTTCTAAAAACAATCGATATCCATGGTGCAACTAGGTTATCAAATAGGATGTGTGGAAACTTTCTTTTCCTTTGGAATGCATGGTAGGTCCTTAGTTGAGAGATATTTATAATTATAATCATGCCAATAAGTATTGTTGAAAAGACCCTACAGTTTGGCTCCAAATATTGTTATTATTTCTCTTCACA
This sequence comes from Picea mariana, assembly GCA_032191745.1. Lineage (NCBI taxonomy): Eukaryota > Viridiplantae > Streptophyta > Pinopsida > Pinales > Pinaceae > Picea > Picea mariana. The sequence continues at coordinate 22,678 of JASDQU010102396.1, forward strand.
AGCTTTACTTTAAAAAAAAAAAAAAAAACAAGCAAAGAAAGGGAGCACATCTTTACTTAACACAAGAGCTTCATGGGATTGTCCTTAACTAATAAGGCAAGAAAATCAATTATCGATTGAATAAGGAGCCCTTCCAACCCTTATATAACATTAGAGAGCATGACACTCTTTGGGTCTTGCTGATAATGTGGGTTTTATTTGGGAACTTTCTACTTGCATGATTCACTTTGCAATGATTTTGTTAAAAAAAAGAAATATGTGACATGTCATAACTCGCTTCATACATTTCATCTTTTTGAAGACATTTTGCAAGGTTAGATAGGGTCATTATAAATCTTTGTAGAGTGACTTGAAGAAGACCAATGTTTGGCAAATAGAAATGCCTCTAAACTATCCCAATTATTGATTCTTGGACAAGGTAAAAATTATACCATTAAAGGGCCCATCTTGGAATGTCAGAGAAAATAATGTAGCCATGATTTGTTCATCCATTACCTTGTATTTGTGTCAAGAACATACAATTTATTAAGATGGGCCTCAAGATCAATCGCATCTTCCTCAATAAAAATAGGTAACTCTAGAAAGGGAAAGTGGGGTATGGACCCATCCTTGAAAGGATAATGTAATAACACCTATGAAGTTTATTGGTGTCTTCGTATAGCCTAGGTGAATATGTATCTATTAGAAACCTTGAAAGGAATGGATTTTGTGCAGCAAACTAGTGAGAGAGAGTTCTGGCAGGTTCTCAAAGATACCATGAGCATGTAAATTTTTATAGAGTATGAGACAAAATAAATGGCATGAGTTATTCCCTTTGAATTTGTAACAAACCCAACCCACTAAACCCACTTAAAATGTTGCTTTGACACAATAAAATTAACAACAGACAACATGTTAATTTATTCATGCAATTAACAACATATATCATATCCTTGAATGTATCTAATTAGCAAACACAATAACATTCAAATAAACATTACATGAAGTAATTAACATAATAAACATAACAAAAATGTGTCTTTAAATAAATAAACCAATTGGCTACGTGTGGAAGATGTTCCTCCCAACCATAGTCATTGTTGTTCATTTTCTCTCAACAACAAGCCACCCCCGAGCTGAGGCTATGAGTCTACAAGGAGTTATAGCCCTCTTGGTTGTTCACTCTCTGCATTTGGCAACCCAAAAACCCAGGTACTACTCCAACAACAATTCCAATCCACCAACTCTCTTTCCCCTCAACCTGCACAACCCAAGGAATGTGATCCCCCTTCTCTATCACACAATCCCTTGAGCCTTCCCACTTCCCTCCTGGGATCCAGTGCACTTGGTTGGCCATGAAATCTAACAACTGAGGACTCCAAGAATTCTCAGTTGTTCCTTTGGAGTTATCACAACAACCTTCTCAAGTATATAGAGTCATTGCCTCAATGAAAATGCAATAAAAGGCACACAGCCTCATTCTTAGCTTTAACTCACAACTCCCCCAAGCTGTTACAGGCACCCAACCTCGTTTTTAGCATCAAACACAGCCTAATAAGTTGTCTTTCCATGGCTAGCATGGTTGGTGCCCTTTCCCAACACCCAACTATACCTTGTTGCCCAAAAATCAACCTTCTAAAAATGGTCCTCTCTCCTACTCGAATTTCCTTTTTCTCCCATTTTTGCTTGACTCTCACTCTTCCCTAAAAGGATTGCTTCACTCTCAAACTTCCCCCATACTTTCTTGTACTCAACCCATGTTGTCATAACTAGGTGAGTTGACTCTCAAACTTCCCCCATAGAATTAAGATACTATGGGTTCTCCCTCGTAGGGATGAAAGTGGAGTTGCTAAGAAAATCACCCATGCCATTCTCAAACTCCTATCATATGTTATCTATCTATGCATTTCCCTATAGGATCATTAGTCCCTCCCATGCTAAGAATACTTACCAACATGATATATTTCACATTCTTTGAGTAGTGTCAATTTGCATTCTAAAGAATGTCATCAAGGGGTGCAAATAAATATGAGGCTTTCCTTCTTTGTTTGATAGAGTTGTGCTCCTTGTACAAGTCCAACCCTTGCAATTTCATAAGGCAGTGTATGAAACAAATACTTAAAATATAATGATAAATCTGCATGCACATAATGTATACCAAATATGATCATGGAGGATAGCTCCCAAAGTGATAATATTGATGAGTTATACAATAGGTCCTTATGCATTCGGAGAAAAACTCTTGAATATCCCAAGTATATCCATATATCCAAAGTATAAGTCCATGTAGAAAACAAGAACTCTATTGACACCTATATATACACATTTTCACTCATTGCACATGTGGGAGACATATTAGGCCAACCCCTATTGCATATACACTTAGCTCCATATCTCCATATCTACTCCCATTAGGATCATAACATAGTACCCCACTTCTAAAAGATTTATAATCAAGGGATTTACATGTGATGAGACTAAGTAATAGATTTTTATTATATATATTGTCTCTTGCTTCCATTGATGATTATCCATCCATCTATATTTAGATTTTTTTTTATCTTACTTTTTTATAATTTGTTGTTGCATAATGCTATTTTCCTTTTATTACATGCACTGCTATTGTAACTTCTCTAATTTGTTTTAGTGGTTGTTCTTTGAAAATATCATTTGCATAATGGTTCCTTGGCACTACATTCCATGAATGTTTTTTACCCTTCAATTCCAACAGGTTCTCAAAGACACCATGAGCATTCATATTCTTAGAGAGTATTTTACAGAAGAAACACCATGAGATATTTCCTTTTGAAGTTGTATAGCTCTTATTAATATTGGAATTAACATGTGTCTTAGTATATTTCCATATATTCACTATGTTTTCTTATCAAAAAGGAGGCAAGATGCTTAAGGTATTATTCAATAATTTCTCCCAAAGTTATGCAGTCATTTTTAAGAAAGCAAAGAGGGGACACTTTAAGACTAGAAATCACTAATGGAAAAGGCATGTTTGAAGGATTGGAATATAAGGATTTTTTTTTACAATACAATATATTATGGGTTCTTTATTAAGGTTGGAAGTGGTATCACTAAGAAAATCACCTGCACCATTCTCAAAACTTTGACTACAAGTTGCCTTTATCTATTCATTTATTAATAGGGTCACCATTCCCTCCCATGCTAGGAATATTTCTTGACATGATATATTTCACATTTTTTTAGCATTGTTGATCTGCATACTAAAGAATGTCATCAGAGGGTAAAAATAATTGTGAGGCTCTCCTTCTTTATTTGATAGAGTGGTGCTCCCTATACAAGTCTAACCCATACAATTTCACAATAGGAAACATCATGAACCTAATACTTAAAATAGCATGATAAATATATCTACGCAATGTATACCAAAAATTATCATGGAGCATAGCTCCCAAAGTCATAATATTTATGAATTATAAAATAACTCTATATACATTAGGAGAACCACACGCATTCAAGCATAAGTCCATGCCATATAGAAATGACTCTATTGAAACCTATGTATAGATATTTTCACTCTTGTACATGTGGGTACCATATTATGCCAACCCCTATTACATATTCACTTAACTCCATATCCACTCCCCTTAGGGTCATAACATAGTACCTCCCTTCTAAAAGATTTGTAATTCGGGGAGTTAAATGTGATGAGAGTAAGTAATAGGTTTTTCTTGTAGATATTTTCTCTTGCTTCCATTGATGATTATCTATCCATTCATGTTCAATTCCTTTTGATGTTACTCCTTTATAATTTGTTTTTGCATAATTTTTTTTCCTGTGATTTCATGTATTGCTATTGCAACTTCTGAAATTTGTTTTAGTTGTTAGTCTTTGATAATATCATTTCACATAATGGTTCCTCGATTCTACATTCCATGAATGTTGTTGACCCTTACATCTATTTTGATGGTAGTGTTGATGTGGACCTTCTTGTATTTCATGCCAACTTTCTTACTAATAAGAATGTCAATATGGTTCCACATTTGATGGGTTTTCTTCAATTTCCACACCCTTATCATCAAACTTCTTGTCTATTGCAATGGCATGCTCCAACTATTGTGCTTGATCTTCAACTACTCTTTCTTTCGAGATAACACATCAAATTTTACCTTTCCATCCTCAAGGGGGAGTTCAACTTATTCAAGTATTTTTAGGTGGCCTTCTTATATCTTCTCTTTCTTCTCCTTTTGTAGTTGCATGTTGATGTTATCTATCAACTTCTTCCATTGTTTTTCAAACTAGATTACATTTCTGATTTGATATCTTCTATATTTATGTCTTCTTCAATCTTCTTCCAAATTTTGTCTTCAAGTATTTTGGTAGTTTCTTTATCTACAATATTTATTTTTTCTTGATTTTGACAATGTTTTTTTATTCTTTCAATATCTTCACCTACTTGATTATGGTTTCATTATTTGACAATTTCTTCGTCCTTCTTTTTCAATTATTCCTTTGAATCATCCTTATCCTTCTTTCATTTGATCATCCTTCCTTGCTCTACGTTCTTAACCTTCTTAATGAATTATTCATTAAGGCTTTCATATAGGACAACCCATTACTCTTACTTGTGAGCTCATTTTTTAGTTCCTCATTGTCCTTCCTCAACTTGGAAATTAGTTCTTTTGCTTCCCATAATTCTCTTTTATTTTTTTCATATCCTCCAATTTCATTTCCATTATCCTTCTACTTGAGAATACTTTTTCAAATTATTCCAAGTGGAGAATTAAGTTTTTAGATCAAGATGGGGGTGGGGCAATATTAGAGTAAATGGGGCAATGTTAGAGTAAATGTAATACATTTACTCTAATATTGCCCCACCCTTACATTTACTCTAACATTGCCCCACCCACCACCCTATACATTTACTCTAATATTTCCCCACCCCCCATAATACATTTACTCTAATATTGCCCCACCCTTACATTTACTCTAACATTGCCCCACCCACCACCCTATACATTTACTCTAATATTTCCCCACCCCCCACCCTATATTACATAACATATATATGTTATGTAATATCAAGACTATTCCAATACTCCATAGATTTATCTATATATATGTTATGTAATATCAAGACTATTCCAATACTCCATAGATTTATCTTCAAGACAATTTGTTATTGACAAGGGACTTATATAATTTTCCCTTACAATACTATATGTAATATATATTACATAACATATATATGTTATGTAATATATATTACATAACATATATATGTTATGTAATATCAAGACTATTCCAATACTCCATAGATTCATCTTCAAAACAATTTGTTATTGACAAGGGACTTATATAATTTTCCTTTACAATACTCTATCATTCCATAGGATCAACTCCATCTTCATCTTCCCTAAATTTAGGTATTTTTATTGGTTCCTAAGTTAACACTTGGGGGTCTATTCAAACCCCTTGACTCCAAACTCAAATATATTCTCAATAACTATCCCCAACTATTCCAAAAATTTCAAATGTATTATCTTATTTTCATATTTCTAATGGGTTTTGAATCACCTCAATTAGACCTTCAATAAAGACTTATTCCAATTTTGAGTTGGCATATCTTTCTAAGCCCTTATTTGGGCAATGTTATGCAAGTCAACTTTATACATGTTGTATCTCTAAAATTTCCTAGCAACTAAATCTGGAAATTTTACTTGTAATAACGTGATGTCTTCTCTACAATGAAAAAATTCTTAATAAATTTTGATATGTTAAGAAGTGTTATGTCATGTTTTCCGACATTTATTGTTTTAGAGTGAAGTTGTACAAATGGTATCTCTATCAATTTCATATTAAAAATTACAATTTTTTGAACTGTAATACATTATTGTGTCCTTTTTCTAAAAGTACCATTCTCACTTCACTTAGACCATGAAAGGTTTATACATTTCTAAATTATCAACCTTTACAACTTTTATTTTAAATTTTAGGACTAAACAAAAGTACTAACTTGTATGGACTATACCTCCAAAATCGTTATGCCTTTCTTGTTGAATTTGGAATAGATATAGTTATGTATGGCCACTTTATGATCCTTGAAGTATCACTTGATTTGAAGTTCCCTATAAAAATTTATAGAGAAAATCATACAATGTGTTGTTCAAAGTGCACAAACGAAGAATCAACCACTCCAATACCAAATATTATAAAGCCAATATTTAAAATAGTATGATAAATATGCATATAAACAATTTATACCAAATATGAATATGGAGCAAAACTCCTACAATGATAATAATTGTGGTTTTACACAATAACTCCTTATAATACATTAGGAGAACCACTCCCTAAGACTCAAGTACATTCATATATTTAAATGATAACTCCATGTATACAATTCTCTCTCTCTCTCTCTCTCTCTCTCTCTCTCTATATATATATATATATATATATATATTCTCACCCATTGCATATGTGGGTCTCTTATTAGATCAACCCCTATTACATATACATTAACTCTATATATACCTCCATTAAAATAATAACAAACATATTAATGTTGAATATTTGAAACCAAGACTAATATATTGTTTACATAATTTAAAGAGAGACAACAAAACCAAAAGAAATTAAAAACTACAACATCATTCAATATCAACAAATATGAAGAAAATAACAATTACAAATGTATTATCTTAACTTGTTATTATCCAATAGGAGTTCGCCAAGTGATACAAATACTAGTGTCAAAACCATATCCAAGACAAATTACTTTGGTGAGATGCAAAGCAAAATTACCATTATTCTTCTACCCACTCTAAGTTGAGTGCATTTGAGCATCCAATATATGGTTTAATGGGGTACCACTAATCCCTTATATAAGAAGAAAGTTAGAAATATATAAGGATGATTATCCTTTAGTTAAGACACATGTAAGATGGAGCTCTTAGAAACGTAATGGCACCTTTAGAAGTAAACTCTAACTATGCATATCTAAATAATACAACTTACTACTTATTCAATACAAGAAAATAAATCACACTCAATTCACACATGTAGAGATTGCATTAACAATTCATTTAACATGTACTTAATAATATTAAACTATGAAAAAACTCTTTGAACCTCATGATAATCCATTGGAAAGTAAAGGAACTTTATATATGGAAGCTCATATAAGAATTAAAATATCTCAAGACATATCCACCATTAATTACATCCTCATGAGAACACATTATATTAGGAAATGTCAAATAATTAGCTCACATGGAATTAAACATAGGCATAAAGTTTAGAGATGGGAAATCATGGTCGATTCAAACATAGACAAATTATGAAAGTTCTCCTTCTCTATGCAAAAATAGATCCTTTCCAAAGTATGGATGCGCTAAAAGTAATGAATCAGTAAAGGTCCCATAGAGGTTAAGAGAGAAATTACATTCACCACAAGATGCTCGATAAAAATGAATTATAGGGAGAAATTGAGAAAGTAAGTTTAACAATGATGAGTAAACAACATCAAAGATTACAATACTCCCAACTTCAATATCCTTTAATTTATTTTCTATAATTTTTTAATTTGAAGAATAAATTAGACAATTTTGTCCTTCTTTTCCTAAAGGGGGAGAGAAATGCATAAGGGAGAAAAACAAAAGAATGTCTAGAGATAGTAGATAGATATGTGAGAAAGGAAAGAATGAGGAAAGGAGAGTGTGAGATTCACAAGAAAAACATTGTTGAATAATGTTAAGAGCCCTTTCTTTCTTTGTATCTTCTTCATACTATATTATATTATAGTTTCTTTCAGTTAATTCTTGTGTATTTTATGGAAAAAAAAAACACTGTTCTATTTATTGGTGTTTCTTCAAGTAGTTAAGGATCTAAGATGGATGAACTTGAAATATTTTTATCATTAGAATATTTTTACAAGTGTTAGGGTGAATCATGAAGTGTAATTATTAAACTATTATAACTTTTCATTTAAGTCAATTACATATTAAAACAATAATATTTCATTATTTTTTGGTTTATGGAATTTGCACCCATACCTCTTTTTGGTAGAGTAAAATGTTGTCTCCTCTATAGGTTGCCATTTGACTCAAGATAATCATGGCACTTAACCCTCTATATGATTTTATCTTCCCCCTTTATTAATTCACAAAAGGGTCTTGTTGTGTTCATTTCGTCACTTGGGTGAGCAAAACAAGAGCACTTGCATGCCTAGTTGGGCCTACTAGACAAGACAAAGGTTAGTGCATGGGTTAAACAAACTAAGCACATGAAATAAAGAAGTAAACAAACTAAAACAACCAAGGAAATAAAACTAGAATGCATAAGAAACTTTTAGAACCATAAACAATCAACCAATGACCAAGCTTATGCCACCAATGGATAACTATATTAGTTGGCAAAACACCGTAAAGAAAATGAGGACTTATGAGTCCCCTCTTTCTCCTTGGGAGGGCTCTTGAGTTCCTTAATGGAGATGTATTCTTACAATGGAAGAAAAATGGCAAATGATGAAGAAAGCCAATGCTTATTCCCTCAAGAGGTGAGTGGAATGGCCTGTTGGAATGATGCTAGAATGTTCTTAGGAGAAAAGAGGATTCTTAAGGGAGAATTGAGGAAGCATAACAATACTATGAAGATATTGGTTTCTTATTGCACCCATGGCCTCCTTTTATAGCATTTATTCAAGGCAATATTTAACTGGTTCTTAGTGTAAACAAGGGGCCCTTTAGGGCACCCTTTGGTCCTTGACCAACCCCCCATTCGGATTTAGCTCAGATCTGAAGGTCAAATCAAGTTGGGAGTTGGTCCATAAGTGGTTGAGGGGCTGACAAGAACCATAAATGCATTGTTCATAGGAGTGCGCGGATTTTCTCGTACACAGTCGTGCATTGTGCGCTCTACAGGCTTCTTTGGCCCGCGCATTGTGCACGCGCTTCCTTTAGTGAGTTTGTGCATGTCAATTTTTGCCCAATTGTATAGTTTTTTCCTTTTCAAATGCATTTTGCTATTGCAAGTGAACTAATAGTTGTTTGGCATTGTTGTATTTTTGTAATCATTTGCGTGCAATGTTGTGGACGAAATTTCAATGATAACAAATGCCCCATCATGTGTGAGGTTAGGAGCATACGTATAGCCGAAATGCATCAATGTTTCTTCTACTGAGAGTGTCATTATAATGAAGAGTGTTGATAGGAACTATAAGAGCAATCCATCGAAGGGAGAGGGGAAACTGTGGGACCCAAAACTTTCTCTAGGGAGAAAAAAAGAAAATATGTATACAAATGAGGCGGGCATGCCCCATGCTCATGTCATGCTCATGTCATGTAACTCAAAATGTAAGATAGTAATTGAAGTTGTATGCTGATGTAGATAAATGCAGCGCCCTCCGGGGCAGTTTGATAATGACAGATGAAAATTTTGAATGGTAAACATACTCTGAAAAGAGGCAAGAACGCCTGTAAGAAGTGTCGATGACTCGTAGGCATTGATGGCATAACAAATTCAGAGGTCTTCGACTGGTATAAAAACAACTGCAATAGTCACATAGTAAGACCCATCGTAACATGATATTTTGTTGAAGTCGAATGTTATGGGGGTCAACGGAATTAGAGATCAATGATGGTTCTCTCTGTGTCGTCTGAGACTCCTCATTGTAAAGGTAATGAGAGTCAAGATATTGTCGCCCTTCTGGAAACTGTGCTAATGTCAACAGAAAGGGAGACGTGACTCCAAGAAGCAAAGGGCTTCATGAAATCCACGGAGATAAGATCAAGAACGGATAGGGAACATGAACGAAGTCAATATGTGGTGAGACTCAATAATGCCCTTGGTTGGGGGTATGTTTGAAGGATGATTGGCAGCAACCCTAAAATTGTATCTAGTGTCAAGGGGACAACTAGACATGGGGTTAAATTGTGCCAGAGGTGTGATAAAGTGGACAAACTCATAGATCAGGGGTACATGGAATGTGGGATACTTGGGGTTTATGAACGATGTCAAAATGAGCAAAGGAGAGCGGATGCCCCAACCAAGGGCGACATGGTTGCATTTCCAAGAAAAGAAGGTCGTCAAGGGTGATGACAAAAAGATAAGTAAATGCTGAAAATAAAGGATTTTTACAATCACTAAATAGAGAATAATTTGGGATGAGTATACAAATACAGAAATGGGTGCCCCAATGCAAGATGGCTTGGCCTATGAGGTCACAAGTTACGAAGAGAACTGGTGGAGGGTAGGGGGCCCATGGGTGGGTTTCTATATGAGGGAAATAAATGGAGGACAATCTGTAGATGGGAAAACTGATTGTGGATGAAATGGAAGGTTAATGATACTGCAAAGGTACAGTTAGATAAAACTAAGATGAGATAGCCTAGGAGTCCATTGGGAAATCTATCAACATGATGAGAAGAAATATGTGGCTTATTCTCGAGAATGCATAAGACTATCAAGACTCCCATCCCTAGGGGGTAAAAGCAGCATGAGTGTCAAATTACCAAGGGGAACTATGAATGGGACAACTCATGTGGGGAGGAGTGCTACTGGGTGGCAGTACCAACATGTAACAGAGGTGATGCTATTGCAGAGCCTGATGTAGGGACCCTAAAGGTGAATGCCAGAGGGTGTGATTGGGAGATGCAATTGATATTCAGAGGGAATGATTACATGCTAGTGTCGAACATATACCTGAAGGGGTTGCGCTGGTTGTGATGACCAAGTACCTGCACACATTAAAACTGAATACCCGACATGACAATATCTGATGAGAAAGAACATATAATAGTTATTTGATAATGTTGAACATGAGCATGCATGTGAGAAAAATGTTCCCCTGGGGTCGAGTGCAGATCACCTGGGGAATGTGACTGTGTAGATGGCGAGACCCTGATCCCGTAGCTGAGGATGGATTGGGAAATAGAGGCTCTGGGATCTTGTAACTAAATGTGGAAGTTTGGAAAAAGGGACTATATATGGTTGGTGGGCCCACAATGCCACCTCATTTGTATTCACTGCTATAGTGAATTGACGAGAGTATTTGGAGGAGTTTCAGAGATTACAGGAGCTCGAGCCAACTGATCCAGGAGTTGCGAGAGTCAGGTTAGTGGTCCCATCCTCCTGCACAGTATGCATTTTCTAGTTTTTGGGTAGGGGTCGTACAGATGGATGTACAAGGGTAGGTTTAAGGGTGGGCCCACTAATGCGCGTGAGAAGGAAGGATACTCGCACTCAGATGTGCTGGTATAATTCCATCTCTCGCGCATAATGTGAGGTTATGCTGGACACAACCATGCATAGGGGGGCGTGGGAGGGAAAAACAAGCACGCATGAGATGCGTGCCTCTTAGAATTATAGCTGCGTAGTTTTTTCTCAGACAGTTGTGCATTAGTGCGCAACTGTGTAGAGAACAGGTGTGCATGTGTGCACACTTGTTGGCGTGACAGCTGCGCATGTTTCTCCAACAGTTGTGCATTAATGCACAGCTGTGCAAAGAATAGGTGTGCATATGTGAACACCTATGGGGGTGAAATCCGTGCACTGGAGGCGAAGCTAATGGTGGTTGAAATTTTGAATTTTTTGGTATTTTTGATGAATGATGAGGGATGACCAAGTGTTTTTATGTTGATGCAGGTGATCAGCTTGTGATAGGAGATTCATCATGCCAGTCCACTAGAGGGAGTGAGACTGGGAGTGCCTCTGGGAGGCGGTGAGAGAGCAGTCTGGTGTACAGAGACACTTGGAACCCTGTGGGCTGCTCAAGATCTTCGATTTCCCTTTGACATGGTCGTAGGAGTTCCTTCTTCAGTATTTGATATCAATTTGGAGCGTTGATCTACAATGCTTCATTGTGAGGGGGTAGCAGTTGACACTCTCAGCTGTTGAGGATGTATATTTTTTGACGGGGTTCCCCTTCCAGGGAATGGCCCTGCCTGCTGACCCCCAGCTGTCGAGGGATGTGAGACTGATAGACTTGGCATGACGCTACTGCTTGGGGCTGAACCTGATGTTGGGTTCGTTTATCCGTATTGAGGCGATGGACGATCTTTTGTCTCAGTGCATTGCAACCATGGTTGTGAGGATCTATGGATCTTTGGCGACTCAGCGGATCATGGGTGGTCAGTTGAGGATTGTAGAGAGAGTCCTAAATAGGGACTTTTTTGCCTAGGGGTTGATGTTGCACTCTAAGATGATGGGGCAGATTCACCGGTGTCAAACCACCGACTCCGGTTATTTTTCATTTGGGTCCATCCTGGTGGCATGGTTTCTGGAGAGGGTGCCTATGTTGCGCCCGAGGATTTTGATGTCGCCTGCAGGGATGCAAGAGCTACGATTGATGCAGTGGGCCCAGATTTTGGCACATCATGGAGGGGGAGAGGGTGGCCACTACTTTACGACCACGGTGGCATGTGTGTGGCATCATATGCCACAGGTTATACTCTGGTATCCATACGGTGCGATGGACTACCGGCACGACCCCGCCATGGAGTTGCCTCCTGGAGAGATATGGGACCCGAGAGGTATGTTTGCGCATTTTTGTTTTGTGAACTTTGTTAACAACATCGACCTATCTGTTGAACTAAGGGTAGTATGGGGAGGCAAACTCATGGGAGAAGCCTAACTTTGAGGAGAGTTCTGTGAAGATCGTTCTCAAAGTGTTTACGTGATCGGATACTAATTGTAGTGGAATTCTGAAACATGTAATTACATGGTTGAAGAAAAAACGCGTTGTTGTGTCAGTGGTATTGTTGAAGGTAAGCATGGCTTCGATCCATTTGGTAAAGTAATATATTGCCACGACGATGTACTTGTGTCCATTACTAGATGGAGGATTGCAAGTCATGAAGTCTATGCCCCATTTGCAGAAGGGGTCGGCGATGATGACTAGATGTAGAAGAGCGGGTGGCGCCCGTGCTTTGTTTGCATAGAGCTAGCATTTGTCACATCGCTTGACAGCGTGGATGTAGTCATGAAATAGTATGGGCCAAAAGTATCTTGCTTGAATGATTTTTTGGGCGATGGAGATACCTGAGAGGTGACCACCACAAGTGCCGCTATGGAAATCATTCAAGACTTTGTCTACTTCATCGATGGTCAGACATCGGCGAAGTATGGTGTCGACCCCACGGTGGTACAAGACATCATTGATGAGGAGGTACCGAGGGGTCTGATGGAGAATGCGTCGATGATCATCTCGAGAGAGATGAGACCCAAAATTTTGTGTCTGAAGGTAGACGAGAAGGTCGCCATACCAGGGGTCATCTGAGGGGATGAAGAAGAGGTGTTCGTCGGGAAAATCCGTATTGATGGGTGAATCTTTAGTGTCTGAGGGAAACGTCGTGATGAGTTCGACGAGAACAAGTGATTTCTTTCTTTTGGCAGTTGATAACTCTAGGTTGTATTCCTAAAGGATGAGGATCCATCAGGCAATTTTTTCATTAATCTGTCATCGACCAAGCAAGTATTGCATGGGGTTAGAATCTGCTACGACTTTGGTAGTGCGAAGCAGGATATAGTGACGTAGTTTCTGAACTATGAGGGCTAGTTTCTCATCATGATTGTATTTTAGGGGTGGTCCTGAAAGATTTTTACTGATGTAGTAAATGACATGTTCCCGCCCATCATCTCCCAGTTGAATGAGGACTCCTACTATTGAGACGGCTGAGGCAGATAAGTAGAGGATGTAGTTGCGATCATAGTCTGGAGGAATAATCAAAGGGGCATTAGATAGGGCCTCTTTTAAATCATCAAAAGTAGTTTGAGCATGTTTGTCCCATCGAAATGGGATATCATGACGTAGTAAGCAGAGGAAACCGTGCACGCAAGTGGCGTAATCTAGGACAAAGTGACGTAAAAAGTTGGCTCTGCCTTGTAGGCTCTGAAGTTGGCACAAATTCCTAGGTGGTGGAATTTATGTGATAGCTTTCACCTTGAGTGGGTCCACTGTGATGTCGTGCTGGGAGACAATGAACCCAAGAAGGCGTCTTGTGGTGACGCAAAATACACCCTTAACGGGGTTAAAGCGGATATTGTATTGGCAACATCATTGAAAGACGATGCATAAGTCATCTAAATGTTGCATTCGTTTCTTGGATTGAGTAGTGAGGTCGTCCAAGTAAGCGAGGATGATGCGAGCAAGATCATGGAAAACATAAGTCATGGCCCGTTGAAACGTAGCACCTTCTTTTTTTAGTCCAAAAGGCATGACGCAATAAGAAAAAGTACCCCATGGGGTAGTAAAATCAGTTTTATACTGATTTGATGGATGGATTTGGATGTGATTGTAGCCGAAGAACCCATCCATGAAGGATAATGCCTCGTGGCCAGCACATTCATTGATAATTTGGTCGATGAAAGGGGTTGGGAAGTTGTCTTTCGGACAAGCATGGTTGAGATCATGAAAGTTAGTGCAGACGCGAATAGTGCCCTATTTTTTGTTAATGGGGACAGGGTTGTAAACCCATGAGGTATACGCAATGGGGTAAATGAACCCAGCAACACGTAACTTGTCAATTTCAGCTTTGATTGCCGCATCTTTAGATGGGTGAAGTGGGTGCTTATTTTGACGGACTGGGGTGACATTTGGCCATGTGTTTATGCGATGTTCAACTATAGAAGGATTGAGGTCGGGCATCTCCATATATGGCCAGGAAAAAATATCTCGGTATTCCTGAAAGAGAGATTTGTGAGATGTGAGTTCTTCAAGGGAGCATGCGATGCCAATGGTGATTTCTTATATGATACTCGATTTGATGGAAATGTCGATCTTGACGGTGGGGAAGATATTGGCCATGTTGCCTTCTTCAAAAGCATCTGGGGCAAGGATAAGGTTGTTGAACCAGTCTATATTACCTGATGGAATAAAATCCTTGGTTTCAATTGCACATATGGAGGCTTGCCTAGGAGGGTTAAAGTCTTCCTGTGAGAGAAAAAGAGCTCGATGATGGAGCGCATTCCATGGGCAATCAGGGGTAGTGAGTTCCTCCAAGATATCTTCATCGCAGTGAAAAATGAGAGAATACAAGGGATCCGCGGAGGTGACATGAGTGACGATCACAATGTGATTGTACTCAAGTGGTGAAGACATAGAGGGGGTATCGCAAGCATGTCATGATGGCTCGCTTGACATAAACCAAATGTACAGACACTGTGGGGGATGAACTGTGGTAGGGGGTAAGATTTCTTGTGGGAAATGAACTAGAGAATTGGGAGGATTTGGGGGAGTATCCTCAAACAGTCTATCTATGAACCATGGAGGGGTGGGAAGTGTTTTGGTTTAGGGGAGGTGATGTTGACAGTATCTAGAGAGGGTTGGACCCTTGGTGAGGCGGTCGAATGTGTTTGAATAAGGTTTGAATGATGACCTCGGTATGCCACAATAAAAGGACACCAGTATGTGAAGTGATCAAGTGAGTCACTAAGAGTGCAAGGGCATCTCATCTGTTCGAGGACTGAGGTAGAGACATAATGAATGTCAGTGATGTGTGTACCAGAAAGTGGTGGTGGAGGGGGTTCTTACTAAAAGTTTTGGCGTACTTTCGTTAGCGTCTGACAAAACTGAGGTAGAGCTAGGAAATGATGAGTGTAGTGGCCATATTCTGAACAGATGGCACAAGCAAATTTGGTTCGCACTGCTCGTAGTGGGGGACATTGTAATAGTACTAGATGTGCTTGGTGAAGCGGCGAGTGATGTGGTTGCTCGATGGATTTGGAACAGATTGTGTAAATCAAGAAGAGAAGGGCATCTATTAGTTGAGTGTCCCTCTCTTTTTCATACTACGCAAGGAGGTTGAACTCGAGGAGGAAGTGGAGTTATGGGCTCTTTCTTCTTTCGTCTGCCCCCAGCCATGGCAGTGGTGCTGGTGATTGGGGGTGAGGGTGGCATGTTTGGAGATAGTACTGGAATCTGCATCGGGATTCCCTTTAACTGAGGAGGGAGAGATGGTTGATGAACCATCACGGGTGGGTGTACATACCATACAGGGATGGTGAGCACCATGTTGGGAAGGGAAAGCATTGTGGCTACTTGAAAATATTATACTCTCAGTAGGGAATTTGAGTGATGGCTTGAGGAATTGTATCCCAAACCAGGATTTTCCCCTGGGGGAGGAGGAAATCAGGGATAAGTGGTGTAGTAGGGTTCTCAGGGAATCCTTGAGGTAAAGTTTCTTCAACTGGTGGGACGTCGAGTTGTGGAGAGGCCTCAGTGGGAAGAATGGTGTCTCTGGTGTCAGTTCCATTAGAAGATACGACACACACTTGTGYTGAAGGGTGTATAAGAGGTGGTGCTTCATGGTATACCCCTAGCAAGGATGGGTCCTTGAAAATTCTGGGGGCCATGTCAATGAGTGAGTAAGCATCGGAACTAGTGCAGACAAGATGCAAGATGTTATCGATGTTGGTAGAATGGTTAGGTTTGTAATGTGTAATTTGATCGATGGTGATGATTTTCCCGTTGTGGGGGAACATCATCATTCGAAACACAAAGGAGGCCATTGTTTTCATAGCGTACATGTAGCTACGTCCAATTGTAATCGAGAGGGGCGTCGATAACCTCAATGTCGATGAGGATGGTTTTTCCTTCGAGTTCGACAGGGACATTTTGAAAGAGCCCTTCAGGGGAGGATGGTTGACCATCATAGGCTCTCAAAGTGATGGAGGATGGTACTAGCTTAGGGGAGTCAAGTTTTTTCCATGCAGTTTTGGACATCATGCATGTGGATGCACCTTAATCAATGATACACCGATGAACCGTGATGTTTTGAATCTTGACTGGTATCTGGAAAGTTACCAGAGTGGAGAGATGAGGTTCTTCGCTATCTAGATAAAATGTGATGAGTATAGTACCAGCTCGATCGACTGCCCCCATGGCGAAAAGTAAGGATTTTCGTTTAGTTTGATAGGTTTGGAGGACCTCTAATACAAACATCGTTGCAGGATATTGCGCCAAGTCATCAACCAGACTGTAATTGTGTGTTGCCCTAGCCTGAGGGTTATTGACATTCCGTCGTAATGGAATGTGAGGGATACAAATGGTAGGTTAAATGTTAGGGTGTGGAATCATCAAGGGTTGTTTGGCTGTAGCTGGAGTTGCTTCTGAAGTGGTGGGAGTAGATTCAGGGGGTGTGTTGTATTGATGACTATGCATTTGTATAATAATTTCTTCTTCGCTAGTGAGGAGGATGTTACGATCCTCCAGATTTCAAGGGTGGATGGGCCCTGGGTTTTGATATTGTCCCATTGGTGGTGGGGCAGGATGTACCTCTTGTTGGGTATTCATCACACCCTTGTGTGGAATAGGGTTTGCAACATGGTCGGGGGTGGTTGTTGCAAATACTATTATGAGGCCTGTTGAGGGGCAGGCGGTGCTGGAGGTTGTGGCATGTTAATGGATTGTTTCATCCATTTAAAGTCAGAAATTTGGGGGAAATGGTGAGTATAATGTCCATGTTCACCGCAAAGAGCACAAGGGAAGTTTGTCCGAAGATTTTTGTTGTTGTTGTTCCTCCATTAGTGTTTGTTTTTATTGTCCCCTTGGGGGTTCTGGTTACCCTGATTCTGGTTGCCCCCAACAGGTTGGTTTTTTTGGGGGTTATTTCCCCCTGGTCTCGGGTTATTATTGTTTCATTTTTTTCCTTTCTTCTTGGCAGTATTCAACTAATGGGACGGATTTTCTGTATTCAACTATTCAAAAGTATGAAGTTTTTGAATGGGAGAGGGATGAACAAAGTTAACGTCGATATGTGGTTGTCCATGTGGAGGAGCAACTGGCTGTGGAGGACCAGGAAATGGAAAATAAAAAATTTTTTGTGGCAACGATCTGTAGGGCACATAGGAAGGTGAAGCGCTTTCACTAGTGCCTAGGTTATATGTTGAGGTAGAAGGGGAACCTAAACTTGGTTGAGAGGTCAAGCACATGATGGGTGCCAGCGAGGGTCCACTCATGGGTGGAGGGGGAGAAATAGGATATGGTTGTTGGTAAGGGGGAGGAGGGTAATAATATGGCCCTCCATATGGTTTAGGATATGGGGGTGCACCATATATAGGTGGTGGTTGGATGTATGGGTTGTGGTGTGGTGTGGTACCAGTCAACCCATCTGCAGTGTGAGACCTGCCAGGTTTGTCCTGGCCAAATGGTACGAGTCTAGGTGCATCAAGTAATATTGTGTATAAGTAACCCAACTGAGCATAGATGATGTCGAAATGTTGAGCCTTGTTGATGGCTTCCTCTTTAGATTGGGGGAAGGTGGATTCCACATATTTGGAAAGTATAGAGATGAGTGATTCTAGAAATCAATCGAGACGTTGTTCTTTGGTGGTTTCTTCTTTACATAAACTACGTCGCCGACGCCATTCATGGATGTGGTCGGCAATATGCATAATTGAGGTTTGTTTTCACTTGGAGAGCAGTTCTAAACCAGTGTCATAACGAACTAGTAGTTGGAAAAAGGCCAAAAAGGCTTTGGCCAAGGATTCAAAAGTCACATGGGACCCTAATTTTTCGTCCACATACCATTTGGCAGATGGACTAGTCAGTGTTCTTTGAAATAACCTTAAGTGGATGGATTCATCCATGATGTTGTTTGAACAACACCATAAGTGGAAGGTCATAACATGGTTGGTGGGATCTTCCCCAGGTTTTCCTTCAAATTTTTGAATATCTGAAGGTAGCTTGGTAGGCATATTGGGACATGTGGGGTCATGTAGAATGGGATCATTCGTGAGTTTAGTAAAATCAGGAATGTTGAGAGACACCAAGTATGGCATGGGGGGATTTGTTGGGGGAGTAGCTCTAGCCATGGTGTGAGTAGGTAGTGGACCGGGGGTTTGGTGGGGTTGTAGTTCTCCCTTGAGATGAAGTTTTCCCCCTACCTCCTTGTGAAGGAGAGCTAGTGGATGGATGGCCTTGGGAATGGGACCCAAGTAAAGTGGAACCAAGCAGAGTTGATCCCAAAATACTGGCACTCACAGGGGTGTGAGATGGTGGATTTAGTGAGTTGGCAAGACTAGGAACTCCTAGAATAGGAGGGATATTCTGCAAGCGTCTGGAATGAAGGGGATTATGTGGGTCCCCTATGATGTCCGACTAGCAAAGTGAATGTGTGCAAATGGTGATGAGAGAAATAAATGAACAAGAGACTTATATAATTTGGATATTCACAATATAACTCACAATTGCATGTAATCAAATGAGCATCATACATAAATCAACTGTAAATAAGCATACATGTGGGTAGGTGGATTTTTTCAGTGTCAGGGAACAAATAAAGAAAATGCTCGTGTCCTAAAAAGATGTATCGTCCTTCCTCTCAAATAGCACTGAACCTTCCAAGAGTACTCAATAATGGAGTCTGAAGCCAACAGAAGAGGAACTAGTGAAGGATGAAATAAGCAATTATAATGAGGGGTAGAGGGTGCATATCCCGAAATATCTGGCGATATTTCCCAATAGCCACACAAAACTTGATCAAGGTGCAATTGCAGCCCACAATTTCTACCTAGGTAGATGTCCTAAATTTGGCCACTAGGTACCTCGATCAAAGTGCGACATTTAGATTTTTGGCCTCAGAAATGGGTCACGGGATGGATTCCTACCAAGAGTTGGGTGACTCAAGGGGGGATGCAAAGAACAACCGGACCTCGGCCTTCAACCCTTCACGGGTATCTCCATGCCTTATGGTGTAGGAACACTTGACTTGGAGGATTTTAAAGTTCCCTATTTTTCAACTTCTAATGTTTGAAAATGTGAGAACCAGATAATGGGCGGTTATTTGGATGCCTACCCCCGAGATCCTACCTAGACTAAAAGAATTATTTTGGCACCTTCTGTGGAGGAAAACTTAGTGACTTTTTAGAAAAAAAAATTAGATGTGGTGGGCTGAGAGATTGGGGATTTGAACCAATCTCTTTTGAATTAAGTGGGTTTGAATAATTTCTTCAAGAAATAGTGGGACGTTTTGGAATTCCTTTGGAGAAAACCTACTTCAACCTCCACAATTCAAGATGGAAATTATGTGAGTGAGGAATGACTTTGTGTGCGAGCAAGTGATGAAATGTGCCAAATTTTAATAAGTTAGGTGTGAATTTGCAACATGTGGACTTCCTGTGGTCCTTACAAATCTTTGTTACCTATCTTACTAAGTGTCATTGGTACAACCTTGCGGAATTTTAAAATCCCTAAAGAACTAGCATGTGTACATATGGGTCCTTACCAATCCTTTAAACTCCCTAATGTTGTTTACAATAAGAAATCTTGAAAAACTATCCTAGATTGCAAGCATGTGGGCATGTATGGGCATGTTACTTTGATCTTTAAACTCTCCTATTGATGTAAACTAAGAAAGCAATTTCAAGAAACTATCCTAAGTTTGCAATATGTGGGCATGTATGGTTCCTTTACAAATTTAACATGATTTCAAAAAGAAACTAAGAGGATCCCTAGGGGGGCTTTTTCCTCTCCTAAATATTTTTGTTAAGGGAGATGAAATTTCCCCTTAACCACCTTTTTGATTCTCAAGATCGCTCTATGGTGCGAGAGAAGAGCATACCCAATTATCAAAGTTGATTTATGGTCCCAATGCAAGTGTTTTTATATGTGATAGCAATAATCTCAACTTAAATTTTACAAACCAAACAAGCCATCCATGTGGCAACCAAAGAAAAAGAGGAGAATATATGGTTCTTTTTACCCCCTGAGTGCATATGTTTAGCTAACCTTTCATATGGGAAATTAGTCTAAGTGGAGTGCATTTACAAATTGCATGAAAGAAATATTTTGAAGGATAGGGGCCTTCAAATCATCACAAAAACCCTTACAATTTTGAAACTCTGGAAATGTGTGTGGGTTACAGTTCTGACAGAGGCACAATGGGCGCACAGTGCGCAAAATGCACAGAGAACAAAAGCCTTTTGGGCACACAGTGTGTAGAATTTGCAAAGAACATAAGTCTTTTGGGTGCATAGTACGTTGAGTGCGCGTCTGTGGGCTGAAATACCCGTGCACGTTCTGATACGCGTCGAGGGTGGGATTTTGAATGAAATTATCCTCCTCCAACTCAAAATATAACTTTTGACAGGTAAGGCTAGGCTGGTTTTGGTACCTACAAGACAAATGGATTAAAAGGAAGTGCTCTCTAAGCCCAAATAAGGTGGAAATTGATACCTTTCCCTAGTATGGTCGCCAATCTATTATGTCTGTTTCGTCACTTGGGTGAGCAAAACAAGGGCACTTGCATGCCTAGTTGGGCCTGCTAGACAAGACAAAGGTTAGTGCATGGGTTAAACAAGCCAAGCACATGAAATAAATAAGTAAACAAACTAAAACAACTAAGGAAATAAAACTAGAATGCATAAGAAACTTTTAGAACCATAAACAATCAACCAATGATCAAGATTATGCCACCAATGGATAACTATATTAGTTGGCAAAACATCGTAGAGAAAAATGAGGACTTATGAGTCCCCTCTTCCTCCTTGGGAGGGCTCTCGAGTTCCCTAATGGAGAGCTCTTCTTACAATGGAAGAAAAATGGAAAACGATGAAGAAAATCAATGCCTATTCCCTCAAGAGGTGAGTGGAATGGCCTATTGGAATGATGCTAGAATTCTCTTAGGAGAAAACAGGATTCTGAAGGGAGAATTGAGGCAGCATAACAATACTATGAAGATCTTGGTTTCTTAATGCACCCATGTCCTCCTTTTATAGCAATTCTTCAAGGCAATATTCAACTGGTTCTTAGTGTGAACAAGAGGCCCTTTAGGGCACCCTTTGGTCCTTGACCAGCCTCCCATTTGGATTTAGCTCAGATCTGAAGGTCAAATCAAGTTGGGAGTTGGTCCATAAGTGGTTGAGGGGCCGACAAGAACCATACATGCATCGTTCATAGAAGTGTGTGTCTTTTCTCGTACACAGTCGTGCATTGTGCACTCTACGTGCTTCTTTGGCCCGCACACTTCCTTTAGTGAGTTTGTGCATGTCAATTTTTTCCCAATTGTATAGTTTTTGCCTTTTGAAATGCATTTTGGTGCTGCAGGTGAACTAATAGTTGTTTGGCATTGTTGTATTTCTGTAATCATTTGCGTGCAATGTTGCGGACGAAATTTTAGTGATAATAGGTCTGACCAATTGGAACCCATTTAATTTGAAGAGAGACTGGACACCATGCTACCTTAGAGGGTTTCGTAGGACCTCAAATACTTAAATTATTCATATATATTATCTTTGAGCATAATAAATTTGAAATGCATTACCACATGAAAAAACAATAATTTCATTCAAATGAGTGAGATATTATGTATTTATGGGCTTTGCTTAGTTCCACTAACCAATAATTTGATCAAATATAAAATAACCTTTCAACCTCCTAATGCATGGCTACGAATGCACAAAAGGAAGTTGGGAAATGAGGTGGTTACAAAAATATAGATCCCTCTTAGAGATGAAGTGTATAAGATAATACTAGAACTAGAGGGCATCCTTGAAGTGAAAATCATAAAGTACAATATCAAATGGAGGGGTCTTCATAAGTGGAAGTCACTTATGAGTTTAGAAGAAATTTTGTAAAAACACTGAAATTTGCAAATGTTGCAGGGAATCCATCAAGACACTAAATAGGAAAATAAAAAAGAGAGAAAATTGTTGGATTACTGAGAGAGGGGATGAATTAGTAATAGATCAATTGTTATCATTTTTACCACAATATGTAAGTTTTATTTATCTTTATGATCAATGTAACATTACCATCCAATAAGTGTAGAGTAAATCAACCATAAACAATGATCAATCACACACATGCATAGTACACCAATATTTTTATGTGGAAACCCAATGTAGGAGAAAACCACATAATTATTTTCCGTATATGTATTTAAGAATTACATTCATTAGAAGCACCAACTTCCTTTGTTCTCCAGTTGCAACTGGAAGGAGGCTCTGACCCCGTATATTTTCATGCTACAACCTAAGGGAAGCTCCAACTCCCCAATTCTCTGGCTACAACTAGAAGGAGGCTACAACCCCCTGTGTTCTTTGGCTACAACCACCTATCCTTGCCCCATCCTGCCACCCTGAAGTTTAAGTAAGATTATGAAACCACTGTCATATTGTCACTGTGAGATATATTGTTGTAAACATGTACCAATCTGAGCCAACAACCTGTAACTAACTTCTATCATTGTCTTGTAACCAACATGTACTTGTACCCATCCTGTACCAATTAAAACCCAACAGGTACGTGACCTATATGTGTTTCAGCATACGTATGTACACACTTTTTATGTACTGCAACTCATATGTGTATGTGGCTTTTCTATATTGCATCATGCATATGCCTTCTGAAAGCTAGGGTTTTACACTTTCATTGAAACTCAAACACTCTGCTACCTCTTCTCAACTCAACCTGAAACCTGTCACTGTGTCCAGCCTATAGTTGTGCCATGTGCATACATCCTCATACATACCCCTTAACCAAGTGTATCTATATCTCTCTAGTCATGTGCCATATGAGTATAATCATGAACACGTATAATAACCCTCACATGGTCTAGACATCAAATCATTTATGATATACGGCATCTCAATACATCAACCACTTCAAAAATACAAGCTCTCAACCATGTACCACAAAAACCCTTAACCATATGCTAAGAAATACAAGATGTGCCTCAACACTAACAAGATGTATCAATGATAAATATTGATTATACCAGCACTATATTTCTGTAGATCTAACTTATACAAAAATTCCATGAAGCCAATAATCTCTCTAGGGAAAATCCTCAAACCCCCATAACCATTTCTCATGTAGAAAACAAAATCCAACTACTCATTAAAATAAGACATACCTTTTGAACCAGTAGATAGATTTGATGTACTTGATCACTGTAGACCTTCATGGGAGCTTGCTTTCAGACTCTAGAGACCTGGAATCTTCATCTTCTCAATTTTTTATGGATTTACCCTCATGTACACTCCCTATTATACTATTATCCTATGTACATACACACCCTATTACACTGTTAGCCCGTGTATATCTCGGAAACTAGGGTTTTTTCAGTATTTTTGAAACTCTTAAACTTTCGCCATCAACCCTTTGTGCTACCTTAGACTTGCGCAACTTCAGATGTATCAATGAGCACTTGCAATAAACCTTACAAAATAATAGATATTTAATGTGCTCAATAGGTGCTAATAGGAGAGCCTTGCTCTCTTATTTATACTTCCATGTAGCTTCCCCAAGGGGTTACCTTCTAACCAACTTAACCCAATTTTCTCCTTTTAGGGCTAACCCACTTCTAACCACTTGTCCACTTCTAACCCACTTTGCTACAAATAGTAAATTCTCCACTTCTAGTTGCAACTAATTTATTTTTAATTATTTTCTTATTGCAACAACTTAACCCATGATCAACTCCTAGTTTCACTCACTTGACTTGTCAACTTCTTCTAGGAGCTTCTAGAATAATTTTGACTTCTTTGACTTCTAGATAACTCATTAGGGTTCTCCAACTTCAAAAGGCCATAACTCTCTAACCATGAGGAGTTATGTGGCATTCCACATATCACCGGAAATGACATGACATGTACTATCCATATAGAATAGTTTTACCTACAAATATACTAACCTTCATATTGTTATACATCAAACAAACTTAGATCCATTAACCATATTGTTGGGCTACTGGAATTTGCTACCAGACTTGCTTCAAGGGTTGACATCAATGACAACCAACCCAATTAATCAACAATATCCCCCTATGGAATTGATGGAAACACTCTGATGCAACACTAAAATCATATCGCTTATGCTCCCCCTATGACCATCACTCCCCTTGGAAACATGCCTCTATTCTCTCTCTCCAAGTATCTAACTATGTGTCTTGCATTTGGTGAATCTCTCCCCCCTTTGACATTAGTGGAAAAGGTAACTTCCTGTCTGGGGATGCTCCCCCTAACTTAATTGTTTTTGGGGATGCTCCCCCTAATTAAAATATTCCTGAACCTGCTCCCCCCCCCTGAAATTTCCTCTTGATGGTGCTTCCTCATGTAAATATAAAACATATAAGATAAGCATTCAAAAGAATTCGTTTTGGAGTAGAAATTACTCCAAGCCTCTGGCAAAGATACTCAAAATATTCCCTTGGAAGAGGTTTTGTGAAGATATATGTAACATGTTCTTTTGGTCCCACATATTCAACTCTGATGTTCTTCTATGCAACATGTTCCCATAGAAATGATACTTGATTGTAATGTGCTTCGTCTTGGAGTGAATCACTGGATTCTCTGAGATATTAATAGCGCTTGTATTATCACAATATATAGGAATGGGCTCATCATACTCAACTTGTATATCTGTCAAAGTTTGTTTCATCCATAGAACCTGTGTACAACATGTTGTTGCTGCAATATAATTTGCTTCAGTTGTAGACAATGATACTGATGATTGTTTTTTTCTTAGTCAAGATACTAGACACTCACCCAAGTAGAATGTCGCTCCACTGGTGTTTCATCGTTCATCAATGCAACCTACCCAATCTACATATGTGTAGGAAATAAGTGATAGATCCTTTCCTTTTGGATGCCATAATCCAAACTCTGATGTGCCCTTGAGATATCTGAAAATCCTCTTCATTGCTAGAACATGTGATTCCTTTGGTGCTTCTTGAAATTGTGCCACTTGTCCAACTGCCTGCATTACATATGGTCTGGATGTTGTCACATAAAGTAAGCTGCCAATGATTGACCTGTACTACCTCTGATCTGTAGCCTTTGAATCATCATCTTTGCTCAACTTGCAATTGGTTTGCATAGGAGTGTTAACCGGTTTGCAATCTTTCATTCCGAACCTTTTTAGCATTTCTCTGATATACTTAGTTTGAGAAATAAAAATGCCTTGGTTGCTGTGATATATCTGCAGACCCAGAAAGAAGGATAGTTCTCCAAGTAATGACATTTAAAATTCATTCCGCATATCCTTTGCAAATTTTTGGTTTAACCTATCATCATAAGTTCCAAAAATTATATCATCAACATAAAATTCAATTAATAAAATATTATATTGAGTTACCTTGATGTATAGGTTGATGTCTGCATTTCCTTTTCTAAACCTTGCTTGTTGTAGATATCTATCCAGTCTAGTGTACCATGCTCTAGAAGCCTATTTTATACCATACAAGGCCTTCTTCAACCTGCACACGAAATCTTTGTTCTCTGACAACTAAAATCCTTTTGGTTGTTCAATGTAGACTTCTTCTTCAAGTTCCCCATTCAGAAAGGTTGATTTCACGTCCATCTGGTACACTTTAATATTCTTGGAGCATGCATAAGCTAAGATCAATTGGATTGCTTCCATTCTGAAAAATGAGGAAAACGTCTCTTCAAAATCGATACCTTCAACATGTGTGTATCCTTTACATACCAATCTATCTTTGTTCCTGGTAACTTGTCCATCTTCATTCAATTTATTTCTGAAGACCCACTTTGTGCCAATCACATTCTTGTACCTTGGTCTTGGAACCTATTAGCAATATTTCTTGTAAGGGGGGTTAGAATGCAAAAGAATGGGTTAAAAACCCACTTGTCCTAAGTTCAGGGTGCTAATGCGCCCATGATTAAATGAAAATCAAGTTTGGACGGCAAGGATCGCGGCGCCCGGATCAACGGCGCAGATGCGATTCCGGACCCCCCCTGCCTTTCTACCTTTATGCGGGGGGGGCGTCCGGAATCCGGGACGCACCTCTTCAATGGCCCAGATCAGCGCGCCCGGATCAACGACGATAAAGACCATTCCGGACCCCCCCCCGCCTTTCTACCTTTAAGCGGGGGGGGGTCCGGAATCGAGGGTGCAGCTTTCCAACGACTCAAATCTTAGCGCCCGGATCAACGGCGCTTGTGCAATCCACATCATCCTCAGTTTCTCTGTGTTTAAGCGTGCGTGGGCCCTTCTCCCGTCATATCACCTTTCCAACCGCCGTTCTCCCGCTGCCATGTGTCATCCATCTACCTCTCCTCTATGGTCCGCGTGGTCTTCCTCCCTTCTCATCATTCACACACCATCTGCCACGCGTCTCCTCCCCTCCACATCAGCCTCCCATCAAAGTGTGTTCATCACAATCTACCCCCATGTAACCTCTCTCGTCCCCTCATTGCTTCTTGCTCCACTCCCCATTGTTCTAGCCCCATCACCCCATTCCCGTGTCCCACTGTCGGCGCTGGCCTCCACGCATATCTTTTGAGCCAATTAGTTATTCCAGGTGGTAGCGTGGGAGTCCCTCCACGTCCCGAAGGTGCCGAGTTGGTCGGGCCAGCCTCAATCCCGAAGAAGTAGTTATTGAAGCGGTTGGTGGTGGTTAGACATCGCCTCCGCCTTAATGGGAAAGCACGGCCATGAATTTAAGGCACGTCGATTCGCCGTTGGAACTGTCAAAGAATTAAGATTGCGTCTGACATAAGTTGCACGTTCTTTCAGATGTTGACTGTYARAAGCCATGCAAAYGCAAAGCTTTCAATGCAGTTTCTTGATTTCGTTGYTGTTGTTGTTGTTTTGAGTATATGAAGGCGTTTTCGCCATTTTTGTWTCTATCRATGGTAGAGCTAAGCTYTCGACTGTGTAGTTTYAGCGAAMATTCTGGTTTCCTGGTCATGTATCTGTGTTTGAGACTTCTTGGTTTATAACAAACAGTTCTCCCTTTTCCATCTTTGTTTTCATCTCATATCAGAGAGTTCATGGTYRAAGGATTCGGGTGGATTATTGCAATCTTGTTATGATAAAGGATTTGTTGTGACATTATTGTTTTCTCTGGTTTTTTTTTGTGTTTGAATATAAGAGGATCTTGTGTTTGAATGCTTTCTTCTTCAGTCTGTTACGAACCCGATATTTGTGGTAGACCTTCGCACTCTTCTCATGCAAGTCTTCCCCCTACTCACCCTTTATTTGCAACTCACTACTTGAATTTTATCAAGACCTCACTCACCCGTTCATGCATGCATGGTCTAGTTTCTAAGTTGAGACGATTGTTCTGAGTTTGCTTCCATTTGATCACCCCTTTCAAACAAATTGTGACATTAAACTGATGGGCGTCGGGCTCTGCTCCTGCAAGCAATCCGGGAGTGACTTCCGTCACCAACATTTCTGGCGCCGTTGCCGGGGACGAAGTTGAATATTTTCCCTGAGATTGAACGACAAAGATCAACTGATTCTGAAGGTGCATCAGATATCAGAACTTGAAGATTGCTACTGTGCACCTGGCGACTCCATTGTGATGACTCCACTGAGGAGAACCTGCATTATCAACTGTGGCTTCGAGAGGCAGACATACGAGGTCTAATCCACACTTGCCTTTAGCTACACCAGAAGCTAACGCGGAAGCAGTGCGCAGGAAGGGAAAAAGATCTGCAAAAGAAGTTTTCGTCGCTAAAACAGGTAATACGCCCTCCCCTTCTGTGAGAACTCCATTTTCTTATTCGCAGCTTCCTAGTCGTCCTTCTTCTGAAGTTTCCCGTCTTCTGAATTTCGGGAGTGTTCCTGCTGAGTTTTCTCCTCCTGGTTTGGTATCAGAAGGAGAGATCCTTGTCACTCCCCCCTCCCTTGAGGTCTTGCCTCAACACAGACCTCAACCTTCTGAAGGTTTCACCACCCCTCCTTTTATTGCTACTGCTGTACAGAGAGAAGCGTCTACACACTCAGGTCCCTTGGATTTCTCTCTGTTTTCTCCGTTGTCTCCTCCAAGAACCTCTTTTTCAACATCTCCCATCCATACTCCTTCTCCTCCGAGTTCTCCTTTACCCAATATCCCTATGGCTGGTGCTAATCCCCCTCCGAACAGAATGGATGCCATAGTTGCTGCCAGATATGCTCCTTTGATTCTCCCCCAGCCTCTGAACCCCCTCCCTGCTGGAGACTATTTGACGTACATGCCCAAGTTCAGTGGGGAGGGAGACATAACTTCTGAGGAGCACTTGGCTGCTTTTTACAGTTATGCAGACAACTTGAATATCGAGAGTGAAGATGTCTGGATGAGAGTCTTTGTCCAGAGCCTAGATGGAGAGGTGAGAAAATGGTTCCGAGAACTGGCCCCTGGATCTATTGCTGGCATTGAAGCCTTAGATAACGTTTTCCTGAGGTAGTGGGGGGACAGAAAAGATTATATCTATTACATGACAGAGTTTGGGTCTCTGAGGAAGACGGAAGGGGAGTCTGTCTCAGACTTCTCCAAAAGATTTAATAAGATGTACAACAAGATTCCTGCAGAGATTAAACCCTCAGAGGCCTCTGCTCAAATTTCCTATGCTAGCGCTTTTGACCCTGATTTCTGTCTCGTGTTAAGAGAAAGAAGAGCCACCTCTTTAGCTCAGATGCAAGATGCAGCTATAGAAGTGGAATCCAACATATTGGCAGCTGACAGGCTGAGAAACCAGACCGACATAGACAGAAGAAAGGAAAAGTCGGAAGCCTCAACTTCCGGCTCATCACTTCTCCACCCTCAAGTAAATGAGCTGACCCGAGTTATGAACCTCCTTAAAGAAGAGGTGGAAAGATTAAAGGTGGAAATGAAGCAAATGTACAAGGGCCCTCAGAACACCGAAAATAAAGGGGGTTTCAGGAGGCCAAATAATAATGATGCTCCCCCAACTATGCACAGAGAAAGAGGAAGAGACAGAGACGACCAAAGAATTCAGGCTCCCTTCCAGAACAATTTTGTGGTTGATGAAGAACAAGAGGAAGAAGATGAGCCTGAGCCAAAAATCCATAGTTTAGAAGTCACTCCCCCTTTCCCTCATCTGACCCAATAAACATACGAAGAGTCTCTCATGGATAGCCAGCTAAATAAATTGAGCAAAGGAGACAAAGCTTAAGGTTTGACAAAAGGGCAGCAGCACCTGATGTTCCTGAGTCATCCACTAAAGCAGAGAAGCCTGCTATTGAGATGGCAGATGCTCACAGAGGTAAGAAGGCCCAACCCCTCTCTCCCATTGTCCATAATCATGTTCCTGAAATTAGAGAAATCCCAAAGCCAATGTCTTCTTTCAATTTCGAACATGAGATTCAAAAGATCAGAATTCTTGTGCCACTCACTGAGTTAATTAAACATGGGGAATTCAAAAAACGCTTCTCTAAGCTGTTGAAATCCGAAGCCTCATATCCTCTCACAGACTCCATAAACCTTCAAGATGAAAGGCCTGCAGTTGTCCTAGGTCCCATGGTAGAAGACAGAGATGATTCATCCCCTCCCTTCTACACATCCCTGAACATACATGACAAAGTACTGCACAATTGTTTGATGGATTCAGGGGCCTCCCACAACCTCATGCCCAAAGCTATCATGGAAGAATTAGGACTGGAAGTCACCTGAGCCTATCATGACCTCTATTCTTTTGACTCCAGGAGGGTTCAATGTTTGGGAGTGATTAAGGACCTGGTAGTCTCTTTGTTTCAGCTACCCATGAAGAGTATGGTCATGGATATCGTGGTAGCTGATGTCCCCCCTAAGTTTGGCATGCTGTTGTCGAGATCCTGGATAAAGAGACTGGGGGGAACCTTGCAGATGGACCTCACATATGCCACCATTCCAGTCTTTGGGGGGGGACATAGGAGATTATACAGAGAAGCCCAGCTAGCCTACATTGTCAGTGATGAAGCCAACCCTACCAATCATCCCATCTATGCTTTGGACACTGATTTAGGCTCCAGTTTACTACAGCTCACCAACACCCCAGAGGCCCCTTTACAGATCAAAAAGAATCCCATTCTAAATCAGGAGACCTCCCCTCCAACCACCTCTGTTTGGAAGATGTTCTTTGATGGAGCTTCCTCCAGTATGGGTGCAGGTGCCGGAGTGATATTCATATCACCCTGTCAACAGACCATATCTCTGTCATACAAACTAGAATTCGAAGTTACCAATAATGTGGCAGAGTATGAAGCTCTGGTTCTGGGATTAAGAGCTGCCAAGGAAATGGGAATTAAAGAGATGGCTGTGTTTGGAGATGCAGAACTGATTGTACATCAAGTCAAAAACGTTTATCAGGCTAAGAATCCTCGACTCAAGAATTACAGAAACGAGGTATGGGACCTAGTCAATAATTTCTTCCTAGCTTTTAATCTCTCCTTCATTCCAAGGGAAGAAAACGCTCCAGCCGATTTCTTAGCTTTCACAGCTAGTGTGCTCAAGGTTCCTGCGTTGCCCACTGTTGAGTCTGATGTTGAGATAAAGTATAGACCCTCTGTACCCGACAATGTCAAGCATTGGAAGGTATTTGAGGATGATCAGGAGATTGAAAAATTCCTCCAGTCCATTGATGACTTTTCTGCATTGCACATAGATGAGGAGCCCGACACTGCAGAAGAGCTTGACCATCACCTCGGGGAATTTGTGAATAGAATTGCTGACCGCCAGATCAT
Source organism: Picea mariana (assembly GCA_032191745.1). Classification (NCBI taxonomy): domain Eukaryota; kingdom Viridiplantae; phylum Streptophyta; class Pinopsida; order Pinales; family Pinaceae; genus Picea; species Picea mariana. The sequence goes on from JASDQU010102396.1 coordinate 54,038, forward strand.
TCAGCTACTGAGCAATCACATCCCAAAAGGTCTAATCCCACTAGAAAGATTGTTCGACGGGAATGATGTGGCAGTAAAGGGTAAGGTTTCAGGTGATGATGATGACACAGCTGAGTGCAACATAGGCACACCAGAGGAGCCCAAATTTGTCAGGCTGTCAAGGAGTTTGACCGAGGAGCAGAGGGCCAAATATACTAAATTGCTAAAGGAGTTTGTTGATGTGTTTGCATGGACTTATGAAGACCTCAAAACATATGACACATCAGTCATTGAGCACAAAATCCCACTAAAGGAGGAGGCCAAGCCATTCAAGAAGAAGCTGAGGCAGATAAATCCCATACTGCTACCTGTCATGGAGAAAGAGGTAAAGAAGCTGTTGGATGCCCAGATCATTGTCCTCTTGAGATATTCTGAGTGGGTAGCCAATTTGGTCCTGGTGAGAAAGAAAAGTGGAGAGATCAGACTCTGTGTCGATTTCAGGAACCTGAACAGAAGTTCAAGGAAGGACAATTATCCCCTGCCCAACATGGAACACATATTACAGAGGGTCACTGGTGCATCTAGGATGTCCATGATTGATGGTTTCTCTGGATACAATCAGATATCAGTCATGCCTGAGGACAGAGAAAAAACAGCCTTCATCACTCCTTGGGGCACATTCATGTATGCCAAAATGCCTTTCGGACTGATGAATGCAGGAGCAACGTTTCAGTGAGCCATGGACATAGCCTTCATCGGGGAGAAGGACCAGTTTGTGGTGATATATCTGGATGACATCACAGTCTTCTCTAAGACTGATAAAGAGCACTGCTACCACTTAAAGAGAGTTTTCCTGAAGTGTCGGAGGTATGGTCTATGTTTAAACCCCAAGAAGTCACTGTTTTCTATGCAGGAGGGAAAGTTGCTAGGTCACATAGTGTCAGCAGAGGGAGTAGGGATTGATCCAAGCAGGGTGGAAGCGATTCAGGCCCTGTCACTTCCCCGGTCTAAGAAGGAAGTTCAGGCATTTTGGGGGAAGGTCAACTTTCTGAGGAGATTCGTATCAAACTTTGCTGAGCTAGTAAAACACATCGCAGCCATGCTCAGGAAGGGCCATGAAATAAAATGGACTGCTGAACCCAGGGAATCTTTCGCGCAGATAAAGAAAGCATTGACTGAGGCACCTGTGCTAATCAGTCCCAATTATTCTAAAGATTTCCTAATTTTCTCATTTGCTTCCGATGACTCAGTAGCAGTAGTCTTATTGCAGAGAAATGATCAAGGGCGAGAGCAGCCTATTGCCTTCTTCAGTAAAGCATTGAGAGATGTTGAACTCAGATATGAGATCATGGAAAAGCAGGCCTATGCATTGGTGAAAGCTCTCAAGGCTTTCAGGATCTATGTTTTGCACTCAAAAATCACTGCATATGTCCCTTCAACTTCTGTGAAGGACATTCTTATACAGCCCGACATAGACGGGAGGAGGGGCAAATGGATCGCCAAGATCCTTGAATTTGACTTAGAGATTAAGCCCACCAAGTTGATAAAGGGGCAAGGTTTGGCCAAGCTGCTGGCCGAATCCAATTGCAAGGCTTTGGGAATTAACTTCATCAATGAGCAAGCTAAGTCATCTGGCAGTAATTCCCAGATCACCATACCACTAGCAGCATGTCCCTGGTACAGGGATATCTCGTACTTTCTGCAGGAATTAAAGCCCCCTGATGGATTGGGAAAGAGTAGGGCCAGGGCTTTAAAGCTCAAAGCGGTCAAATATTGCCTCATTGACCGAGCCTTATATTGGAGAGACCCTCTGGGAATCCTGCTAAGATGTCTGGATCCGTTGCAATCCCAGAAGGTAATGTTTGATTTTCATAGTAGTCTCTGCGGAGGTCATCATTTTTGGAAGACCATAGCTCACAAAATCCTCCGGGCTGGGTATTACTGGCCTACTTTGTTTACTGATGTCTGCAGAGAAGTCAGGGCTTGCATTAAATGCCAGAAGTTCTCAGGCAAACAACAACTCAAATCTCTGCCATTAAAGCCTATAGTAGTTTCATCACCTTTTCAGCAGTGGGGATTGGATTTCATTGGAGAGATTCATCCTCCCTCAAGTGGCCAGCATAGATGGATCCTCACTGCGACTGATTATTTCACCAAGTGGATAGAAGTTGTCCCCACCAGGAGCACTTCTCACAAAGTAATCATCAGCTTCTTGGAAGATATCATTGCCAGATTCGGCTGCCCAAGTAAGATTGTCACCGACAATGCCGCCCCTTTCAGGTCTGAGCCTCTGGTCAAGTTCTGTGAACAGTTCAGGATTTCACTGGTTCACTCTACCCCATACTACCCTCAAGGAAACGGACTGGCAGAGTCCTCCAATAAAATCTTGATCAAGCTTATCAAAAAGCTACTGGAGGACAATCAGAAGGCCTGGGATTCAAAGCTCAAGTTTTCTCTCTGGGCTGATCGAGTGACAACCAAGAAATCTCTGGGTCTCTCACCTTTCCAGCTGGTTTATGGAATAGAGGTCGTTTTCCCCACTCAGCTTGCCTTACCTGTGGCAAATTTCCTCCAGGACCCTGAAGAAGAACCTAACCATGTGCTCAGAAGGATTCATCAGATAGTGGAAGTCCAGCAGATCAGAGAACAGGTCATGGAGAGAGCCTACAGTCACCAGCAGAAGATCAAGCAGGCTTTCGACAGGAAGAACAGAAAGGAGGAATTCAAGCGAGGTGACCTGGTGCTCAAATGGGATGCACCCAGGCAGGAAAAGGGCAAACACAGTAAATTTGACGCCCTCTGGTTGGGGCCTTTCAAGATCCTTGAAGCATATTTGAACAACACTTACAGGTTGCAGGATCTGGAAGGCAATGAAGTTTTCAGCAGCTCAGTAAATAGGCATTTCTTGAAAAAATATTTTCTGTGAGCCACAGTTGGCTCTTTTCGTTTTGTTTTGTACATATTGTTGTTGTTTTTTGTTTTTCGGACTAATAAATAACTCCATAGCCCAACAGCAAAGGCACTGAATCTGCAAAAGAGTTCTTAGAGCATCATAGGGACAACTCTATCCCCCATGGAGCCGATGTTAGCGATATTTCTTGTAAGGGGGGTTAGAATGAAAAAGAATGGGTTAAAAACCCACTTGTCCTAAGTTCGGGGTGCTAATGCGCCCATGATTAAATGAAAATCAAGTTTGGACGGCAAGGATCGCGGCGCCCGGATCAACGGCGCAGGTGTGATTCCGGACCCCCCCTGCCTTTCTACCTTTATGTGGGGGGGGGGGGG